>OX030949.1:161279327-161879327 GCA_943735915.1 Pherbina coryleti | reverse complement strand
TTATCAACGTAGTCTGTATAAGCCCATTATATAATATGTGTGTATTAGCCCATCAAAGAAGATGTGTGTACTAGCCCAATATTTTATAAGCAATCATTTGATGTTATCTATAGAAAACTCCAACACTAAAGAAATAAATAAAGTTATTTGAAAAGGAACTATAAGCAACCGGGCGTACAATGGTTGCTGCAAATAAAAAAGCTATAAAAAATTCACAAATTTTAAAGTTAACCAAGTAACAGTTGCTTCTCTTGCAAAAAACTTTTTAACAAAAAAAAAACCGACTTCAAAATCACAACAAAGTAAAAAATAATTTTAAATAACTTTTCCCATTAATTTCTTGGTCATATTTTAAAAGCTATTTATATGTATTATAATATTGGAAATCTTATCATTTTAATTTTTTCTATTTTGTGTTATTGTCATCAATATATTAATTGCTTTATGTACATAAAAGCTTTAAAGTCGGCGCTTATCTTACAATGTCGAAATCTGTTTATTTTAATTTTTTCTAATTTGTTTTATCATAAAAATATTATTAACTCTATGAATATAAAAGCTTCTTAGTGATTTTTTTTCCTTTCAGTTGGCAATTTTTGAGTACGCTGAATGTAGCCAATGTATTATGTAGCCATGTATTATTTATGCAGCTGTTACACACTATGTCATATTCAATATGAGCTTTACAAGCTCACCCAAACCAGTTTAGTGAGAATTTTAATGTGTACAAAGCTTTTAAAATTACTACAGTGTCACCAAAGCACCAAATAGTGCACGGATGGTAAAAGATCATGATTGTGTGTCAAAGATGAGCGCCGACTTCAAAGCTTTTATGTTCATAAAGCAATTTATATATTGATGATAATAAAACAAAATAGAAAAAAATTAAAATGATAAGATTTCCAATATTATAATACATATAAATAGCTTTTAAAATATGATCAAGAAATTAATGGGAAAAGTTATTTAAAATTATTTTTTACTTTGTAGTGATTTTGAAGTCGGTTTTTTTTTTTGTTAAAAAGTTTTTATTTCTACCTTTTTAGAGAATATGAAATATTTTATGTAATAGTATTCTTGAGGAAAATTTCAAACATGAAACTTTGTTCTTAAAAAATGTTTTGTTAATTCCTGAAAGTTTGTTGGGTATTTTTCATTTCTGCTTCTTTACAATGTTTAGTGCCACGTCCTTACTCTAAAGCCGCCCACTTTATTTACCGTACCTTATAATGATTCTACCTAGCCCTGTGCCAAATTTCAGTTTCCAAGTATCAATATTAACCGTAATATAGTACTTTCTTTAAAGTGCCACACCCCGTGTACAATCCCGCTCAATTTTTAAATAATTCTACCTACCCACCTACCTGCATACCAAATATTAGTACGCTAGTGTCAATATTAACTAAGATACAGTATTTTTATAATATTGACACGCCCCTTTGTTGAATAACTCCCACTTTTTTGGCCGTAATTTGTAGTAACTGTACCTACTCATGTACTAAATTTCAGGACCCTAGTGTCAATATTATTCGATATATAGTATGTTTCTAATATTGCCACACCCATTTGTCGAATAACGCCCACTTTCTTTACAGTAATTTTTAAAAATTGTGTCTACCCCTGTACTAAATTTCAGTACCCTAGTGTCAATACTATTTGAGATACAGTGTTTTTTTAATGTGACCACACCCCTTTGTCAAATACCGCCCACTTTATTGAATGTAATTTGTAATAATTGTGCCTACCCCAGTATTTTTACTGTAAATTACAGTACCCTAGTGTCAATATTAACTGAAATACAGTGTTTTTCTTATATTGACACGCCCCTTTGTCGAATATCGCCCACTTTTTTACAAAAGGACCTCCGCGTTCATGGTATCTATATGTTGACAAAAAACTACGGAAATCGGGCAAGAGCTGTAGGAGTTATCGATGTATATACATTTAAAAAAAAAAAAAAAAAAAAAAACAAGCGGACAAACCAACGAACTTGAGAACCTCCTCCTTTTTGAAGTCGGTTAAAAAGAAGCTGAAATTGACTCAAGCAAGCGCACGGCAAAAGATACTGACGCAAATTGTTATATGAGGTCAAAACCGACTTATGATTGTAATTGCCAACTAAGTCGGTTAGTAATTTAGTACGGCTAATATTTTATAAATAAAGGGTGGTTTATTTATATGCGGAGAGCATTAAATTTACAACACTGTTTTCTATGACAGTCCATCTAACATTAATTGGTTGTTTTGGAGTTTGTTTGGAGAGTTTCTTTGCACCAATCGACACTAGTCTTTTTTTGAGCTTTTGTAAAATTATGTGGAATTCAACGTGGACAAATCCATGATACAATTATACAAGGTAGAAGTGACAGTTTATTCGTCTTGCACCAACTGTCAAAAATAGTATAAATTAAAGAACGAATGAAGTACAAAAGAAAATAGGAAATAAAATATACAGGCAAATGACAGTCGGTGCAAGACACTGGTGAGAAAATAGCCAGTTGTCACTCTTAGACTGTATAATTGTATCATGAACAAATCCTTCACGTTTGCTGGTGGAAGTAATGCCCAGGGATGTCTCATCAGCATCATTCAGCATCATTAGTTCACGCACTATGTTTTCATTGAGTTTGCGGCACATCAACAGATTTTGAACGTCCTTCACGAAATTCGTCAGTGATATATAGAGATTTTTGTTGGTGTTTGCCAAAAGTCGGATTGAGTTCATTGATGCACTCTCGTTGAGATAATTCACATTGGAAGTTGAAAAAAATAAACGCACGAAAATGTTCACGTGTTAATTCCAGGGACCGTAACTGTTATGGCTTTTTTTAAAAAAGTCAATAAATAATAGTTATTTTTTGTCCAATTTTTTTTAACCAGTCAAAAATAAAAGTTAAAATTTGACTTTCATTTTTTCGGTCAAACATAAAAGTTAAAATATGACTTATTTTTCCGGTCAAAAATAAAAGTTAAAATTTTACTTTTATTTTTGAGTCAAAAATAAGAGCTAAAATTTTCGTTTTATTTTTTCCAAAAAAAGAGAAGGATTAAAAATTTGACATTGATATCCCCCATATTAATTACTAGCTTACCCGGCACACGTTGACTTGCACCCGAAAATATGCAAATGAGTCGAATGAGTTCAAGTATTTAACATATTTAACACATTGAATATGGATAGGGTAGAAAACAACAAGTAACTCGGGTATGATTTGAGTATCCGATTTCTGTCGGATACTCATTGCAGTTCTCTGATGTGTAGTGATTCGACAAACAACAGTGACAGGTAACGCAATGTATAGTACTAAGCAAAACAAAGGTAGAGAAGAGTAGAATGCATATAATTTATACTTTTGTTATGATTTATACTTTTAACAGAAAAAATAAAAGTCAAATTTTAACTTTTATTTCTGACCGAAAAAATAAAAGTCAAATTTTAACTTATATTTTTGACCTAAAAAAAGTCTGTCAAAAATAACCATTATTTTTCGACTTTTTTTTAAAAAACTGATATAAATAAAAAGCTTTGAAGATTATTATGCCTTAGCTAACAAGCATCGCAATGCTTTATTCAAATCTCGAAAAGACAAATTTTTCCGCCTGACTTTTTGAATTGAAATTTCGAAAAAACAGTTATTTTTGTGTCCCTGGTTAATTCCGTTTTTTTGTTGAAATACAACTTTAAAAGCACTGTACACTACCCAATTTAGCGCACGTACACTAAAACGTTGTGAGTACGTATAGACTAAAAAATGTCAGTTTGGCTGAAATAACATTAGCGTTGCCTACGTACCTAATTATTTATCCGGCTTAAATTGGGCTCTAAAGAAATATAAAGCAATTTTGAAAATGCGTTGCGACTAGTCTTTATTTTTAATGAGATGATATTTTATCATAAATATTCTCTACATAAAAATAGTAAAATAAACCCGCAAGTATCCTGCGGTAGTCTTGGAATGTCAAACAGGCTGCTTGTATTTCTAGCTAATAGTGAATGGTTTATAGCGAGTGGTAGCTGCTTGTAAGCATTACTTTGACAGACACGCCACAAAGTATGACAGTTACGGATGATGCAATACATTTTAAAATGGTAGCCAAATTTAATGATATGGAGGCATATTTGTATGTATGTATGTATGTTTGTGTGGTGTGTGCTACTGAAATTGCTTTGAAGATGGCGAGGATAAAGCAATGTTTTTGCATGTTTTAAATAATGTTGGTTGCATGGGATGTACTTTCTTTGAACAGGTGTTGGATGAGCAGCAGTAGCAGCTGTAGCTAGGTGGCAACGCTATTATTTTTAAGCTGCTTTTCATTAAAACTTTTAAACTCAGTTAAAAAAATAAAAAAAACATTTACAAGAACAAAAAAAAAAAAAATTAAAAAAGAAATATCGTGCAATATGGCATCACTTTATCGAAGAGCCGAAGAAACAGTGTTGCCTGTCGTTGTTAACTAAAGCGAATTTTAAAAAGGAATACGAGGAAGCAAATGAAAGAACGCTTTGTGGCTGTCGCTGTTGCTGTTGCTGCCGCTGTTGTGTTGTTGCTGCTGCTGCTCGTGATAATCAACGAATTTCAATTTTGTGCATTGGTTTTAATGAAAATTTCTTGAAATTGCGTGCCTTTGCTTTGCAAAGTCATGCTATTCATTTACTTGGCGTTTGCTTGTTTTTTTAATTATTTTGTTTTTTCTTATTAAAAAAAATGTGCAATAATTTAAAAAGTAATAAAAAGCAGCCGGGCAGCAGCGAAGGCGCAAAAATGTTAATTATGAATTTTATAAAATTTTCATACAAGCCTGACAGAAGACGGCTTCAAAAGGAAAAGACAAAAATAGAAAATTATATTTTTTTTTCTCAACTTACCCTTGAAACAGCATTTTTTGCTGCGTACCGCATAAATGCAGAGACAGATTAATATTAAAATGGCGGCCAAACATCCGCCGGCTATACCCAGCAAGTAGCTCATCTCCAAAGGTTCTGCACAATGTTCCGTTTTTATTGATGTTGATGAAGATGTAGACAGATGATGATTATGAAAAGACGAAGTCGTAGAGCGTTTGACGGTAGACATTGAGAGCGCATCAATAAAATTATTTTTCATAAGATTTTAATAATCATTAAAGTTGATTTTGCGTTTGTTGCGGTGTGTGTGGTATGGTGGTCAAGAAAGAAGGCATAAATTTGTAGCGAAAGATATGAAATATTAAAATAATTTATAAGAAGATAAATATTTTATAACATAATGACAAAATATGATAAGTTCTTGTTGTATAAGTTTTTCAATTAAACAAATTTTTTTTTGCTTATTAGGGGTATTCATGATGAGGTTTTTGTGTGACCTATGTTAATGATTTATACCAGCAGCTTAACGAATATCTTATAGATATATTCAAATTTGGAAATTTATACACTTTTTCAATTCAAATAGAAAATTTTATTACAGCTTTATAAAACAATATACGAGGGTTGTCTTTTAAGTTTTGCGCCTCGGTAACACTAAGCGTTGCTAAATGAATTTTGACAGTTTCATTTGAAAATTTGAAATTTTTACAACGTTGGCTCACAACGTTCTGATTTATGTGCGCTTTTTGTGTTGTTACAGTAGTTTGAAAATTGTATTTCAGCAAACAAAACACGTGAACATTTGTTTCACGTGAACAATCGGGTGATGATTTTTTAGGATTTTCGAAGTAAATTGACAAGAAAAGAATGCATCTATCAACATAGTTTAACTTTTGGTAATGAAGCACGACACTTTGTGATGTTGGTCGTCGTTATCTCCAAGACGAATTTCGTGAATTTTATCCAAGAACGGTTGCTGTGGCAGAAAACATCGATGCTGTGCGTGAACTGTTAGAAGCAGACCGCCATGCGACATACCATGAAATGAAGGCATCCTAGGGCATTAGTGGTGCTAGCATACATTCGATTTGACATGAGCATCTAGGCGTTAGGACGATTTGTTCCCATTGAATACTCCAAAATTTGACGGTTGCTCAGAAAAGCTCGTATCAATTAGGTGGTTCGAAACACATCTACGACATCATCACATGTCACATGTATGAGTCAGAAAACAAGCAGCAATTCACTGTTTGGGTCTTTCAAAGTGAACAAAACCCGGCAAAAGTTATACGCGTACGGAGCACATCCAAGTAAATGGTTGTCGGTTTCTTCAGAAAAACCGGTCATTTTACAACAGTATCACTTGAGCAACGTATAACTATTAATGCTGAATGGTATACAACCATTTGTTTGCCGGAAGTCTTCGAAGAATTGAGGAAAACCAACTACCGAAGGAAGATTTTCCTCTATTACGACAATGCGAGTTTCCACACGTCATCTCAAAAAAGAGTTTTTGAGCACTCAAAACGTAGAATTGATGGCCTATTCGCTTAATAGTTCAGACAAGATACCCAATGACTTCTTCTTGTTTCCGGACTTTAAGAGAAAAATGCTTGGCGAGCGTTTTTCTACACCCGAACCGGCCATTGAGGTCTCCAAAAACCTGATTTCGGAGGTATCAACTTCAGAGTTGCAAAACTGTTTCGAAAATTGGTGCAAACGAATGCAAAAGTGTATTGATCATCTTTGAGAATACTTTGAAAAACAATAAAAGCATCTTCACTGATTAACCATAGGTTTTTCATTTTTAGGTGCAATACTTAATGGCAACCCTTGTACATCCCATCGCGAATACCCGCTATATTTATAAACATTTATAGAAGCTAACCTGTTCATATTTGAACCAAGCAAAAAGGTCTTTAGAAGTATATAATTAATTTCTAAAGCATACAACACAGCTCTGTAAGACCTTATAAAAGCACTTGACGAGTAATAAAATATAAATTTCTCGAAATGCGCTTTTCACAGTTTTTCATTAGTCGAAAAACATTTTCGAATTAATTTTCCAAACATGCCTGCTTATCATATTTTGTCACTGTTAGTTGAATTAGTATTTTATTTTAATAAAATATTTAGTAGACAATAATTAAATATTTTTTCTCACAATTATCAACAAATTCGTAATAGTCATTAGTCACAAAAAGTGTTAAATTATTCTAAGCATGCACTAAATTTAATTTTCAAATTAAACATTTTATATTTAACGCCAATAAACTACTTTTCTCATAATTGTTATCAACAAAATAAAAAACGTAAAATTCTTGTAATTATGCAAATTTAATAATTTCCACACTAATTAAATCAACCACTCATTAATTGCACGAGTTCTCAAGTTGGTGGAGCACGTGACATGCAGTTGTTATTTGATGGTAGTTAATATAAGCATACAGGGTGGTTGAAATGCATTAAAAATATTTTCCCAACGACCTTAATTGCATACATGAGGTGATACAAGGCAATGTTTCGGTCTTGTCTTTTCTCTATTTGATAAAGCTGATGTGTAGAGCAGGATCCAAGTGCTCTCTCCATATAAAGTAAACTCCGATTCATTAAATTTTCAATGCATAGACACTCTTTCATTAAAACCAGACTGAAGAGAGTGTTATAACTCGGTGAAAAGTTCGCGATTCAATTTGATATTCTTTACGTTTCAAAGAGTGCCTGTTGAGTACCAAAGAAATAGAGTGTACCGAAAAGCCTCCATTAAGGTAAATTTTATAAAGTATGCGGAAGTAGAGGCATCAGAGGAAAACCGTCTTTGAGAACTTAAGGTCATTTTAGGGTAGGCTTTATGGTAGGGTTATTTGAACATGTGATAATAGGGAAAGGGTAGGATCAAAATTATTTTTTGAACAATATTTCTCAACCTCTTGTGCCATGCTCCAATTAAAAAGCTATATGATTACATGATTAAAATAACTTTATTTTTTCTAACACTTTCTAATGGCATACAATAACTCTGCTCAGCCTGAATTTACTCGACTTATTTAATCTTGACCAGAAAACATTTGTTGGAAAACAAAAATTAAACATCTATCAAATTTTTATACCCCACTTTCAAAAATGTCAAAATTTTTAGCTCTATTTAATATACCTTATTTTATCCAACCTCATGAGATTTACAAATTTTGGATAGACTCCGTTATTGGATCAGTCGCCCCATGTTTTTGTACACAAACATGTAGTACTGAAACTTCGACAGCTGTCAATAGCAATGCAATAAGAAATAAATATAAAAATTATAAAAAAATGAATTATAAACGGAGTGCAAATTTTCATTACGAACATCATCTTTAGCAATGAGGCTCATTTTGAACTCAATGGCAATGTAAATAAACAAAACTTTCGAATATGGAAGTTCGAAAACCCACACAGAGTCCAGGAAACACAAAAACATTCAAATAATCTAACTAATTCCGTAGATAGTCCCAGTGGAATTCTGAAAGTTACAAATTGATATCCAAAGAGTTCACAAAAACCTTTTCGACTGAAGCCCAAAAAACTAAAAAAATTTGCAACTATCCATTTAGTTCATATATAACCCCAGCTGAACCTTTTCGTCTGGAAATCATGTGTTTTTGATCAAGGTGTCCCAAAACCCATATAAGTTCCAATAACCCAACAATTCAATAAATTATGCCAGTGCACTGTGGATCAACTGACTCGAAAAATTAGCCATAAAAGGGGTTCTTGGGATTTGATGTCGAGTTTGATGTCAAAAATAAGAAATACAAAATGGCAGATCCAATAGGGCGAGCGAAAATTCAAAATATTACCCGATTTGTACAAAATTTGGTGTAAGGAGGTCGCAGATGTCAAATTTTTTGTCAAACATAGAAAACAAAAAAAAATGCCGGATCCAATATGGCGACTAAAAATTCAGAATGTTACCTGACTTGTGGCGTCCGTGGCGTAGTTGGTTAAAATGCGTGGCCTCTATATCAACGAACCTGGAGACCCGGGCTTGAACCCCAGCAGCGACAGAAAATTATTTGAATTAAAATAATTTATCTGTACGGCCGCCACCTCTCTGCAGACAATTTCAAAACTCAGAGAGTAATCAAAATGCCATGTAAAGCTTCTTGATAATAAGAACATTCCGTTCATCGCCGTTCGGAGTCGGCGTTAAACCTGTATGTCCGTTTCTCGGTCAATTGTGTACAAACTTAATAACACGCACAAAACAATTGATCATAAGAAGCTAGGTCAAAGTCCTTTCAAGGGCTGAAATGGCCAGTTATTTATTTTTTTTTTTTTTTACCTGACTTGTACAAGTTTGGTGCAAGTGGGTTTTTGGGGTCGCTGATGTTAAATTTGATGTCAAGAATAAAATATTAAAAATGGCGGATCCAATATGGCGCCCGAAAATTCAAAATTTTATCTGATTTATACAATATTTGGTGGAAGGACGTTTTTGGGGTTACTGATGTTAAATTTGATGTAAAAAAATATAAAAAATACGAAATGGCGGATCCAATATGGCGGTCGAAAATTAAAAATGTTACCCGATTTCTACAAAATTTTATGCAAGGGGGTTTGTGGATCGCTGATGTCAAATTTGATATAAAAAATCCAAAATACAAAATGAGGGATCCAATCATCTATTTGTATAAGATTGGATGCAACGGGGTTTTTTGGGTCACTGATTTCAAAATTGATGTAGAATAAAAAATAAAAAATGGCGTATACAATATGGCGACCAGATATTCTCGGTGCAAGTGGGTTTTAGGGGTTGCTGATGTCAAATTTGATGTCAAAAATAAAAAAATACAAAATGGCGTACACAATATGGCAGATACTGCAGTGGTACTTTTTTGTTTGAAAATCAAAGAAAATCAAAAAAGCTTCTTTTGCAAAAAGTGAACAGAACAACAAAAATATGCAACGGCTTAAATAATTCTTTATATCAACCAAGTGGAACCCATTTGGCATCAAATCGTAGGATTTCGTCAAAAACTCCACACATATCACAAAAGTTGCAATCTTTTGTACTACCCAGTTTTCGTTTTTGCTGTATACGGCTCATGTGGTGCCTCATGGCAGGCGCATTGAAAGTTTCATTTGCGTTCTCGTCCATGAGCGCGTTCAATTTGGTTGATACACGGAATGAGAGCTTATTTCAAAGGGTCACCATAATGTGCGTCCTCGTGTATGAATGCGATAAAATATTTTGTTGCATTTACAATTTTTTGTGTAGCTGTTTGCATCGTATGCTTACAAAGATACGCGAGCAAACGATTCCGTAGCTGATTGCAACTGCAAAAATATTTAACTATTTCTGCCCTATTGAAGCTTTCAAGTTTGCTTTGATTAATATTATGGACGAATACCGGTTTTTAAATTTTAAGTATACAATGCTTTTGTTGCATTCCATGAAATTTTTTCGATTATTTAAGCATGTCAATCACCCTGTATTCTGCATGCAAGTCAAATTTAAAGGTTACGCAAAGCTATGCAAACACGCACACTTACACAATAAAAAATGTACACAAGCATAACAAAAAAAAAAAAACAAAAATAAAAGTTAAAAAACTAAATACAATGCATATTTAAATCGAATTGAAAAAGGGAAGAAAAAATGTTCAATGCTGCACCTGCAAACGTACCCTCCACATTCAAATGAATGGCGTGTCGGTCGGTGCCACGCTCGTTTTCGACAACCAAATAATATGGACGCGAATCGTGCTCGCCGGTGTGTTCAATGTGCAACGTGGACAAATAGCAGTCCTCACGTGAATCCTGAACGACATCATCAGCACGGAAGCGGTCTACATGATGAAATGTAGAAATAAAAAAAAAAGCAAAAAATAATAAAATAAAATAAAAAAATAAATAATTCAAAAAAATAATATATAAAGTTTAAAAGTACAGCACATAAAAAATAAATATATAACAAAAATGTTGACACCGCAACAAACAATGCACAAGCGGAAGTTGCGAATTTTCAAAAAAAAAAAGGTTTACAATGCGACAGTTTGGCGGTTTTCCCCACACATACGAATACATGCCACACACATTGATTGAGTTTTCACAAATTTTAATTGTGTGTGCGAAGCAACCGAACAGCCACCAGAACCGCCACAAACAAGCCAGCGAGTTGTATGGTAATTAAAGATGGCAGCGCAGTAGAGGCGTTTAATAGAACGGAAACGGATGTTGTATTTTATTTGTTCATTGTTGTTGCAGTTGTAGTTGTTGTTAATCACGTTAATGATGCAGTTTTTTTTGTAGTAGCCAAAAATGTTGGTTTTGCAATATTGTAATTGTTGTAGTTGTAGTTGTTGTTGTTGTTGTAATTGCAGTTCATTTGTTCCAGCATGAAAAGAGAGAAAAGTAGAGAGAAAAAGTTGCTTTTAGTTAAGTTCAACGATAAAATATGATAGCAATTTTATTTTTTGAATTAGCAAAGTTACCAGAATTTTTGATAATTAAAAGTTTTCTGCATTTTAAATTAAAAAACACATAACTACTAATAATTATTTTCATAGTTTTAGCATTTAAAATTTTTAATTTAACATAAAAAGTTTTGACATTTAGATTGCGTTATTTAAAACTCAGCACAAAATTCAGTTCATATCGAAACATTATTAGTCGGTAATGCAGTCGACTAGAAATTGATAAGTTTTTGTATTTTTGGATGGTGAGTTATGAAGGATACCCTAACAAAAGCTGCGGAATTGTTTGGATGTCTCTTTGATCTTTATTGGATTATAAAATAGACACATAGAGATAGTGTATAATATACAATAAATTTTAAATGGCCGCCTTGGCTTAGCTTGCAGACCTTTATTCTTCTTTCTAAATTTTAGATCACTAATTCCCATAATTTCGGCGATGGCGATTTCAATGTTCGCTTTGAGAGTTGAAACGCAGTACCATCCTGTTGAGCGTAAAAGTCGTCAATGTCCGTATACTCCATCTCCGACCACAAAAAATGGTATATCATGTCTCCACAGAGCCCTCCCTTGACAGTAACGGCTCTTCAGTTGTAATTTCCATCGAAAAGTACGGCCTTATGCAATCTCCAGCCACAACATCAACATCAAGTTCGAAAATCAGACCAATCGGTCGAAAATCACTCCTAACTCTAACACAAAGTGACGTCATCAAATGGGAAAAATCTCTTAAAAATTTTACAAAAATTTTTCTAAACTATTGATATGTGCATGAGGTTTAATTCCAAATGCGAACTCTACATATGAAATTTGTTGAAATCGAATGAAAATCACGTCTATCTCCCATACGAAGTGACGTCATAAATATATCTAAGATCTCTAAAAATTCTACAAAAATTGATCTAGATACTTGAAATTTTTCACTTCAGCTTTGGTTTGAAATGCATACTCTTCGTTTGAAATTTTTTAAAATTTATTAAAAACCACACCTAGCTCCCATACGAAATGATGTCATCAATATTGTAAAATCTCTAAAATTCCACAAAAATTGATATAAACACTTGAAATTTTTCATACAAGCTTTGTTTTCAAATACTCACTATTCGTTTGAAATTTTTCGAAATTGCTTAAAAACCACGCCTAGCTCCTATACTAAGTGACGTCATCAAAATTATTAAATCTCTAAAATTTCTTCTCTCTTTTACTGTGTAGCGTTCAACAGTAAAATTAATTAATTATTAATATTAGTATTAATTATTATATAAAATTACTTGACTTTATATAAAATTAAAGCAAAAATAATTAGAAACATGTGCTGCTTTCCATCCAGTCTGATTTGGTTCGATGTGGGATAAGAGGGGATGAAAAGGGAGATCAAGTGTATGATAACCCATAGTAATACATAGTGATAAGGGTGCTTTTACAACTCCAAATGGGCGAAACATAGTGATAGTATTATAACATCTAATGGGCAAAAATTATGGCTGACAGCCTATTGACTTTATTTATTGGACATTTGAGCCTGTTTTTCTAGTTCGGCTTGTTTCAAAAGGTAGTTCGTATCGAAATATGACATTTCGACACAAAAAGCGGTAAATTCTCTTTTGAACATGCAAAGAAAATCGCAAGAAATTAATTTTAAATAGATCAACACAAAGAGCGCAGTTAAAAGAAACCTTGCATAGATTTTCTGAAATTTTTGACTATAAACGATAAGATTGACTGCGCTAAATGTTAAGAGGCAAAAAGAAATTTTGACTTTAAGGGTTAAGTAGTTCTGTCTTTAAATTTACCTACTATCACCTACAAGTCCTAAGTCATAAATATGGATGAATTTCCATTTTATTCAAATAAAAGTGAAGAAAGATACACGTAAGATGGTATAGCCAGGATTTGAATCCGGGCCTTTGGGTGGCAGGCAAGCTCGCCTCAATTTGAAATAACGAGGATACTTGAAGAAAATGATTTCTTTATAAAAATAGGCGGCAGTAGTCAGGTAGGTAGTCGAATAGGTAGCGTGCACGACTGCCACCCCAGAGCTCCCGGGTTCAAATCTCGGCCAGGCCATGGTCCTACGCTTTAACCTTTCTGTATTTTTTATCATCATTTCCAGTCAACTGAAATTGAAAATTCATCAATATTTTCGACTTGAAGCTGTAGTTGGTAGAAAAGAAATTTGTGGATGAGATCTCCTTATAAATTTAATCAACTGAGGTAAAGGTATAAAACTTGCTTCAGATTCAAATTCACATGTTTCTATGGCTTTCCACCACTCCTAGAACATCCTACACATGTTCCACTTGATTGCTCCTTCCTTCCCACTTATCTATCACCCCATTTCGAATCAAGGCAGACTTGACTGAATAGGTATCACACATGAAATCCTTGGTTCAAAACTAGAAAAACAATTTGATCGAACTATTTTTGTTTGGTATCATTAGATAAGGTTATAGAATAACCTCTGATAAGGTCCTCGACCAATGCTGATTCATCTTTCAAATCATAAGAAAGCCTTAATTAATCAGTTCATTCCATAAAACGCAAATGGCTGAATTTCTTGATTCAAGCCTTATTCCAGGTTCTAGAATCAAGTATTTTATTCTTGTTTCGAATAATAATTTATTTTTCAATTTTAGAAATAAATGCTCATTATATATTTATTTTTCTTAATTTTAGTTTTTTGTGCTTGATTTGAGCAAATGAGACTTATTTTCAAATATTTTTGGATCAAGCAAAATATTTGCTTGATATAAGAAAAATTAATTCTCTCCGTGTAGTGGTCTTAAATCTATAGTTTAATTACATAATGACATAGTCATACAGTTGGCAAAAGAGTCACAACTCGCATTGTAGCCTGAACTGCCTACCATCACCAGACCATACAAAAAGCAAAACACCGAATAAATGTCTATCTAAAATAACAATCTTAAATAACAACCCCAAATATACCGATAAAAAAAAAAAAAAATTAAAAAAAGCAAAATAATATTTTAAGAAAAACTTTCAAATCTCATACATTAGCCTACTTTCAGTTCACTGACTCGTTTTGCCTTCGCTGCAAAAAGAAATCCTTCACAGATTAATACCGACATAATCCCATTTTCGGTTCACATCATTTGAAGACACTGACTGACTGACTGACGGTCGAGTGGCGGCTGATTAAGTGACTTCCGAGCGTTATCTTTCAATGTTCTACAGACACCCTAACAAACAACGAATGACCTACACTACAACGTCTACGTCCTACTCTATCTAAAACAAGAAAAATAGCCAACCAAGCGGTTCTACTTATTGGTCTGTCAGCTCAATGTGTCTGGCTTTCACGGCTGTTCAACACACCGCCCAATAAGACTCAGCTCCTCACCATACAGCTAACCAACCCGGCTAGCTGCCACCACTATTTGGGTTCATGGAACACGTGTGGCCTCGTCATCATCTTCTTGGTTGTTGCCACACAGAACCCACAACAACAACAATAAAATGCAAGTAAAATCGCAAAATCGTTAAATCGCCCTCATTTCTCTTCATTTAGCTATAGATTTGGAAACGAAATCAGTTCACAAAGCCAAAAATCCGTGACGAAAACCGCACCAAAATCGATGCCCGGATAAAACGGAAACGAAATAAAAGCGATTCGTTACGTTGAGCTCGTTGAGTGCGTCGTCTGTCTGTTCGTAAGTTTATCTGTCTGCCAGACTACCGCTGCTAGCATTTAGTTATGGTTAGGTTAGGTTAGGTACGAGTAAGGTTACGTTACGTTACGTCACGTCAGTTCAATGCGCTTGAAATCCATTGTTTCCTCAATGGCGGACAAGTGAAAATCTCATTCAAGCCAAACGAGTTACTAAAAGTTGGTTCGTTGCAACACATTGGCTGCTGCGTACGCCAATGGCACATCAACCGTATTCCTTTCTGCCAGTGAAGAAGCCGTTGCTGACGTCAACGTCGACATCGACTCGTTCTGCTTAGTTTAGCTTAAACTACGATTGCATAGATAGTCCCATTGGTGTCGCCCACTACGGGCAAGGATAATCGATGGCGAAGAGTTTGAATCGCATTTCATCTCAAGAACAAAAGCCACTACTTTCTCATAGTGTTGTTTTTGTTATTGTGGTAAAAGTTTTTAAATTTAGAAATGGTTCTCTTTGTCTGCGTCCTCTATGGCTGACACTCTTTGCTGAAGACTTAATCATGGCAGACTTTTAAATTGGTGAGCTGGTTATTGACTTTATTCTTTATAGATACTTAAAAATTAATGGTCGTTTTTCGAACTTTGCGCTTAAGTAACTAGAGAAGCTTTCAAAATGGTTTCTAATTGATTTAATGTAAGCTTTTAAATGTTGAAAAGAAACTTATTTTTAATATTTTAGAGGATTTTTTTGTTTGTGTGAGTAACATTGGCAACTGTGCTGTTGTCTGAAAAATGTTTGTCTTTAACTTTTTTCGTTGATAAAACTTACCAATTCCTGAACCTGCTTCCAACCGCAATGAGCCCCACTCCCAGGCAACTCGATGTGGACGTGGATCTGCACAGACTACCAGCGACATGCTGGCCGGTTCGCCACGTTTAACCGAAACAGTGTGCATGGAAGGATGTAAACGCAATACTTGGGGAGCTCCTAGAAATACAAGAAAAGAATTCAGTGAATCCTTTTTAGTTTTTAGCCTAAATATCTTACAAATAAATAAAAGTGTTAACTTTTTGTAAAAAAAATTAGCACAGCTTGTTGTGTCATTAAAACACCCGTAAGTACGCAGATGTGAAAACGCTCCTTGTTCTTATTCTTAACTGCATTGTCCTGATTACCATTATTTAAGAGTTATCCTTGTCTAAATATAATTTCCTTGATGAAATGTTCATACTTGAGCTTGTCCTAATACTAATCCTGGTCTTAATTGTAGTCACAATTCTTACCTAAATCTTTTCCTAGACTTTGTCGAAGTTCACACCTTTATTCTTGTCCTAATCCTTATCCAAATTCTTATCCTTGTTCAAGTTCTTGTCATGATCCTTGTCCCTATCCTTGCCCAAATTATTTTCTTTATCTAAATTGTTATTCTTGTCTTTATTATTGTCTGATCTGTGTTGTGTTCTTATGCTTATTCTTACCCTTATCTGCTTATAACAGTTCTTATCCTTGCCCAATTCCTTCTCTGAATTTTTGTTTTAGTCCTTGTCCAATTCTTTGCTTGTCTGTCCATATGCTTGTCCTGATTTTTATTTTTGCCCTTACCCATGTCAAAATTCTTATCAAAATCCTTGTCCTAAATTTTGGCCAAATCTTTGTCATATTCCTTGATATAACCCTTATAGTATCCTTTGTCTTATTCCATGTCCTAGTCCTTGTCCTAGTACTAATATTTATCACTATCCTGATCCTTGTCCTCATCCCTGTTCTAATCCTTGACTAAATTTTGTTTCAATCCTTGTCCTTATCCTCTTTTACTATTTTGGTTTTGTTATTCTTTCCCTCTTTGTTTTGGGTTTTTGTTTTTGCTCTTGCTCCTTTTTTGGTTTTGCTTTTAATTTTGATTTTGCTTTCGCTTTCCTTTTTGCTTTTGCTTTCACTTTTGCTTTTGTTTTTAATTTTACTTTCATTTTTGTTTTTCTTTTTTTTTTGTTGCTGCATTTGCTTTAGCTTTTAATTTAATTTTGGTTTTTCTTCTTGTTTTTGCTTTTATTGGTTTTGATTTTTCTTTTGCTTTTGTTCTTGATTTTGTTTTTGCTTTTGTTTTTGCTTGTGTTTTTGTTTTCGCTTTTGCTTTAATTTTATTTTTGGTTTTAATTAAATTTTTCCTTTTAATCTTATTCTTATTTTACTATTGTGTTTGATTTTGCTTTTTTTTATTGTTGTTTTTTTGTTTATTCTAAAGACTTTAGAATAAGTTTTTACTGTAGGACCAATGACACGCTTGTGCATTTATGTTGCATTAAATGGCTCTCTCTGAGGCCATACGTTATGACTTCTTGATTTTTTTATGTATTTTTATCATGAGGCCAAAGAACTCATCTTAATTGTTGAGTTATAAAATTAACTTTAGCTCTTTGAGTAATTGAATTATAATTCCATGCAACGATTTTGCATATTTGGTGCATAAAATAGTTGCGCGGTCTCACTTCGTCATATTCTCTTATGTCCATTATGAGACCATAGCACAAATGGCAACTGTCGTAAGATAAAATATACCATTGAATTTATACTGAGGGACTAATAATTTCACGCAAAAATTTTACATTTTTGTTGCATAAGCTGCAATCTCCACGACATAATGATACGTTTTTTTCTATCGTGAAGTCAAGTAACGATGCTTTATTTTGGCATTTACTCACCGAATAATAAATCCATGCAACACCTCAAAGCTTTTTATACAGTTCGCTCCTATTCAAGAGCTTATATAATATTCTCTTATAATTTCACTTAACTTTTGGTAGTTTTCCTCCCAGCTCCGTGTCTGATTACAATCAAGGTAAATTATTTTAAATTCAATCTTCTAGAAAATTGCAATTTAAAACTTTTGGCCGGCAAGAAAAAGTCCAACCAATCTCCATGCTCTGCATCAAATTGCACATTTTTGTGAGCTTGTTAAGCTTAAATTCTGTTAAGCTTAAATTCGTAGTTTTTCAGTAACGACTGAGTCTCCGTAGTGAAGTTACGGCAGCTGCCTGGAGCTAAACGGTTATATATATTTTACATGCTTTTTTTCTCAAAATGTATGAAAATGTTTGCGGTTGATCAAAAAATGGGGAAAATGAACAATAAAAAACTCTCTTAAATCTAAATCCAGTCTCGACGCTTGTTGCAGTTCAATGACAAAGGATAATTTATCACAACAGTCCCCGAAGGAACAAAGGTAACAAACTATGTTGCTGCAGATGTAGACTTAAAATTCGCATTTTTAGTAGAACTCGTAAATGCCAAAAAGAGGAGTGAGTGCGCTACACTTCTACTTGTAGATCCGTAATATGGTCCATATAGCAGTATTTTTTTATCGGTGGAGAAAGCAGCGTGTGGGTAAAAGTGGCTGGATTGTATGTTTTATGCAGCATGGTTAGCCTGCAATGTTGTGTACGGTTTGTATTCAACGCAAACTGCGGTAAGACTATTTCTACTAGTAATTTTTTTAGTACCCTTTTTTTGAAAGATATTTTTTTTTTTGCCATGTTAGCTTGTATGGGTGGGTTAGTGTTTGTTATTTTTTGTTTGTGTGTTTTCTTATTATTGTTTTTGTTTTTTATTTTTGCTCTGCGGTCTTGTTGTTTTATGAACTAACACTATATCTCCAGCAACTGCGCTGGACAGAATCTACACTTGGTCCGTGGATGAGTAGGTTGTAGGTTGCTGCTCCACATGGGTTACATGGTCAGTTGAGTGTAAAATTTATTTTGTTAGGACATCAGCGTACAGCAAACAACAACAATAAAAACAACAACAACAACAACAAAAGGTGCCTATAATGAACACAAATGTTTTTGCGAAATTCGGTTAGTGGAGTCGACATTGAGTTATGTCTCTGTATGCGCTGGCATCGGTTTCAGGATGTTTGTGTGTGTTTTGTTATGCTACAGCGTAGAGTTGCAGTAAATTTTGGCATTGTTTTGAGGTTATCAACATTTGCTGTTGTTATGTTTCCATAATATGTTTGGTTATTTTATATCACAGAGTTAGTTAATTTTTCATTATTATTTTTGATTTTTTTTTTTTATTTTTGCTCTGAGAATACATACACTCAAAATTATTTTGAATTTTTAAAACTTAATAATGGTTTTGAACGCAAGGTTCCATCTTTTACACTTCAAAATGCAACTTCTTATGGATAAAATTCAACATTTTACATTTAAAATTCTACTTTTTTAGCATAAAATTAAATTTTTTTCTATTTGATAGGTTATAGGTTGTCGGTTATATGTTATAGGTTATAGTTTTTAGGTTATATGTTATATGTTATAGGTTATATGTTATATGTTATATGTTATATGTTATATGTTATATGTTATATGTTATATGTTATATGTTATAGGTTATAGGTTATAGGTTATATGTTATAGGTTATAGGTTATAGGTTATAGGTTATAGGTTATAGGTTATAGGTTATAGGTTATAGGTTATAGGTTATAGGTTATAGGTTATAGGCTATAGGTTATATGTTAAAGATTATAGGTTATATGTTATAGGTTATAGGTTATAGGTTATATGTTATAGGTTATAGGTTATATGTTATAGGTTATGGGTAATGAGTTATAAGTTATAGGTTATGGGTTATAGATTATATGTTAAAGGTTATTGGTTATAGGTTATGAGTTATAAGTTATAACTTATGGGTTATAGGCTATATCTTATAGGTTATATGTTATAGGTTATAGGTTTTATGTTATAGGTTATAGGTTATAGGTTATAGGTTATATGTTATAGGTTATAGGTTATTGGTTATAGGTTATAGGTTATAGGTTAAAGGTTATAAGTTATAGGTTATAGGTTATAGGTTATAGGTTATAGGTTATAGGTTATAGGTTATAGGTTATAGGTTATAGGTTCTAGGTTATAGGTTATAGGTTAAAGGTTATATGTCATAGGTTATTGGTTAAAGCTTTTAGATTATAGGTTAAATGTTTTAGGTTATATAATTTGGTTACGAGTTATACGAAGATTAATTATAAGGATAGGATTTATGTATTTAAGCTCTGTAAAGTTAAAGTGAAAATGAAAACGATAAGGTTTTTGCCATCACTGAACTTGTTTCACTAAGCATTCCTAGACTATGTACATTTTTGACCATTTAGTGGTATTTGAAACCCCTGGGTCAATTTCCGGGTATTTGATTGGAAATTCCGGGGAATTGATGTCAGTCAATTTCGCAATAAAATAATTTTTCTGAAGAATTTAAAACAAAATTTACTTTATTTAAGATTTAGAAGAGATAAGTATTCAATTGACATAAACTTTACCCTGGAAAACTTTGCTTATTTAATTTAACCCTTAAATGCATAGTGTGCCATATATGGCACAACCAAAGAATTTGTCCCCATGTCTGAACGAGACTTATTTTGGGAAAAATAATAAACCTTTTGGGTCACACCGACTTAAAGCTTTTGTTCTCTTCAAACGGTTATACTTACAGAATTCAGCTGACTGAATTATTTGGAGCAAAAGTGTATAAATGTTAAGTGCAAAAAAAAAGGCCATGCATTTAAGGGTTAATCTAGAAAACCCCTCAGTCGATCACTGTTTTTAATTTAGGCTGATATGTACAAAATCCATTGAGGTATTTGGAGTTTTTTTTTCAGTTACGCTGTTTCATACGAAAAAGAAGGTATACAAATGACAAGCAATTGAAAATTTCTATTCAATATAACGGAATTTTCTAGCGGAAATAATCAAATTTTAATAATTCTTAGTAAAAATAAAATAAATAACTGGCCAAAAAAATTCAGCCCTTGAAAGGACTTTGACCTAGCTTCTTATGTTCAATTGTGTTGTGCGTGTTATTAAGTTTGTACACAATTGACCGAGAACCGGACCTACATGTTTAACGCCGACTCCGAACGGCGATGAACGGAATTTTTCTCGTTCTCCAGAAGCTTTACATGGCATTTTGATTACTCTCTGTGGTTTGCCATTGTCTGCAGAGAGGTGGCGGCCGTACAGAAAACTTATTTTAATTCAAATAATTTTCTGTCGCTGTTGGGGTTCGAACCTGGGTCTCCAGGTTCGTTGACGTAGCGGCCACGCACTTTAACCAACTACGTCACGGACGCCACTAATAATTCTTAGTACTTTGGCTATTTAAACAAAATTTTCTATAGCACTGTAGAATTTGTTTTTACTCTAAATCAATGTTATATAGCAGAGTATGGAAACGTCTGTTCATGTACGTACTCGAGCTTTTTTTACCATTTATGAGGCTCTCGATTTATTATCATGAAAAAAGTAAGAATGAAAAGAGGGCATAGTATAGCTCCCAGATGAGTCAAAGGAATTTTTTGTATAGAAACCTCATAAAATGGACCCTTGTTCCTAAATAGCTCATTTCAACTCTTCAAGGTACTGTTGACTGTTTGAATAATAATCTATGATTCGTTGATTGGTATTATCTTTGGACATAATGCATCCTTTATATTCCTCTTTTCTTATTTCTTTGTTATATGTATATAACTTATATGTATATAGTCACAACTTTAAGTAAAATCCCTAAGAATTCAGTTAAAGATTTTTAACGTGTATTTTTGTGCTTTTCATCAGTTTTATGACTTTTAGTTGTTATGGAGCAACCGAGCAAGATTTACTCATTTTCGCTCAGTGCACTCTTTGCGGCCAACTTGGTAGATTTTGTGGTTTTGCTTGTTTAGCATCTGTTACACTTGTTTAGTTTAGTAGCGTTTTCTAATTTTTTTTTGTTTTCTGTTTTTCTTTTTATGTTGCGTGCTGTTTATTTTTTGCGCTTCTGGATGCAGCAGCATGCATTGCAGCCATTTTTTGCGGTTGTGGTTTTGATCTCTATTTCTGATTTTTTCCATATTTTTTTATAGTGTTCTTATACTCATACACACGCTTACATATATACATACATAGAAACATACGAGTATGCATAGTATAAGCACATACATTGGATACATTTTGCACTTACCCACAACTTGCAGCGAAACTGGCTCCGATGTGGCAACCCGTTCCTGGCCATTAATATAACTGGTAGCTCGGCACTCATACTCGCCCTGATAGTCATAAGTTACATTGTCGATAACTAGACGTGCTTCGCTGCCTCGTTCAACATATTTGGATCCATGCGATATTCTGCAAGCAAAAAAAAAAGCAGAAAAACGTAAGAAAAACATGCATCACAAACAAATAAAGTGAAATAGAACCATAGCAGGCTATGGTGACTGAACGAGAGGGGGTGACTGTGTGTAAAATGAAAAATGTAGGTAAAGCCATAAAAATTTGAAAAATGTTTAAAAACAAAGCTCCAGCGATAGTATTGAATGGCCAGAGTATATCAAGTAATAGAAAAGCTTCCGTGCTGTGTGCTGAGTCTTCTAGCGCACGTTGAAGGAATTGTGATGAGCCACAACAGCATCTGTGTGCATCCTTAGATATTATTGTTGATTTAAGCGGCTTTTTAGAGTGAGAATTCGTTGAAGGAATTGCTTAATGTTGTTACTGCATTTCTTTGGAAGCGTGTAAACGAATTGGATTAAGTTTGGCTAAAAATGCTGATCAAATCTATGACCGGAAAGTGCACTCTACTAAGCTCCGAGCACTTAGGAGCTGTTAGAAATGCTACAAAGTGTTGGCTGAAATTTGGAAAATTGCAGTTTTGTTGTATGAAATAAGAGTGTGCAATGAACTTTCAGAGCAAATTTGCACGTATTTACTGTGTGTGCAGGCAGCATAAAAATTGACCTTAAGTTAGACAGGGCGAACTGTCTGGTACAGTACAATCCGTAGAAACGGAAGTCGACGCCAACTCACATTTTTTTCTAAAAAATGGGGTTTGTTTTTGGCTATAGATTTGTTTTTATTAAGCAGCTGCACAAAACCATCTTTCATAATACTCGTGCACTGATACATGTACACGAGTATTTCAGTGTAGTCATGATAGCGAATTAAAATGTTCTGTATCAAGCGAAACCAACAAAACAAGCATTGCATGTTTATTAAGCTTTTTATTGCTGTCCAAGCAAGCTTGAGTTTTATTATGAAGTAAAATATCAAAAACATAGAGCGGCAATGAAGTAAAAGTAACGGCAAATCATAGCGAGCACACTGAGTGCACCATGTGTAATAGAGTGTCCCTTATTTTGCGATTTTTGGAAATGTCAAGGGGCTGAAAGGTTTTTTTATGCGTTTTCATATTCTAAGAACGAAACTAAAAAAATTTTTTTTTTACGACAACGTTTACCCGTGCCAATCGGGCCCGAAAGTTTCGAAAAATGCCCATATTAGACCATATTTGCAGAAATTAAAAAAAAAATCTTTTCTCTGCTTTTTATAAATGTTTTACATTTTTTTGAATACATACATAAGAAATATGATATCTACAAAGTTTTTTTATGGTGGTCGTGGTTACCGCCCCTGCTGCGTCGAAATTTCTCCCGCAGCCTTTTCCCACTTTTTCATGAAATTAGTGCAATTTAGGTATTAATATCAACAATTAATAAATACATTTTTATTATGCTAAAAGTATGATAACATTTCATTAAATTCACATTATGTACTTACAAAAATTAACAATAAATTAAAAAACTAGTATTTTAACCTGTGGCGGGCGCGCAACAAGCTAATACCTACAAGCAGTCTTATTGCGGCTTTTCAACCGAAATCATAGTTTTTTTTTATAAATAAAAAGTATCAAAAACCAAAAATATATGCCCCCTGGAGGGTTAAATTTTAATAAGAAATACAAATTAATTATAAGTTTTTTTTAAGAGCATGTATTTTTTTTTTTTTTTTTGACAGTTCGAGTATATTTTTCGAGTATTTTGGGCCACAAAAGTAGGTTTTGTAGCTGCGCTTCTGATTTTGTAAGCTCGAGAAATTCTTGAGCAAGTTGTACCCCACGCTCCGCAACATCATTTAAAATACAAAGATCTTTAAAATAATTTTTTACTCTCTGGTATTCTTCATCTTTTTCCCATTCGTCAGAATCATATTTTAAAAAATTGCATGTCAAACTAAACCTACGAAATAGATTTGTTGTTCGACAAGATGCAAAACAATCTAAATCTTTTTTGTCCATTAATTTAAAGAATTTGGGTTTGCGATTGGATGATTACATGGAAACTTCTGAGCTTGCAATGCTGCCACCATACTGCGTTTTCTCTCAATAGAAACTGCATCATCGAAAAAAGCGAGTGCTACAAGTTCTTCGCCAAGGTACCAAAGATGCCGACCAAATTTTTGACTTGCAGCAATGGATATTTTTTGTTAATTGTCTTGTATGCGACCAAATCTTTTTAAAAAAGACAGATCCTGATTTGGAGCTTTTATGCTATTAGTAGCTTCAAACCAGACTTTGATGTATAGTAGAACTACAAAAATGAAGACTTGACGGATTCCGATAACAATGAATAGCATAAAAGCTCCAAATAAGGCTCTATCTTTTTTAATTAATTTGTATTTCTTATTATAATTTAACCCTCCAGGGGCATACATTTTTGGTTTTTGATATCTTTTATTTATAAAAAAAAAACTATGATTTCGGTTGAAAAGCCGCAATAAGACTGCTTGTAGGTATTAGCTTGTTGCGCGCCCGCCACAGGTTAAAATACTAGTTTTTTAATTTATTGTTAATTTTTGTAAGTACATAATGTGAATTTAATGAAATGTTATCATACTTTTAGCATAATAAAAATGTATTTATTTATTGTTGATATTAATACCTAAATTGCACTAATTTCATGAAAAAGTGGGAAAAGGCTGCGGGAGAAATTTCGACGCAGCAGGGGCGGTAACCACGCCCACCATAAAAAAACTTTGTAGATATCATATTTCTTATGTATGTATTCAAAAACATGTAAAACATTTATAAAAAGCAGAGAAAAGATTTTTTTTTTAATTTCTGCAAATATGGTCTAATATGGGCATTTTTCGAAACTTTCGGGCCCGATTGGCACGGGTAAACGTTGTCGTAAAAAAAAATTTTTTTTAGTTTCGTTCTTAGAATATGAAAACGCATAAAAAAACCTTTCAGCCCCTTGACATTTCCAAAAATCGCAAAATAAGGGACACTCTAATGTGTAAGCATTGAAAAATTTGATTGCGATTGTTTTGAGTTTTCTAAAGGGCGCACAAGTAGCGGGGAGCGCACAAAATTTTGAGTTGTGTCACTTTTGAAGAGGGTGTGCGATATGTACGTTTAATGTGGGGTCCGAGTCATATTGCTTTCAGGCCCTACTAGTGCCTGTGGTCACGGTTTTGCTTTGAAAACCTGAACAGAATCTACTCACTAGGCATTTTGAACTCACAATACACGAATTTATCGATATACTTCATACACTTTTTTGACACATTATAAATTTCTTTGCATCTTCTTACTTAATAAAAGGCAAGCGTGCTGCCACACCTAATATCGCTCAAACTACAATTATTTCTTGCTATAACAGTGTTTTTTAAACTTTCACCCTGAAAGTATGAAAGTATCTTTGTAAATTTAAGAATTTTGGGATGAATAAAACGAACAAATTGTTTGTCGTATTTTTTACTCTTAAAGGTTACAACCCATCGTAGGGCTTTTATAATTGTATATAAATAAAAATATACTTATACTTTACAAGTTATTCGAAATTTCCTAAAAACTAAATTATGGAAATACACAAACATTTTTACACTATTTTTTACCAAAATGCCCACTGAGTGACTCTACAAAAAATCGGATCTTCAGCTTGGCAAGGAGTCAGATAATTTCATTAGATCTATGATAGAATAAACTGTAGACAATTTAGGTATCAAATTAAAGGTTGAACAAACACCTTTACAATGCTGCAACATTGACCCCTCTACAGCCTCTAATTTTAATAAAAATACATTAAAAAAAAAAAAACGAGAAAATCTCGTTAAAACCGATCAACTTTACGATTGATAATGCTGTCGCCACCTCAGGCAGTTGCTGAACAAAAATTGCATTTTCTCATCACGTATGTGTCAAAGCAATTTTGAATGTTTTAAAGCTTACGAAAAGCACTGGCAGAACGTGTAAGACACACGAAGAAACTTGTTTGATTTCTTAATTGAGGACAATCCGAAGGAGCTGAAACATTACTGCTGCAAATCCCATAGGAAGCAGCTGCAGTTGGGAGCCATGAAAAATTGTGTGTGATTTTTCACTATTTTATGCGAAGAAATTAAATGGCAATTGAGCAGCGCATAGCTACAGCTGCATGCATCGAGCGGTAAAAGCAAAGCAATCAGAGTGGCTATAAAAGCAGTGCTAAGGATGTGTACGACGTCATGCAGTGTGGTATTCCCAAGGATGCGATGGAGTTTGGGTGGATAAACTGGTGGAAAATTCTTGAAGCATGCGAGGGCAATCGATACTTTTGTTTTTCTTACAATTTTTTTCAATTTTTTTTTGGTTTTTTTCGTTTTTTTGCTAGTTTAAAGCTGCAGTATGCGTGACGCAGTTTGCTAGCCTATGTGTGTAGGTGTATAAGTATGGGTGTTGAAATGCTGTGCGAAGTTCCTTCCGCAGCAACTTTGAACAATGCTGCCTGTTTGTTTGCTTGATTAATATTCCCTCATGTTTTCAGATTTCCTCAAATTGATAGAAGTGCGGACGCCGACTAGTGTGTCTGCTGATTGTATGGATGCATTCAGCAGAGAGATGTATGGTGTGCGAGTAGTATTGAAAATTTTAAACTGTAGACTACCACTCTTAGTTTTCTTGCGCCATAAATTGAGTAGATGAAAAGATTCGGTTGGAAATATACAAACCCACTTATCTAAGCTATAATTTTTATGTGCAAAGCGCCCTCAAGCTTTAACTAGATTCTAAAGCGGTGAATTAAAACATTGGAGCATCGGATTTCAAACTGATTTGATTGCTCAAAAGCTGAAAATTTGATCGAAAGTCTGGTTAATACAAAATTTTCTAATAGCATGTTCAAACCGAGCAGTTAGTTACATATGTTAAATCGAGTTAATGAAGTTAAATCGAAAAACAAGTTCTGAAATGAAGTTTTGATGAAGTTAAGTTCCAATTGTTGTTGGAAATTTAATGTGTTAAATGATTTAACACGTTTCGAAACTCGTTAAATCACTGGTTTGTGTTCTTGCTAACGTCAGAAAAGCTTTTTTTTGCTTTTTAAACGCAGCCAAATCTGACAAGAGCTTTTTATTTTGATGTTTTGAATGTAAAAAATAAATTCTTTGACAAATTTTCCTTAATTTTTTGAAAAATTTTTGAATTTATTTGAATTTTTTTTATTTTTTTCATTTTTTTATATTTTTAAATAAACAATTTTTTATTTCTTTCAAAATATAAACAAATAAACTGACATTTTTAAACTAGTTAAAGCAGTATGAACCATGGTATAATTATAGAGGTAAACTCGCTAGATGAGAGCGTACTGCCGCGAATGTCAAAACGAAGTTGACAACTCATATAAAATCTCGAAACTATGAGAAAGACAAGAGAAAGGAGGAATTGGCGAAATGTAAACGGATTTAAACAGTTGAAGCTGTCTTGTTGTGTTAATTAAAAATTGTAATAATTGATTATTTTTCGTGTTTTTATTGATATTAAACTAATTAAAAATTGTTTCCAGCTAAACATCATTGAAAATTAAATACAAAAACTATTAACTGCAAGCAGGGAGCACAGCTAAACAACAACAAAAGTATAGCAGTTGATTCTGACAATATCGGCAGTAATGACAAAAGAGAGCACAATCAGCGCTGCGACTACCTCTATTATTATACTATGGTATGAACGATGATGTTAAAAAAAAGCTTTTTTGAATAACACGTTAAATGAAGTCGGTTTTAACATGCTATAAATCTACGTAATAATAAAAAAAATGTTTACACGTTAAATGAAGTCGGTTTCAACATGCTATAAAACTACGTAATAATAAAAAAAATGTTTGCTTGGATTCAAATCCCAGAGCTTTGTTATGAAGTCTGCGTCATTTCAAAAGCTTTGGAGTTCAAGCTTTGGGGCTAAGAACACCACTTTAAAGTATCACAACTTTGAAATGGTTAGCTACATCTGGCAATTCCAATTTTTGTATTAACAGGAGATATATCACCTGATTATTTCTGAAAAATTTATTGAGATTGATGAGTCGTGTTAAAATTTATTGCAAAGTTAAGATGAGTGATATTTCAGACAAAATATGTTATATTTTTTAATTTTATTACGACAAAGCGAAGAATGTGTCACAAGCGTGTGAAGAGATTTGTGTTGTTTTGGTGAAGGTACACTATCCCAATCAACCGCCAATCAACCGGAAATGGTTTGCTCACATTCGTTCTGGAAATTTTGAATGAAATCTGATTCTTGCTCTGGTCGACCTATCACCGTAAAAGTCGGTGAAATTATGGATAAGGTTTAAGAAAACCATCATGAGAGTAGTCACGATATCGCTTAAGATCTGAAATTCTACAACAAAACAGTTTTAAACCATTTGCATATAAGTTGGTTGCAAAAGGAAGCTCGATGTTTGGTTGCCTCATGAACTAAGTGCAAAACCATTTTTTAAAAGTATGGATGAAGCTCCAAGAATGGTGTCAAAACCGGGATTGCTGACAAGAAAGGTTATGCTGTGTGTTTGGTGGGACTACAAGGGCACCATCCATTATGAGCTACTACATTTTTGCCAAATTATTGAAAATAATTATATTGGCCAAGAAATTGAAAAAAAGGCCGGAATCAATCGACCTATCGCCGAAAAGTCTGTGATATTATGGATAAAGTACAAGAAAATCATCATGTGAGTAATCATGATGTCGCTAAGGAACAAAAGATCGACCACAAAACAGCCTTAAGCAATTTGCAATAAATTGGTTTCAAACAGAAGTTCGATGTTTGAGTGCACCATGAACTAAGGGCATACATATTTTTGTTGACCCAGCAAAACTAAGAGACTTTGGCTGGGAAGATTTGATGCATCCACCGTATAGTCCTAAAATTGCGCCGTCACATTATCATTTGTTTCGATCTCTCCAACACTCTCTGGATGGGAAAAAATTGGCCTCAAAAGACGACTGTGAAAAGCACCTGTGTCAGTTTCAAAAATAAAATCCAGAATTCTACAATAAAGTCAACATGGCTCTAGCCGAAAAATGGCAGAAGATATTTGAGAAGAATGGGCAATATTTGGATTAATAATATTTTATTTGAATTGAAAAATTGTATATTTTTACTAAAAAATGATCAATACTTTTTCCCCAGTATAACTGGAAGAAAAAGTACTATGTCCCTTCATAAGCCCAGAATCCTAAAGGAACGAATAACTATTTGTACTAAATCAAACTTTCAAGTACCACGTCAAAAAAAATAAGGAACCTTTCTTTAAATGATGACGAGCTTCCCGTTCACCGGCAGCTCAATCGAGCGCACTCCATTCTATTTTTATCTAATTTATGCCTTTTACCATTCAATTAATTAGGTCTAACTGTGCACATGATGTAATTATTACTGATTCTCCACCCTTCCTTCCACCAAAAACACAGACCAACACAAATAAAAATACATGTAAGGCATGTTTGAGAAATTCCCCAAGTTAATGAGTATTTCCCCGGGCAAACATCTAGTTGCTGCTGTTTTTTTTTTTTTGCATATTGCCTGCCAAAAGCTTTTTATAACATCTTCCCTTACCTACCACCTAACCACCCTATACATCACACAACAACACCACATAGTGGCAATATTTTTCTTTCTCTCCAATTCTTTCATTACTTCTTCTTCTTCTTCTACTGCTGCTGCTGCTTAATTACAATATTTTTGCACAATTTCTAGCGCAGCTAATTAAAACCAGTTGAAGAAAAAAAAAACAAATATTTTTATATTTTTACATATGTTTCTATAGAGTAGCGGCGGCACCCCGGAAAGCGATGCAGTTTGTTGTAGCTGCACGAAAAAAAAAACTCATTAGTCGCTCATTCGCTTCTTTTGAATGCTGCCTACTGCATTTTCATATCTGTTGTGGTGAAATTGGTAATGGGGTGTCTGGGTGTTTGTGGTGAGTAACTGATTGTGAGTCAAGAGTTAGTTTAACGAAAAAGGAAATCCTTTATCTGCGAATAAGATGTAAAGCTTCATTAAGGCGGCTTCTTCATCAGCGGTATTTCATGCGGAATAAATTTGATTTTAAATATGCGGGCTGCATTTGAAAAAATGTGTAAATTCTACGGGAATAAGCAATTGTTTTCAATATTTTGTTCAAATTGAAAGGATTTTCATTAAATTTGACACATATATTATTAATATTTTCGGTGCACTCAAAGTTCTGTGAATTGTAGTACCTTGCGATCATGAAGGTCACATTTAAAATGAAATGAAATAATATGAGAAATAATAGTGCTTTTAGTTCTGTTAAATTACTTAAAAATTACTGCACAAAATAAGATTAGCTTAAAATTAACTTTGAGTATAAAAAAACTTCTGAATATTATTAAAATTACACAGTCCTTCAAAATGACAACTTTAATTTAGTTACGGAGATTTGATTTTGTTTTTAAATTCGACATTGTGGCCAAAACAAAATTTCCCTCCCGACTTATTGGTCTGGCCTGGGTTAAGAGTATAATTTCGATAGACAATTATAAGTTCTGTAAACCGTTGCTCTTACGCATGTGTTGTCTAAGAACCAACTTGAGATAAAACTACGAGGAGTATTTTGTGGAATACTGCAAATTTAAATTCCTCTAATAAATGCAGTTTTTGATGTTTGGGTAAATTTTACTAAATGCCTTTTGTTTATTTAACCTTTCAAAGGTTTCTAAGAAATGTTTATCTTCGAAAAACAGAATGAGTTCCTAAACAATTCTTAACCTTCATAGGATTTGGTTTTTGAGATATTTCTTATCAGAATTTTTTTCTTTTTTTTTTTTTTTTGTTTTGAGAGGGAGAGGTGTCACTACCTCGATCAAAATATCGGGGCAGTGAAGGAAAGTGTTGAAAATGAACCAAGCACCTAAATACCGTAAAAATATCGTGTTTTTAGACGAAGCTCATTTTCACATTGTCGGCTACGTTAATAAGAAAAATTTCCGCAGTGGTATAGTGATTGTATAGTGTGGATTGTGGGCCGAAAGCGTCATAGGGCTGAATTTTTCGAAAATGCCGACGGAAGAGTCATTAGAATCAATGGAGTGTGCGGCGTAGACATGATATTTTGTTTGTGGTCGGAGATGGACACCGACAGTCTATACTTCGAACAGGATGTTGCTACAAAGTTCGAAACAATCAAGGTTCCGTGCCCAAGAAGTTCCATGGTGGACTAATTTCGCAATATGGTCATCGAGATCTTGCGATTTAACACCATTCAATTTCCTTTTTGGGGTTTTTTTAAGAGTAGGGTCTACGCTAAATATTCGGAAACAATTTCAACTCTCAAAGCGGACGCTATTGAAGTCGCCATCGCTTATATAGACTCCAAATTATAAGCGAAAAAGTAACCCTTCGTTGCATGGGATTGCACATATGCAATGTTGACTTCTAAGAGATATAGCATACACACCCTGTGAATATACCTAACGGAATTTTATTTAAAAATAAATTTAGACATTTTTTATTAGTTGTTGTCTTCTTTTGTCAAATTGGGGATTTAATTTGTCCAAAATATTGATTTGAACAAGGTATGTCTTATAAGTAGAAAAAATAAGTGAATATTTTTAATAATTATACAAGAAATATCAAAAAAAAGTTCAAATGTTCCAGAATATAAGTTAATTTTCTTTAAGCTTACTAATTTTTTTGTGCATTATAACTTTAATTTAATAAAATGAATGGCTTAATTGCAAATATGCAATATCATGCATTTGAGATATTTTAAAGTTACATTGCAGATATGAGGTTATATTGCAGATGTACAATTCCATGCACTTAACTATATTTGAAGCTAAAATTAAAAATAAATTGAGGCTGACAACCTTTGTTATTAGTGCCTAGCTCCTAAGTTTGTTTATGTAATTTATTCATAAATAAATATTTTAATAATTATAATAATAATAATTAAAAATGAATTCATTTTAAAAATAAATAACTTGGGTCAAGAAAACAGTCCCTGTCTTCGTCACCATGAAGAAAATGATCTTGGACTTGTGTAAATATTGTTATAAAAGTTTTTTATGTTAAGTACTTCTCATATGCATAACAAAGTTTTTTTATGATAATCATTATATCAACACTCCCACTAATAATTGAACTAGCCAAAAGGGGTATTTATTGGGTACAATCTGTCGGAACAGAATTTCGAACTCAAAACTACCAAGTGTTCCCATATTGATGAAGACATCTCGAGGAGAGTCTGTTGAATAAGTATCTTACCATGATGATGTTAACGTACATTTGATTTCATGGAGAGATAATAAAGTTGTTAATTTGATGTCAAACCATTGTGGTAAAAGTCATGAGACCATAACTGAACGATTTGATAAGAAGTTGAGCATATCCATTGAGTGTCCGAATATTGTTTCACAATACAATACATTTATGGGGGAAGTCAATTTGTTCCACTCATTTATTTGAAGCTACAAGATAACAATACGCTATACGATAATATTAATTAATGCATTGCTATTGTATAAGCGTGCAGAACAATAAAACGGTAACCATGAAAACATAATATTTGTCAATTTTCGTTTGTAAGTGATAGAAAGTCTTTACATAGTTGGAAAACTATCCACAAAAAATGGAAGACCTTCCGAATTATCAAAAAACCTTGCAAAAAATGACGAAAAATTCGAGAGTTTCCCACTATCTCAAACAGAGTTCGGTTGGAACATTTTGATCTCTCGTCAAAATGGGACAACAAGCGTTTACCATGTAAATTACCAGTGTGCAATGGATACACTCATGTTCGCTGCTCAATAGTTTAGACAAGAGTATGTTTTAATAATATATCAAAATAGAAATTGTTTGAGACAATTTCGTAACGAATAATGTTTTATGTACTTATTTAATGAATTCTTATACAATGAGCTTCAAATTAAGAAACAAAATCCTTGTGACCTTCAACTCAGTGTTTTATATTTTCCTTTGTTTAAAATTGTCAATTTAAATTGACTATATAAAAAACTGGGAAATATATCTTAGTTTAAGTTATTAAAAGCATATAATTCTATTTCAAAAATGTAAAATACAAATTAATAAAAATTATTATATGTATAAACCATCATATACTAATTTTTATTGCTTGCCTGCATGAAACTGCACATATGCAATGTTGCGTAACTTCGCTCCTATTCATTGCAGACCATCCAAATTTCGTTTATACATTCTCTTAACCTCTCCAATCACAAATAAAGACATAAAATATTTTCATACACAGGGAGAAAAAATCATGTAACGAAGGGCTAAGATTTATTTAACCCTGGATGGTTATACTTCGTCGAATCGACGACGCCACCTCATACATTCTAATATGTATGTAAAATAAGTATAACCTTCCCTTATAAATAAATCCTACACCTCTTCCTGATACAACTGTTAGAAAACGAGTAATTTTCAAAGGGAACATTTTTGCTTTCCAAAATTTAAGCTTGACACAAACAACCAATTCATCATGAAACGAGTACAAATTTGATTATGATGAGTAATTCGAAAAATAATTTGAATAAAATTTGTTTGGCAAAAACAAACAGAGCCTAATTCAAAGCAAGCAACAACACCCGCAGCCAAATTTAAAAAAACCAGGCAAAACCAAGTCCATTGTGTCTATAAAGAGCTGTGGGTCTCTCTCTGGTTTTGTCTTTTATACCTATATTGTTTCTTGCCATTTGCATTCTATGCGTGTTGCTCGCTTTTTTGGCCTTAAGAAAAATACGTTAAAAAGTTGTACAAAGAAAGAGTGGTAGAGTTGCCAAGAGTTGCCAGTTTTATTACTACCACCAACGAGTTAGGGCGTGGCAGGCAATAAACATTGCAAGCAAGGCTGGTCTTTGCACTTTATGCTGCTGGTAGAATTTGCTGTTGGAGCAGCTTAGCGATGAAATGAGGAAGTAGTAGAAGAAGAGGAAGAAGTACAATTGTTGCTAACTCGGTGACAACAACTAAAACAACAACAACAATAACTACACAAATAAGACAAATATAAGTTGTAAGACGAATTTCGCTAAAAAGCAAAGTTTTCAAATGAAATTCGCAGTTCGTTGGGCGTTTTTCGCCTCTGGCGTCTTGTGTTTTTTTTTCGAGTTTCCGCAAAAATGCCGGATGTTGACGAAATGAAACCGAGACGAGACAGCAGTTACAAAAAAAAAAAAAAAAAAAAATAAAAGAAAAAATATAAAAAAATTAAATAGTTGAATAGACAAATGGTTTGCTGGATGGATGGGTGGGTGGATGCAGTGCGGTATACTGGTAGGTAGTTATGCAAAAAACTGACGTCACAGTTGTAGCAATATTTAGATTAAAAATTATAAAAAAAGGAGAATTCGTGTGTTTCTCTTTTTTTTTTGGCCATGCTTCTGTTGGCTCGAGTCATGTTTGGCGCTATGATAGAGTGATGGAGTGGAATGTATAAAGTCGCTTACCTTTGGACCCATTTGTATGTTGGCATCGGATTGCCTTCGGCGACGCATTCGAATGCAGCCGGACTGAAGAGCGGTGCTGTTGTTAGACGATCTGGACCGGCAGAAAGTATTTTTGGCGGATCTGCAAAGAGTAGAAAAAGTTGCAAAGAAGAAGGAAAAAAAAAAACAGAAATATAATAAAATGGCAGCAGCAGGGCATCCGGTGAAATAAAAAAACAATTGCGCTCACACAAAAACACACACACACACTCATACATACATGCAATCACTCCTAGCTAGAAACTTACATTTAACATCCAGCTGCACGGATAGCTGTTCCGAGGTGCCGACCGAGTTTTGTGCTTGGCAGGTATACAAGCCGGCATCACGACGTCCAACTGGACGGAGTTGCAGTGTTTCCTGTTTGTCAAAAAAAAAAAAAAAAAAAAAAAAAAAGAAAAAAAGAAAAGGAAAAATATGACAATCGAAAAAAAAACTACAACTTGTTTTGGCCATGTTGCGAAAAACCGTTTGAGACTCACCTGCAGACTGGAAATTTCGGAGCGCCCAGCACGTCGCCAAACAATGCTCGCCGGTGGATTGGCATCTGCTACACAACGCAGGATCAGCGCATCCTTATCCTCCTCCAAGTCGATTTCCGGTGAGCCAATTAGACGTATTGTTGGTGCATCTAAAGAATTAATAGAACGCATTGGCATGAAACGGAATGAGACAAGAAATGAGAGAAAATTGCAGTTAATTTAATTGATTAACAAGCAGATTACTTTTTGACTTGAAGCCAAATTGAATGATGGCACTGATGACTATGATGAAGACGATAATAATGGCGATGATGAGTTTGTGCAGCAGCATAGAAACTATGATGATGATGTTGATGATGATGAGGATGGCGATGAGAATGAGAATGAGGAGTACGACAACAACATGGGCAGAGTTGGATACTAACTTTATTGAATTGTGGCAAATTGAAATGAGAAAATGCAGGTATTGCTGCTGGCAATGGCTTTAAAAATAAAAACACATTCTGACTACAGCCAAATTCAACTAGAGTTGGCTTAAGAGCATTGTTTGGCAATTGCTGGCGATTGTTTGTTTAATGTACCTAAGTTCGTTGATTTGATTGCTAAACAGCGATAGTTGTTGTCGATTTTATAGCAAAGTAAAAGAAGAAAAAAGCTGAAATTCATGGGTTAGATAATAGCTTCAAGACATCACAGCTGCGAAATATATAACTTTTAAGGAAATTTTTGGTGTTTCGAAGATCTGGTGAAGAAATGGATAAAATATTTGAAAAATGCCAAAATAACTATACAGTGATACATGAGTTACTCCAAAAAAATGATTTTTTGACGGCGATGCTACATTTGAGATGGTTTTAAATTTTGAAATTTCAGTATGAATTGTTCAAAATTGAACTGGACCGTGGAAATAAAACAACAACGGTTAATTATTCCTCAATATTAATTTAATCACCTTCAAAATGATCACCATCGGAGGCGATACAATTTTGCAAATTTGGTAGGCCGATTTCGGAATGGCCTTTAGCTCCATTTAAAACTAAAACTAAACTTTGTCTTCAGATTTCACCTCAAAAGGGAAGGTCTATCTGCATGAGAAAGCTGCAGACTCTGCGAGAATCTCCATCAAAAATATTGGATACCAAGCCAAAATAATGGAAAAATTCCTTATATCAGAGAGTCTGAGAGAATAATAGAGAGATGACTCAAACATTGAACATTGACTTAATCATCATAACCGGTGATTTTGACTCCATTTTTTATTATTTAGCAAAATGTAGTCAATTTGTTTTTATCGTTCTACTGCTTTTGAAATCGGCACAATAGACAACACTGTTCAATTTTGTGTTTTAATAATGAACGGTTTTTCATTTTAATCACAGCTTATTTAATGTTTTACTTACATTTGATATCCATGCGTGCCTCCACTGGCACCGATTTGGCCGTATAGGACTCATGAAAAGCCAAGCAGCGCAACATATCACCATGACGCTCACGCATGGCTGGCACTTGAACCACAGAGGCGGCCGACCATGTGCGTGAATTATCTGGTTCCGTGGAATTTTCCTGTGGATGCAGTGAGGATATTTCCTGGTCACCTAAAAGCACAAAAACAAAAATCAAAGTACGCATGGCAAAAGGCATACCACACAATACAACAACAATAACGAGTCTCCGTCAATGTGCTACATACCTAAATACCACCTGAGAGTAGCAGGCGGATTGCCGTAATGGGATAGGCATTTGACGGTCGCCACGGCGCCTGATTCGACGGTTATATTGTGGCCAGGCGGTATATGTTGGCCTTCGTATTCAAGACGTGGTCGTTGTGGTGCAACTGCAAGGAAAGACATAAACAACATGATATATGAGTAGAGTGCAAAAGAGGGAGATGGAGAGTGGGTAGATGTATAGACAATCGTGTCATTATATGTGAGTAAAGTGCTTTTGTGGCGAGTGACTAACAAATGTCGGGCGACACTTTCTCAGTTCATATTAGGTATTAATTAAGGCTAAGATGCTGCGGATGTAATGCGTCATCAGGTTTTGTCCTTAGCGTGATGGTCGTCTTAATTGCACGGATCAAAATTCTAAACAGTGTGTGTGTGTGTGTGTGTGTGTGTGTGTGTGTATTGTTCGTGGCAATATTCTATCCCAGTGGGCAAAAGCAGGGCTTCGAAGCGCTACTTGCAGGCCTTCATATGGATTTTGAAGACCTTCCGCACTCATATCCAAGCCCATTAACTTTTTTATATGAAACGAGCAAATTTTCTAGGCCTTCCTCTCTCGCGACTCTAAAGAGGCCTGCCAGAAGCTCTTTTTTGAGAATGCATGTTAAAAGACCTTCTTTATGAGGGCTTATAAAAGCACTCTCAAGTTAACTAAAAATAAAAAAAAAATGCAGTAAACTGTTTTTTGTTTTGCAATTTCTATTTTGAAGTGAAACTTTCTTTGGTCACTTTACTTCATTTTGTCACACGATAGAGAAGACAGATATGTTTGATAGTAGAGAGAATGAGAGAAATATATATAGTGTATATATATGACTGAAAAAACTTCTTTGTCACCGCTGAGCGTCGAACCTGCGACCTCAAGATTTCAAAAGCAACGCCTTATCTATTGAGCTAAATCCTCCACTCAGGAATCTACTCTACATACCAATTAATCAAATTGCTGTAGATGCCCAGCGGAAAAATAATTTCAGAGTTGTGGACCTCATATTTTTATATACATTTTGTTCACAAGTTATCAAACGGTGAAATAGCAGAGCGGTAAAACGTTTGACTATAACGCCAGCGGTCCGAGTTCAATTCTCGCATGTGACAAAAAATAAAATTTTCTCGCTTTGTTTTTATTTATGTTTTTTATAGGACAGCGCTGTGCTCTCCTTGGGCTAACACTTTATGGTATGTTTCACTTCTTTTATGTTTTGCGTTGCACAGAAATAAAAAATGTTTGAGCCCCATCCATAGGAAGGGCTTCTAGAAGTGCTCATTGGAACAGCGATATTAGGAGGTATAAAGATGCCAATAGTAGTAGTCTTAGCATGCCTTCTTTTGTTAAGGCCTAGTATAATTGCCCACTGGGATGTTGCAACAATGCATAAAAGCAGCTGGTTTAGCATATATTCAGCACAACAGATTAAGCTTTGCTGGTCTTCCATCTACCATCTCCCATCTCATTCGCACACAAGACCACTTGTGGTCACCTACCTTGTTACGCTCACTTACCTCGTACAACTAATCGCACCGGCTGACTGGTTAGAGCATCCTGTGTTGTAAAATCACTAGCTGTCACCTGACATTCCCAGAGACCATCATCGAAGTCCAACGTTGCTGAACGTATCCACAGCGAGCAGTCACCGCCGATTTGCAATGGTGGCGGATGCAGATCTAAATGTAGGCTACCGCTTGAACTCGAAGGACGTGCGGCCCATTCGTATTTCTTGGCATAGATACCGACAGGCTGAAAGAAAAAAACAAAAGTACAGATGAAGTGTGTATGCAGGAAAGTGAGTGTGTAAAGTGAGGAGTAAGCAAATCATAGCTTGCTGTTGGTCAACAGAGGATTTGCTTGTGTTGCGGCATGTTCTGCATGTTAATAAGTTATGCATGCCTCACCCGCTCTCTAAACAGCTCCCTTGGGCACATATTTATTTGCATCGCTGGGCGCTAGTTTGAGGGAGTTGGCCTTGGCATGTGTACTAAATGTATGTGTTTGGAATAAGATGGCTTGCTAATTGGAAATTAAATTACAATTAGTGCTTGCAGCAAAATTCAAACAGCAACATCAACATCAACATCTACTACGTCGACACGAACGAACTCGTATGTTTTGCCTCCTCTTATGTCTATTTGCTGCGTCAAGTCAATGAAAGTTTCCTTTCCACAAACACAACAATAACGTCAAAAGAAAATAAGCCAAGTTAATTAAATGTAAATGCAAACGCAATGACTTGAATAACAACTTCGGGTTTTGTGTTAAATTCTTTGCCAAGTATTTACATTGAATCTTTTGTCACTTGCTTTTTGCTATCTAAAGAAAAGTTTGCCGTCCGCCTGTTCTTCTTGCCGCTCTTGTTATCCACAATTAAGTCCTATTAACTCAAAGATATCGAATATACACGTACTTTGTACTTTTGTTCTCTAAGAAAACTTTGTGTAAAGAACGAGAAATGAGAAAATGGTGGAATTATTTGATATTTACATATAATTGGGGTATTTATTTCACTGTGTTTGTCTATGCATAGAGCATATTTGATTCCGATCTAAAGATATCTATAGATAAAAGCTGTTGGTGATATGATTGCGCACAAGGTTTACATTTGGATTTTATAAACTCACTCCTGAGAAGTTTATGAATTCTTTCAAAAAATTTGAAATCGACGCTGAATATTTTGGCAGATGACCAGTTGAGTTTATTTTAATAAATCTCTTTTATACGTTAACAACGGCTCATTTTAAGGTGTTAATGTTCTCGATTTCTTAGAAAGTCATGGCCTCAAAAGATACCCTATTTCATTCCCTTATCGAAAATTTAACCCAAGTACCAAAACCAGAATTGACTTTTGTAGTTTGCACAAAGCTGTTTTATTCGTTGGTCTTTAATATCAATTTTATTAAAGTTTATCTAAGGTATATAGCTTGTTGAGAGTTGAGATTTGTCTAAGAAGTCCAAAGAAACCAAAAAAGTATAAAAGATCCTACTAGTTCCAAAGACAATACCACTGAAACCTTTTTGTGAAAAAATCAAAAGTTTTTAATTAGAAGCATACAGAAACCTAAAAGTTGCATTGCCCTAACTAGTTCAATAGATAATCTCAGTGGAAACTATTTGTCAAAAAAATTATTTTTCTTGTTCAATAAGGTCACAGAACCCAAATAACTTGGAATGACCCAACAAGTTTAATGCATAACCTCAGAGGAACCTTTTTAAAGGAGAATCATCAATATTTGTTGACCTAAGAAGGTTAACTGATCCAACTTATTTCAGAGATAATGCAAGGGGAACCTTTTTGTCAAAAAATCGTTGTTTCTTGTCCAAGGAAATCAAACAGAACCGAAAAAGGTTCCATTTTTGTCTGAAGTATCCATATAACCCCAAAAAGTTGGCATGGCCCAACTTATTTTACAGATAACATCGGTGGAACCTATTTGTAAGAGAATCATGGATATTTGTTCGAAGAGTCCACAGAACCCAAACGAGTTTTAATGACCCAACTAATTTCAAAGATAATTGAAGTGAAACCTATTTATCAAAAAATTATTGATTCTTGACCAAAGTTCCATTTATATAGCTTTTTTTAAAGGCGCCTCCAAGGGAGTCTACTTATCAGAAAATCCTTGATTCTTTTCCAAGGAGTTTTGAATTTAGACCAAGGATCCCAGAAAATTCAAATGACCCAAATAGAACTAAAATAGATTTGTTAACAATTATTGATTCTGGACCAAAGTTCTAATCATACAGCTTTTTTTGAAGGCACCTCGAATGAAGTCTACTTATCAGAAAATTCTTGATTCTTCTCCAAGTAGTTTTGAACTTAGACCAAAGACGCCAGAAAATTCAAATGACCCAAGTAGAACTAAAATAGATTTGTCAAAAAATTATTGATTCTTGGCCAAAGTTCCATTTATATAGCTTTTTTAAAGGCGCCTCGAAGGGGGTCTTCTTAGCAGAAAATCCTTGATTCCTTTCCAAGGAATTTTAAACTCAGACAAAGGTCGGCACAAAATTCGTATAACCCAATTAGATCCATAGATTATATCAGTAGAACAGTGGAGCCTATTTGAAAACGAACCACCGGTGCTTATCCTAAGAGTCGACAAAAATCCAAAGATTCACAATTAATTCAAGTATAAGCTATTTATAAAAAAATCATTGATTCTTGTCCAAGTCGCTCACAAGAAAAATCAAAATTCCAATGGCCGAAATAAATAGACTAATTATCCAAGTGATACCAACTTTTCAGTGAAAAGTTTTTTCCAAAAAGGACTCAAGAATCATAAATTTCAATGAATAAAATTGTTCCATTTCAGTGGGCCTTATTTTTGTCCTAACAGTTCACAAAACCAGAAAAAGTCCAAATGGCCCAACAAGTTCCAGAGATGATTTCAGTGGACCCTATTTGAATCATCGGTAAATGATGTGATTTGAGGAGCCTACAGAATCCAAAAATGTATAAGTGGTCCAACTAGTATTACATATAATCCAAGTGGAACCTATTTGTGAAAAAAAACATAAACTCACTCTCCCAAGGAGTTCTCAGAATATGTTAAAAAATTTATTAAAGCCAACTAGTTTCATAGATCACAGTAGAATGTACATAGCACATACAGAACCCAAAAGTTCCTACACTGAAAAAAAATGCTTTAAAATTGACTACAATTGTAATTAATTTGACGAATTTCGTGTTTAAAAAATAGCTTGCAACAAATTTCGTCAAAGAGCAAATGTGTTAAAAACTTTTGAAAACATATGAAAAAAAAAGCAAATTATGAACACATTTTTTTAACACATTGTGTTCAATTTTAAACTAATGTTTTTTTTTTCTTCAGTGTATAAACAAACTTGTTCTACACAAAACCAAGTGAATCCTTTTGGGCATAAAATAAAAGATTTTTTTTTCATGAGTAATCCAAATTCAAACAGTTCCCATGAGCCTGATAGAAAGAACTTAAGCTACTGCTTTTGTTTGAAATTTCTAAGAAAGAGCTTTAATATAATATTTATGAGTAAATATTGAAACAATTATTTAAGCAATTTTCCTTCAAGCAATTCTTTGTTATCCAAACGAATGGTGTTGTGATGAATCTTTTTTATTTTTTAAATTACTGTGAATTACTGTAAAAGTGAATTGAATCCCCCAAGCAATTGCTTTTGCTTTTAAAGGACAAACAATTTCACCAAGAAGTAAATGCTTTTTTTATACTTAAATGAATATTAATTTTTTTCCAGACAAAGCTAAAAATATTATTTATATGATGCTTATTTGGTAAGCAATTGCTGATATTGCAGTTATTTATGCTAGTAAGCAATTGCTTACTAGCTTTGTTTTTATTGATTATTTCTTGAATGTTATACATTAAGTTCAGTGACCCAAATACTTTTTGCTTAAATGATCTAGTAAAAGAAGCCCTTGCTTAAACTTTTATTTATACATGAACCTTTTGCTTAGTTTATTTCTAATAGGCTCAATGACATATTGACTTTTAGCGCTTGCTTTAATGGCCTAATGGAAAAGTTGCATTTGAGTTCTCTGCCTCATTCTCTCCAGGTGTACTCTTTAGTCGGTATTCAAAAGAGATCTCACTACAAAATCTCACCAAAACGTATGCTCATGAAAGAGTGACTCAAATAAAACCTAAAGTGCTCATGAGACTGCTCATTAGGGTGGATCAAATTTGTCAGAGTCTACCCCTCATAAGAAAGCTTAATTAAATAAATAATTAAATAAATGAATAAATAATAAATAAAAAAATATAGTTTTTAACCGATCGTGAAGAAAAGTATTTCGTTGTATGGGTCTCATTGAGGAAAATTCCTTTCAATAACTTTTTTACCTCCGATTTCATCTTTGATTTGTATTTCAATTTGTCGTCTTATTTCCTCAGTACCCTCAAAAAGTATTATTTTTTAAGAAAATTAAAGTTCATAAAAAATTATCAAACTTATGAGAAGAAACTTTTTAATTTCATTCGTTGGGGAAAAAGTTACAATGAATAAAAGTTTCGCTTCGTTTCGTTAGTCTTCGGTTCATCTTCGTTTGGTTTCGTTTTTCATATCAAATGTGTTGACAAGTGGTCCAGAGAAATCAAGTTCATTTAAAAATTGGTGTAGTTATGTAAAAAATACCATTTTGGGCAAATTTTAGGTTCACCTAAAAAAAAATTGTATGGTACTAATATTCTTTCAACATAAACTTTCAAATCTTGGGCGGACTTGGCAAACTTTTTTGATGATCTGCTTATTAATAGCTCATGAGCAGCTATGAGCATGGAGTAAGCTAAGGAGCAAGCTGCGGAGCATTGAGAGCAAAGGCTTATATAGCAACACAAAACGCAACAACAAAGCAAAGACTAAAGACAAACACAGAAATAATACAGAAGCTTTAAATGTAGTGGTGCCCATATCCGCTCATCAGTAAAATATCTACAGCTGTTGACAACTAATTAGAAACACTGTCTTAATATTAGCACTTGATATAGCGCTAAATAAGAGCACTCTCTTAATATTAGAAAACCATAATAAAAAATATAAAAATTGAGTGTTAAGTTTTCACTTCAAAACAGTTTTATTTTATTTATTAGGTACTCTATTTTATTCTCACATTCATTAATTTTGCTCTTATGCTTTCAAATACCGTTATTTTTTTTATGATATATTTACATATTACTAAGTACAGCTTAAACAAAGCGCGACAGATAATTAGAAACGTTAAGTTCTGAATAACATTATCTTATATTAAGTGCTTTTTGTGGTTTTGTTACGATAACTATTTTCCTAATTTAATTTGTAAGAAATATAAAAACTATTATTTTCAAGACTTATAATGGGGAAAAGCCAAAGCTGCACTTCTACACAAAGAAGCTTATTTTTTTACTTCGCGAAACTGGAAAGTCGTATAAAACAATATCAGAGCAGTTCAAGTGTTAACAAAAAATTATTTTTAATGCTTTACAGCATAAAAGCAAATAAGACACGATTATCAAAGGTCCGCGAAAAAAAACTCAGAAAAACATCAGCGCTCACCAACCCAATTATAACTCGAATCTCCATCCACAGACATACAACGAGATATTCAAGAAAAATTAAATATCGGACCAAGCGGACCATTTCACGACGTTGGGTAGAGGGCGGGCTGCATGGCAAAGCCGTACACAGGAAGCCACATCGGAGTAGGGCTCAAAGAAAACGTCTAATAAACTTTGCAAATTGGAATTGCTCATTGGAATTGGACTACAAATTAGTGGAAGAATGTGCTTTGGAACGATGAAACATAAATAAATCGCCTTGATCTTGACAGTTGGAGACATGTCCGACGGGCTATCAATGAAGTATTTATTTCGCTATGTTACTCGCGTAGTGAAGCATAGTGGAGGGTCCATTATGGTAAGAGTGTTTCTCCTGGAATAGTGTTGGTCCAATGCATAAAATTGATGGAATTTTAAATAAGGAGAAATACGTTGAGATTTTAAGCAATGTCAGTCATGCTAACGTGGGCTGAAGAAAATTTGCTTGTTATATGGAAATTCCAACAGGATAACGATCCGAAGCACACGGCTAGGATTACACAGACATTTTTTGCAGACAATTTCGTCAATAGTTTGGAATGGCCATCATCCAGTCAAGACTTAAACCATATCGAGCATCTGTGGGCTGACGTGAAAAAACCGCAAATCTTAAAATATAACAAATATGACAACTCTTTTTGAGAAAGTGAAGGTGACCTGGAAGTGAATAACAATCGAGCGATGTCGGAGTCTTATAACATCAATGTGCAATTGATGTGAGGCAGTAATAAAACAAAACAATATTGCAACAAAATATTGAGAAAAAGTAAGAACATTAGTTTAATACCAAAGTTTTTTTCTAAAAATGTCACTTAACTAGCAAATGTACCGTTGCTAGTAAAGTGTCGCAGTGAAATTTCAAAGAGTGTAATTTGTTTTTGTAAACGTGCAAGAAACATAATGAAATAAACGGAAAAAAATATATGAAAAGCTAATGGTAATGTCGGTGGCCGTGGCGCAGTGGGTAGAGAGCGTGGCTCAAACGCCAGAGAACCCTGGTTCAATTTCTACCTGACACAGAATATTTTTTCAGTTAAATTAATTTTTCTGTTCGGCCGTCACCTCTCTGCAGACACTAGCAAACGTCAGTGTAAATCAGGGATTGCCAAAGAGTGATTTTTGAAAAGTGCAACAACAATTACAACCGAAAACCAACAACAACAACAACAAATCGTTGGATACGTAGTACAATAAGGTTTTAGTAACATAAAAAACACAAACAAAAAGCAGTCGGTGACGAAACCATACGCAAAATTACCAACAAGAAACCTTCAGCGTAGCAGGAGTTGTGCGCGGTCGCATGCGCTAATTTACCAACAACGACAAGAATAAAACAACAACAAACACACGCTGTATGGTTGCGGTGCAGATGCGCCTGTGAACGATTCGACGAATTACAACAATCATAGAAATATTGAAGTTGTTGTAATAGAGTGTAAAGAGTGGAAAGAGTTAGGCGATGGCAATCACTGGTGTAAATAATGCCATGTAAAGCTTCTTGAGAACATGCACATTACCCGTTCGGAGTCGGCATAAAACTAGTATGTCTAGTTTTCGATCAATTGTGTAAAAACATTTAATAATACGCACAACACAATTTTATCATAAGAAGCTTGGTCAAAGTCCTTTCAAGGACTGAAATGGACAGTTTATTATTATTTTTAATGTTTAATGTAAGCTGCAAGACGTTTCTAATTAGTTGTCAACAGCTGTATGTTCGTTAGCGCGTTCGATTTCTTGTGTAACTTTTTGAATACAACAGTAATAAAGCCACGTAATTGATGTTTGTATATTCACCATGTAATGGATCAGTAATAATACTTGAAGATTATAAAGAGCGAATTCACCGTATTTTCAAAAAGCAATTATTTCACCAAGTTATGAATTAAGGATAATATCAATACTTTTTCAACACCTTCTTAAAAAAACCACATTTTTAACAACTTTGAAGACGATTGCACTGAATATTATATTAGAATTGATTTTTTTGCTAGGCAAAGGCACACAATTTTGTGGTATTGTGGAAATAATTGAAATAATTTACTTTTAGCTCCGTTATGTCATTTTAATCAAAAAGTATGGCAGCCAACTAGACTTCATCGCTAGCTTTTGGTCTTGTTTGCTTGCCAGAGTTCAGACATCAGACTTCATTGACAGACCACAACGTGACATTTTAATAAATTTCTGAAAAATAAATGTGCTTTCTACAAAACATGCTGTCATTTTTGAATGTCAGTCGGGCAGAATGTGACACTTGTTAGCATTACCTACTCTATGGCTTAAACGTGCCATCAGGTAGAGGGGGTCATCTGTTTCGGTTTGGAAGTCGGTTTGTACAACTTGTAACATTGGCCAGTCTAGGTCTGACAGTTGGCCTGACTGTTCTGACTGAACATAAACTGGCCAGCAGGCAAAGTAGTACAAACCTAGAAGCAGCAGCACATGTCAGACTTTCTCTCTGCTGTCATGTTATTGTGTGTTTTTTTGGTTTTTTTTTTTTTGTTTTACCTTTTTAGTGTTTTACATTTTTATTGCTTCGTTGTTGCAAAATCAGTAAAATTAGTTGATGTGTTTTTTGTGACCTTTTTGATGCCAGTTTTCAGCATGTTGACTGATTGTCTGTCAAACTCAGGGAGACAAACTTTAATTTGTTTTTTCTCAACCAATGCTTGGGAGTTATTCTCGTTCGCATATCAGACGATTCAGTCACATTGTCAGGCTTGAGCTCAGATGACAAGGGAAAATATTGAAAAATATCAAAACAACAACAAGAAGCTGGACAACAAAAACACAAACTGAATTTAAATTTTGACAGTCTTAAACGCATAGCAATTGGCTCTGCTCGCCTCCCAGCTGTTCTACACTGACTCTGAAAATGCTTTAATCGAGTAAATGTATGTGTGGTATGTCTGTGTGCATGTGTGATTTGATCCTTTTCATTCTGTCTTGGTTAACTTTTGTGCATACTTAGTAGGCATAATATTTTGTATTTGCTTTTTCAGCTTATTTTTTCTTTCTTTCATATTAAGTTGTTTCGCACTCATCATCTCGATGTGTGGGGGTGTTTGTGTGTGTGTCAGCAGTGGTGGAGTGTTCCACCTACCTTAACCACATTCAATTTCAAAGGATATTGCATATGTGGTTGTCCTTGTGTCATGTTCTCTTTTAACTTTTATTCTGATTCTTCATCATATAAAGTTGTTTACATTATTCGTTGTTGTTATTGATGTCGTTGTTGTTCTTGTTGTGGTTGTTCTCATGCAATTTTAATTTTTAACATTGTAGAAAAGTCATGAACACATGGAATAAACGTCATTTTTGTTCACCTCATTTTTGTTTTTATTTTTGCTCTGAATGAGAAGCTGCTGTGAGTGAATAAGTTACAGTGTTGCACAGCAAAAATTTGAATAAATATGTATGTAGGTATTTTTTTGAACTCTACGTGAGTTCAATATTTATGAATAATATTTTAAACAAAAAATGAACAGCTGTGTTATTAAAATAAAATAAATAACTGGCCATTTCAGCCCTTGAAAGGACTTTGACCTAGCTTCTTATGATCAATTGTGTTGTGCGTGTTATTAAGTTTGTACACAATTGACCGAGAACCGGACCTACATGTTTAACGCCGACTCCGAACGGCGATGAACGGAATGTTCTTGTTCTCAAGAAGCTTTACATGGCATTTTGATTACTCTCTGAGGTTTGCCATTGTCTGCAGAGAGGTGGCGGCCGTACAGAAAAATTATTTTAATTCAAATAATTTTCTGTCGCTGCTGGGATTCGAACCTGGGTCTCCAAAGTTCGTTGACATAGCGGCCACGCACTTTAACCAACTACGCCACGGACGCTGTGTTATTAAGGTCAGTGTAAAAAAACTAGTTTAATGGTAAATTATTTTTATAGACATAAGGTTAAAATAAATTTTTCAAGGAAATTGTACTCAGCAAAGTTGAATTTTTAGAGCAAAATGTTGAATTTTAAGTGCTTAATGTTAAGTTTGAAGTTAAATTTGATTAGTAAAAAGTTGAATTTTAAGTAAAAGATCTGTATATTCATGTTCTTCTATAATTTATTTAGTATTTGTCGCTAGCGTAGAAATTTTTGTTTCGGGAGAGTCTTTCTTATTCTTAAAAGTTATAATTGCGTAGTGCTTAATTTGAAATTGTAAGACAGTTATAAATTTCTTTGTTCTTTTGATAAGAATGATATTCCCAATATTCCCAACGTTATAGAGATATCGGAAGTCCATTTTTCTTCATCCCATCAAGTTCTGCCACAATCTATGTTCGAAGTCGAAAAAAAAGAGGAATTAAAAAAAAAAAAGAAAAATTAATTCATATTTGATGATACCCTGAGCAACGGCATTTTAAAGTTACAATATCAACAATTGTTTGCCTTGGCAACTTTTGCCGCTCCATTTTTATTGAGGCACTCCACTCCAAAATTAACTTTAGAGAAGAACTTTGTTGGTAGAAAATGTTCGTTGTTAAAAAATAAAATGTTCCTTAAACATTAGAATCACCTCGGGATCATATTAAGTCAATAAACAAAAAGTAAAATCCAATTCTTAACTGAGTAACAGATTTTTTTGAAATCTCTTTACATTGGTTGAAGGAACTCGGTTCAGATTCCAAAGAATCCAATAAGTAATAAAATTGCAAAAGCAAGAAAAAAAATATTTAAATATTGATCTGTTCGCCAGGAATGGAATATAATGCCTTCACGTTGTTTGAAATTATTCAATATATAAAATCACTTTCACTTGCCACTTCTTAAATGACCTTTAAAGCCGATAGAGTCATTATGGGAAATAGTACACTTGGTTCTTTCAATTCGTCTTAGAAAAATTGGTTGAAAAATCGGGTTGGCATAGTAATATGCCAAATAATAACTCAAAAATCACCTTAATCTGTAGAAAATGACATGAAAACTTGAAATTTCGAAAAATTATTGAAAAAAGTTTTTAACTTTAAGACTTTTGGATTATGTAGGGTATTTTAAATCGAAGATGCAAAACTGCAGAAAATGTGTAAGGGAGCAGAAAAGAGTATATAAAGAGTGATTTTTTAAGTGCCTGATAACTTTTTTTTTAAAAAAAACGCATAAAATTTGCAAAATCTCATCGGTTCTTTATTTGAAACGTTAGATTGGTCCATGACATTTACTTTTTGAAGATAATTTCATTTAAATGTTGACCGCGGCTGCGTCTTAGGTGGTCCATTCGGAAAGTCCAATTTTGGGCAACTTTTTCGAGCATTTCGGCCGGAATAGCCCGAATTTCTTCGGAAATGTTGTCTTCCAAAGCTGGAATAGTTGCTGGCTTATTTCTGTAGACTTTAGACTTGACGTAGCCCCACAAAAAATAGTCTAAAGGCGTCAAATCGCATGATCTTGGTGGCCAACTTACCGGTCCATTTCTTGAGATTAATTGTTCTCCGAAGTTTTCCCTCAAAATGGCCATAGAATCGCGAGATGTGTGGCATGTAGCGCCATCTTGTTGAAACCACATGTCAACCAAGTTCAGTTCTTCCATTTTTATATCGGAAACCGATATATATCATAATGCTCAAAATAGGTATTCATAAAGATGTTAAAATCATGAAGTATAAGTGAGATATGGAAAATAGAAAGTAAAGAACTAAATTCTATTCCTGCTCTCTTGATTTGTTATCGTAAGTCAGTTGACTTTCCTATCTTCCATGCCCCTCAATATATCAAAGCATAATGAAGTTTTTCAACTTCGTAAAATTTACGACGTTGGCCCTGTTAACTACCTCCAAGACAATTTTTATGATTCTCAGAATTACCTATCCTTCTTCGTCCCGTACAAAAATTAATTTGCGATAATTGTCACGCGGCTATAGCTTAATTTTTAACAAACAAGGTAGTATTCTTAGGTATTTTTCCAACCATTTACAAAAATTATTGCTTAATGTTGAATTAAAAGGGTAAAATATCGAATTTAAAATGCAAAAGTTTAATTTGATTTGTAAAAATTTTTTTTTTACTTGTCAAAAGTTTTTTATTTATAAAAAGTTAAATTTGGTTTGGAAATTGTTGCATTTGTGACCACAAAATCCTGAAGTTTTCAAAAAATCAATTTTTCTTACATATTTTATTTTCTATTTAAAGGTTTAAGAAAAATTTTAATTTAAAAAAATTAAAAATTAACAAGACTATGTAGTGTATTTTTTTTTGGTTTTATTTGTTAGGTCGGGTACTTCTGGGAGTACAATCGTATTTGATTTTAGGTGACTTTATAAATTTTATAAATATAACTGACTAGTTATATTCTGTAACTAGTTTTTGAATAGGAAAAACATTTTTTGCAAAAGTAAGAAGCTTAAGTTTATGTAAAGTCCGTAAGAAGACAAAATTTAAAAAACAAGAAATGTCCCTATTTATCCCTAATAGTTGTTACAAAGCTTGATATTTCTTTTTCTACGGCTATTTTGCAAATTCATACAAGTTTCATTTAAGCTGCGCAACACTGTTATTGTGCACAATTGACTGCTGCATTCTGGCGACACAGAAAAAAAAAGAAACCAAGACGAAGACGAAAAGAGCAGAAACATAAAAATACAACAAAAACACAGACAACCGTGATTTACAAGATGGTTTGGCTTTTTGAATTGCAAATATTGTTGGTTTGGCTCGACGTACGTAACAGTGGGAACCATGGTATAATAATACAAGGTAGCATTGACAGTTGCTTGGGAAAACATCTCCTGTCAAAAAATATACTCAAAAAGAGAGCGGTCACAATCCGCCATTGAAAACACAAGCAATGTTGAAAACGATGAAGTGAAAAAAAAAAACAACAACCACAGCAGCTGCTGATGTATTTGCACAAGAAGCTGTTTTTGACAGGAGATGTTTTCTTGCAGAAGAGAAAATAAGCAGTTGTCAATGCTACCTTGTATTATTATACCATGAGTGGGAACATGATGTTTCTGCAGTGTTGTTATTGTTGTTTTTATTTTTTTATTTTTTTATTTGTATTTTTATTATTATGCTTCTTGTTATGGCTGTTTTCTTGTATTGGCTGATTGTTGTTCTTGTTGCTGTTCTGGTTGCTTTTGATTTTCGTCTTTATTAATATTTTTTTTTTTTTGCTAACTGCTTTGCTGTGGTTTCAATACGGAACATAAAGGAAACTTTGCCAAACGTAAAGCTGCAAGTGGGTTAAAGTTAAGCAAAGTAAGAACAGCAATAATACTAAGAGCAATAATAATAATACTACTAAAAAAAAAACAAAAATACAAGAAAGTAATACTAACACAAACAACAATACATACATAGCACATAAGTAATAAATAATAGGAACAAAAAAAAACAATTGATGAAAAAAAAAAACAATAAATTAAAGCTATGCATGTGCGTTTCATAAAAATTGTAGTTGTTGCTTGGGTATTACTAAGATATGCATTTATAAACACACACACACACACATACACGCAGGATACTCGTTTTCTTGCTTAGCCATACACTCACATGCATACTTGGCTTACATATGCAAATTAAAACGATTGCCAAACAAAATCAACTCCAGCCAGTCTGAGCATCTGCATCAGAAAAATGATGTTGGCCAAGAAGTTCTGCCATGCGTAGGTATGTGTGCGATTTAGTGTGCGTGTGCCTTGTAAACGGAATAAAATAAGTTGGAAATTGGTGTGAAAACCATTATGAATGCATGTATTTGGGTGGGCTTATGCACGTCCTTGCTAGCCAGAGCATTCATGTGTCTGTCTGTCTGGCCAAGTGTTTTTGTTATGCATTTTCTTTGCTATACAACTACACCACAACTATAGATATGGATAATTGAGATAGAATATTATTATTGTTTCTCTAACAAGGCTTCATTTCTTGAAATATGTTACCAGCACCTTGCATACCATAAGAGCAGTAAGTCATTTATATACAGAGTGCATCATAAGTGTAAAGCTTATAAATTCCTATACTAAAATTTCTAAACCATCAACTAAAGCATTTGAGTCGTTAGTACTGAAGAATTTATAATTTCAGTGGATTGGAAATGAGGAAAGAAATTAAGAAAGGCTTAAGCGTAAGATAATGGCCTGGCCCAGATTCGAACCCAAGACCCACTCTCTCTTCCACTACCGAGCCCACCAAACATAATCCTAAGTCTTTTACACACAAATTTTGCTTTGTTTTCATAAGATTAAAATATCTAAATATTGAGAATTCGTTCCAAACAATTTTACTTAAATAAGAAAGACTTTTTGCATAAAAAAATAAGAAAGAAAAAAAAAATAAATAGAAAATAAAATAATAATAAAATTTGAAACAATTAAAAGTAAGTCCACGTATTCAGTGGCGGATCTACATAAGCGCTTTAGCCCCCTTAGAAAATTTTTTTGGGAAAAGAATGAAAATAAGCCCTAAAAGCCGTAATCCGTAAAGTAATCCGTGTGCTTAAGGTTTGCACTATAGCGTGGATGAGGCAAAACACCCCATCTGAACTCGAGCAATTATTGACGAGTCACTAAACTCATATGAGGCCTGGCGTCATCGTGGTGGAAGATCACCCCCTCCCGAATGAGCAGCTCAGGACGTTTCTGTTAGATGGCATCGCTCAATTTCTGTAGCAGCCCACAGTAGACTTAAAATTTCATGGTTCTATTCTGTGGGAGTAGCTTTAAGTAGATAAGTCCATTCTAATCCCATCAGATTGAGAGATAATCCCACAATCACCTTCTTCTGGTGAATGTGTGTTTTTGCTTGCCTCTCCGTTATCTTTCTTAAATAAGCTTTTTACCTATTGACATTGTTGTTTCACGTTTCATGACCCGATAGCAAATGTCAACTCGATTGACTATGTGAATTTCTTTCATCTAATTTTTGATGAAACCAGCGGACTATAACTGACGGTGTACGCTTTCAACGGACAAAATAACTCACAATTTCCTGACTGTTGAATATTTGTTTGATTTGGTCTTTGTCAACCGAAGGCCTACGAGGAAAATGAAGAATGAGAAACATTCATGATTAAAAAAGTTATATTTTCACAAAATTTTCGAAATTTTTAAATGACTTGACTAACCCTTAAGGAAATGGAAACGCTTCCGGATATAAGCAGGAAACATTCCATAGAATGTACGGAGCATTTCGTTCGAGACTCCATTTCTTTTTATACACATTATGTTATTGGAACGATAAACATTTCTCTCCGCTGTCTTAAAAATGAATTTGGTAACTTTCCTCTCCATTGTCTTAAAAATTAATATGGAAACAATAACAAAATAAATAACAACTAAAAATGATTAGCCAGGCCGGGATTTGAACTTGGGACCTCTGGGGTGGCAGTCAAGCACGCTACCTACTCGACTGCCGAGGCTGCCTTATTATTTGAGTTTTTATTATTAGAAATAAATTGAAATTGAAATCGCCGCTTAACAAGCAAAAGTTTTCACATGCATTCCTTTAGAAGCGATTTGGAAGCAATACGAATTTAAAACATCCCATAAGTTTCCAAAAAATATACGACGAGGAATCTTAACAAATCACTTCCATATGGAAGCCGCCCAATTTTTCCCAAAGAGTTTTTCTCCAGATTTTTTCAAAATGAAAGAAAAGTCGGTCTATATTGAATCCTGCAATATATGTAGCAAACTACATATTATCATTTGTGCTCAGTTTGGTTGTAATTTTATAAGGAAAGTATGTAACGCCAAAGCAAAAAAAAAAAAAATAAATAAATAACTGGCCATTTCAGCCCTTGAAAGGACTTTGACCTAGCTTCTTATGATCAATTGTATTGTGCGTGTTATTAAGTTTGTACACAATCGACCGAGAAATGGACCTACATGCTTAACGCCGACTCCGAACGGCGATGAACGGAATGTTCTTATTCTCAAGAAGCTTTACATGGCATTTTGATTACTCTCTGAGGTTTGCCATTGTCTGCAGAGAGGTGGCGGCCGTACAGAAAAAATTATTTTAATTCAAATAATTTTCTGTCGCTGCTGGGATTCGAACCCGGGTCTCCAAGGTTCTTTGACATAGCGGCCACGCACTTTAACCAACTACGCCACGGGCGCCACATAACGCCAAAGCAACGCTTTGTAAATGGGCTCAAAATGAACTGGAAGCCAACCCACTGTTATATCGCAATATTCTGTTTAGTGACGGCGGTCATTTTTGGCTTAATAGGTATGTCAATGAAAATTCAAGAGAGATTCTTGAAGCATAGATATACCCACAAAAAAATCAACGTTTGGTGCGCTTTAAGGGCCGGTGGAATTAAAGAATAAGACCGACGAGAATGTTACCGTCAACGCTATAGAGCCATGATTGTCGTTTATTTTGTTCCCCAATCGAATGGGATGTTTATTGAAAACATATTTTCCCAACAGGATGGCGCCATATGCCACACAGCGCGTCAAACAGTCGACAAACTGAAGGAAACATTTGACAAAAGCACTATTTTTCGAAATAGCCCAGTCAATTGGCCACCAAGATCGTGAGATTTAAGGCTTTTAGACTATTGTGGTTTCTTCTAACAAACCAGTAAGTATGGACGCCTTGGAAGACAACATTGTGCGAACCGAGTTAGCCGCGGGGGCAACATGTCCAAAATCATATTTAAACAATAATAACATAAAATTATCTTTCTAATAAAGCCAATTTTCAGTTTGAAATTATGTTATCTCAGTCTTTTATTTCAATTTTACAACATGTAATAGTTGTTCTCCATATGAACTTAAAGTATACAACAAGAACTTAAGTATGACCCGCTATAATTAACCCTTTCTAGTTGAAAGATTTAAAGAATTTGTTGTATTTTTTCTTAGCGAAAATATTCGTCTAATTAATGTAAAAAAATTCTGTTATTTGACACCAAAAACATTCAATTATCTTTTTTTTTCTTTCTATTACTTCTATTAGGAACTATTAAGTTTTCAGAAAGAATATATATTTTTCTCTATATAGTATTTTGATAACTTCTTTTTTTTAAACTAAACGTTATATAATCGAATCGAACATTCTGACCAATTTGATCAAGGTTGTAAGTTGAAAGCAATACAAATCTTCAACATATGCAAAAAAAGAAACAGTACATCCCTCCGATAGGCTTTTATTTGAATTTTTATTTCGAAAAAAAAACTACATAAAAAGGCTTATTTGTTACTTCTAAAACTACCATATCTCCAATCCTTTTTTCGACTAACAGTTACATTACGCCCTATATGACTCTTCTTAATTAACACACAGCATACGAAAAAACAAAAAAATAAATAAAAAATATTTGTCACAAAGTGTAATTAGTAGAAATCTACGACTTCTCGTTCTCTTGACTTTGTCTAAACTAACTATTTTAGTCACGTCTATAAATAAAGCGTCATTAACTTTTGCATCCCAGCGAAATTTAGTATTTTCGTTAATTAATTTTTGGGTGTCACATACTGAGTGAACTTCTGACCCTGTATGAAGTGAAGTTGGCTACTTAAATATTCAAATGCCATCGAGAGCCATGCATGTGTATTTGTTTTGCTATGCATAAGTGTGTTTGAGTGTGTGTGTGTGTGTTTTTACATAGCATAAAGAATACTTTATGCATACAAACGATTGTTTTTGTAGACGTGTGTGAGTGTGAGTGGTTTCTTGGGTTTATTTGTATTTCTATTTGTATGCTTACAACTATGAGTTTATTTTGGCTCATATCCTGCTACATACTTACATTGCAAAAAGGTAACTGAGGTCAGTTTGTGTTGTATTTGTTTGTATGGTATTGTGTGTGTATGTATTTGTGTGGGTGTGAATGTGTGTGTGGGTGTGTATGTGTTTGTTGAGTTTGTGTGTACTTTATTGCTCGTTGGCTTTTTCGTATAATTACCTTGTTATCCTTTTGCCATGAACACGTTCCTCGCTTATCGATTACTTTGCATGTTAATAGTGCGTCCTGACCCGGATTCACTTCGGTATACTTTGGCTGTTCCGAGAATCTTTGAAAGCAATTTATTCCTAGAATTGGTTGTATATGAAATAGAAGAGAACAAAAAAACAATATGAGATAATGATTAAAAATGCAAAGAATAAGTAAACTCTTCTGTAAGAAACAAGAAATTCTAAGAAATAATTAAATATGAATTCAAAATCAGTCCATAAACGAGTCAATAAAATGTAAATATGTACATTAGCGTGGCCGTTAGTTGTATGGAGAAAATTTTTTTTTTGATTTCTTATATTCTCTCCCCCCAAATCGGTTCAGTTTTATGTACAAAAAAATACAAAAAAGTTTCAAAGCGATAAGTTGTGTTTAAGGGGTGTCGCCCGCCCCTCAAAGTTGGCCTTCAAGCCCATTTATTCAAATGTAATTTGTTTGTATATGAGTATCTTTTTAAAAAAACATTTTACAAGAATATGATGTTTGGCAATATTTTAGCTCTTTTAATCAACACCATTAGCCTTAAAGAAAGTTTTTTGATAAAATCAATATTTTAGAAAATAATGAAGAAAATAACCAACAAAATACCAAAAATTATATGTACCAAAATTATATTTATATGGAAATTATTTGTTCTAAGCATGTGCGTTAAAAGCTTATGTCTATTAAATTATTTCATACATAGCTATACTACGTATAGTCAAAAGAAAACCAAACAAAAACAAAATTATTGAGTTACATTAAAATATTTATAACTCTTGACTTACAGTAGATTTCTTAGAGTTCGAAAATTTCTTGTTTGAGAAGAAAAAAACTGCTCAAGCCCACCACTAATGAATTTTGAAACTGTTTGTTTTCCCATTGTGGCGCGTTTAAAGTTAATTTGTTTTTCTTTTTCAATATTCAAAGCAGCGACCATATTTTCTTTTATAAAGTTTTATGAAGCGACCACATTTATGAAGTTGTACTGAGAAGTGTGTTTGAGGAAAAATTTCAAAAGCATTCAAGCCCTAACGTAACAATATTTGAAAAATTTAAAAATGCATGGCCAAAATTAAACGTTAACAACTGGCAGCAAGGAATGCAAGATGAAGTGGTAAATAATTATTTCAAAAACAAAAAATCTCGGGTTGTAAGTTTTGTAAACACAATCTTACAAGAAGTACAACCTAGAGAGGATTATAAGGAGTTACTAGAACTTACCTTGATATTCCTGGGTGAGAACCTAAAAAAACCGCCAAACAGTTTAATAATTCGTTCACCGGGTGCTTATCATCATGCGCGTTGGATGGGAAAAGCTATTTACAGCTTGAAAATATATTTGTTCCGCCAAAGAAGAAGAAGAGAAGAGTTAAACTCTTCTCTTTGTTGAGAAGAGTTTAACTTGACAAAATCTGAAAGCATTGGACTACGTCAAATTTGCATTTTTATTGTCGCCGTATATGTTGAAGCCTGGTTTTCTGCTCCCTTAGCAATACAAGCACCATACACCGACTTAAATGTTTTGTCAAAATTAAAAGATTTTGAAAATATTAATTTAGGAATCTCGCAGGTTGCGGTCAAAAAATTCAAAAACCAGTTATGGTATTTAAATGGGGAGTCTGTTGCATTTGCGTTTTTTGACAACAATGTCGTAGAAGCAACAAAAGAAAATATGGTCGCTGCTTTGACTATTGAAAAAGAAAAACAAATTAACTTTAACCGCGCCACAATGTGAAAACAAACAGTTTCAAAATTCATTAGTGGTGGGCTTGAGCAGTTTGTTTCTTCTCAAAAAAGAAATTTTTTTGAGAGATTTCAAATTGATACGTCTTTCATGACATTAACTCCGTCCGAATTGCCTGCGCAGGATTGCTTTATGACAGCGGTAAAAACATTAAAAAAATTAAGAGTCATCAATGATACCGCCGAAAGAGGAGTGAAGTTGATGGAGGAGTATAATAAGCTCTTTACAAGAAATGAAGAGCAAAAACAATTTGTACTGCAGGTTGTTAGCGACTATCGTCGCCGGTTTTCGAACTCTAAGAAATCTACTGTAAGTCAAGAGTTATAAATTTTTTAATATAACTCAATAATTTTGTTTTTGTTTAGTTTTCTTTTGACTATACGTAGTATAGCTATGTATGAAATAATTTAATAGACAAAAGCTTTTACCGCACATACTTAGAACAAATAATTTCCATATAAATTTAATTTTGGTACATATAATTTTTGGTATTTTGTTGGTTATTTTCTAAAATATTGATTTTATCAAAAAACTTTCTTTAAGGCTAATGTTGTTGATTAAAAGAGCTAAAATATTGCCATACATCATATTCTTGTAAAATGTTTTTTTAAAAAGATACTCATATACAAACAAACTACATTTGAATAAATGGGCTTGATGGCCAATTTTGAGGGGCGGGCGACACCCCTTAAACATAACTTATCGCTTTGAAACTTTTTTGTATTTTTTTTTACATAAAACTGAACCGATTTGGGGGGAGAGAGTATAAGAAATTAAAAAAAAAAATAACGGCCACGCTAATGTACATACTAGAAACGTTTTTTTTTGTTTATTATGAAATAAGAAAGATAAATTTATTTTGAATTTGTTTTGATTTTGATTTTGACTTTGATTTTGATTTTGTTTTTGTTTTTGATTTTGATTTTGATTTTGATTTTGATTTTGATTTTGATTTTGATTTAGATTTAGATTTTGATTTTGATTTTGATTTTGATTTTGATTTCGATTTCGATTTTGATTTTGATTTTGATTTTGATTTTGATTTTGATTTTGATTTTGATTTTGATTTTGATTTTGATTTTGATTTTGATTTTGATTTTGATTTTGATTTTGATTTTGATTTTGATTTTGATTTTGATTTTGATTTTGATTTTGATTTTGATTTTGATTTTGATTTTGATTTTGATTTTGATTTTGATTTTGATTTTGATTTTGATTTTGATTTTGATTTTGATTTTGATTTTGATTTTGATTTTGATTTTGATTTTGATTTTGATTGTGATTTTGATTTTGATTTTGATTTTGATTTTGATTTTGATTTTGATTTTGATTTTGATTTTGATTTTGGTTCTGATTTTGATTTATATATTGATTTTGATTTTGATTTTGATTTTGATTTTGATTTTGATTTTGTTTTCGATTTAGATTTCGATTTCGATTTTGATTTTGAATTTGATTTGGATTTTGATTTTTATTGATTTTCAAATACATTTTTGTCTGATTTGACTTCAGTCCAATTAAAAAAAAAATTACGTTGCCTAAATAGCCGTTTAAATGCCATTAACTACATTTTAACGTAAGCAATCTGTAGTCCTCTCAGAGCCGCCCTCGAGCAAATTTTTCTGTTCACTCCATAGCGAGCTCTTTACCCTTTTGGCACATTATAAATAAAATGAGCAACAATTAAGCTGGCGAAAAGAAAAAAACGACGCGCTACTCATTATTGTGGTCGTAAATTTACACGTTTTTAACGCCTTCTTGTTTTTGCTGATTTTGGTAACGAAAATGAAGAGAGAAAAAAAACAAATAAAAAAAGACCTTTAACAAAAATTGGGCCACATTCGTTTGTGTTTTTCTTTCTGGCTATTTTTACACAATTTATGCCACATTCCTTTAGTAGTTAATTTGTTTTTACATGAGCTGTCAAGCAAGGCTGCTGACCTACCGGAAACAGTGCGCGTACCGGAAGCTCTCGCGTGCATCGTTACGAATGTTTCTTCTTTTACCATTTTATATACAAATAAAAATAAATTGCGTGGAATTTTGGTTAATCGTCGTTGTGTTGAATTTCGTTTTTTCCCCCTTTCACTCAATTACCTTGTTTTGCTTAAAACTATGCGCTAGGGATTCATTTGAAGCCTCGTCTAAATGTGTTTAAGTTAAGTACCGCTCAGTGTCAAAGTTGGCTGAATTTACGCCGTTTTACGCTATTAAGTTAACTTCAAGCACTAGAAAATAGTTTTATCCGTAATAATTTGGTGCCAAAGTGTTGCTTACGTAGTCAGTGACTTGAAGTGTTCGGTTAAATGGCTCCAAAGGGTGTTCAATTTAGAAGGTGGCAAAAAGCAAAACGATTTAAGAGAAGTTTTGTGATATTTAAAGAATTTTGGGCACGGTTCCGCAGTACAAAGGCTGGGTTAATTTTTGTGATTGGATTAACGGGTTTATATGCGAATAGTAGAATAGGGAAAATGAATGGAAATAATACCACATTCACTAAAAAAAAACTTTGTTCAATATTAACATGAATATGTGAAATAGATGACAAAAAAGTTGTCTGGCGGTTGATTAAAGAGAGATGGTTTATTGAATGTTATTATTCTTAATAATTTGAACATTTTTAGGTTAAATTCATCTTAACAAAACTAAAAGTAAAATAAGGTTCTAACAAAGAAACCAGATTTTGAAACATTTATAAAAAACAAGTGAAAATAAGTATAAATACATTAAAAAATCATCTGACAGTCATAGTGTCTTGATCTGAAGGTGATTAATACGAGTATCAGCCCTGAGGATCAATGGAGTTCAGTTACTTGTGTGAGATACTGCCAACAAAATTTTGTGTACCTTTGAGTTCTATGAAATTAATTAGCCTGACTGGAGATGGTACTCAGCACTTATATGTTATCAACACTTATATGCTCTCTCAACCCCAGAGAGCAACAAACCACTTATGCGACAAGGCTTATGCAGCTTGGTTCGGTTATTTGTCAATACTTTAAGCAAATCATAAAACAATTTGATTCTGATGCCTTGAATGCCGTCATAAGGCCAGAAACGTCGCATGTTAATTTAACAGCAAAGGAAGTGTTTTTTCGTTTTTGAGAGTAATATGATCACACTAGTGATATATATTCATTTTTGAGAGTAATATCTATCACTAGTGTGACATCTTCTCACCTAGGTGACGTGACAACCAGAATAAGGGCGTATATCTTTTAAGCACATTTGAGCGGGCATATAATCTGTGAAGGTAAAAATTTTCAGCAATTGCTCTGATTTTCTGACAAAAAATGGCCTTCCATTTCCGTGATTTCATTCCTATTAAAAAGTTAAAATTAATACAAAGAAGATTGTCCAGATCTCACTATATCGTGATGCTGCAAAAGATTGAGTCCAAATTTCGATCAAGTCTAACAGAGGCATCAATGAAGGAAGAATTTTTGGTGATGAGCTAAGGTAAAGTTCTGAAGGCAGCATGTGCTAGATTTGCATAGTCGAGAGTGTTGCCCGAACATAACCACTCAAAACAAAATTAGGGGTAAGATGAATGTGGTCCTTATTCATGAAACTGCCAATATGATTCGGGATATATCATAAAAAGTTTCCGTCACTTGAAAAAGTATTGAATCTCAGATATGAGTTATATAGAAGAAGATTACGAGATCCTGCAACAAGCTTTTGTTGGTAAAAGATATTGATATGGTTAGAAAGGGCTACAAATTTTTTGAGGACAAATATATGCTAGTCTGGACTCAAATATGAACTGAGATTAATTTCAAAGTCCTTGGTTTCAATAGTTTCAGTGTCCTGGTTCGTTTGTTACAGGATGTTATATTAAGGCAACATTGGGGAGTTGTTGGACAAACTGAACACTTATTTCAATTTTTTTTTTCTAATAACTATTTTACCTTTACTAATTTAACACTTTTTGTAAAAAAATTTTTCTAGCGAAACGATCTTGATCTTGATTTTGACAATTTCACTCTAGGGAGAACGACTACTAAATGAACAAGTGCATAGCTTACAATAGAACAAATAGCTGTTAGCTATAATGCAATATGCAAATATGTAAAAAAATGGAGATAAAAAAAGTGAAAAAAGCGGGACTTAGAAGTCTATAAGTACTTGAAGTGAGAGGGTTAAAAGAGCCATAACCTGCCAACAGGAAAATGGAAGCCATTTAAATAATGCCATTTTTTATACTAAGCGTAAAAAATTTAATAATTTATACTTTCGTTTAGAAAAAAAAGAAACAAATAAAAAGCTTTTTTTAAAAAAAAAAAACCAGCATTTCACTTGCTTGCACCCTGTATTTCTCACTCGTAGTGGCTTATTTAATTCTACAAAAGTATTGTCGACTTTTAAGCAAATACATTTTGAAATTCCAGGGTTTTAATTTTTTCCCATTTTGTTTTTTTTTAGGTTGGCTTTAAGAAAAATTTCCCGAAAGTTAAAAAGGCCAAATTTTAAAAATATTTCTAGATCTCAAAAATATGGCTCTATTTTTTGATTAAATTTAACTTTTTTTGTTTTTTTTTTGTCTTTATAATTTTATATATATAATAAACCATTCAAAATAAAATCTTAAAATAAGTATCCTAATATTTTCTTATATCCTTAAATTTGTCTTAAAACATTCAATACCCTCCATTAGTGGAGAAATTGAAGATTCTAGTACAAACTCTTATTAAGTTAAGATAAACCACATCTCCAACCCCTGAACTCAGCCATAAATATTCCCAAATTTAGGCAGGTGCTTCCAAATCTTTTTTGGAGCTTCTAGACCATATTCAACGTCATGTAATATATTTGATAGGAGATGATAACATTTTATCTTCTCTCAACTCTGTTTGGTATATAAACAATGTTGGCTGCCTTCGGTTAAGAGAAGTATACTACTATGAGAAGTATGCAAGGTAAATAAATATCCTTCACTATTGCCCTGGTGTCATATAGAACTTCGACATAATTTGTTCTTCGGTCGGACAGCAATATTGTGAAGAAATCTCTCTACGAGGGTGTTCCCCGAAGATTTCGAATTGTGTAAATTTAAAATAAAGCTTCACTGACACTTCTTCATCACTCCGCCCTCCAACGAACTGGTACACTCTTTTAATTCAAGATATCATCCCTGAGCGTTGGCCTAGTCTAAAAATAAAAAACTATCAATTTGGCCTTTTCTAACTAAGTAGTGGACTTCCTCTTTCAAAATTTAAATAATTGACTCGGAGTAAAAAGGTTTGTGTCAGATGATGTATCCCTTGTTGAAAAAAAAATCAATTTTAATTAAGCTTAAATATATTCGGGGTGCATTATGTAGTTGAAATAAAATTGAAATAAGATTATTGACCAAACGTTGGTAAGTGATGTCGATTGAAAACGAAAATTTTTATAAAACATTATAAAAAAATAAATCCTCTTCAACTTTATGGAGTATTTTTCAATTAACCCTCGCCGACATTGTTAAGTGGAATCATATTATAATTATATTGATTTGATTTTCAATTCGTTCAACAAAATTGAATGCTTAAATGCACACACATTCCGTTGTTTATTTGTACGAATTTATTTGTAGCATTTTCATGGCTTAGCCTTGCGAGGCAAAATGAACAAAAGCGCCTTAAAATATGCAACAACGAAAGAGCAAACAATTATATTGTGTCAAAATAAACGCAAAATAAATCAAAATGCATTACAATAAAAGCAAAGATAACAGAAACAAAAACAATAATAACAAAAACAACTACAACAACAAAAACAATAAAAGCAACAACAAATTCATTATAATGCATTATAAATTGTTATTGTTTTAATTGGTGGTATTGGCTGAAGCTTATTTACGCTCACACACTCACACACACCCTCAATTAAATAAACACACGTATATGTATGCAATCAGTCTAACACACATACACACACACACACATAGAGATTAATTTTGCAGTTCAACGTATTGTGCAGCAATTCAACGCAATAAATCAGGCGCGTGATGCTGCAGTTAAAGGTTGTTTCCAAAGAAGTAGACGAATTGGGCATACGGGATTTAAGGGGGTAATGTGGCAATAGAAAGATTGACTGAAGCTCCGCACTGTTATCAGCTTTATTATTGCAGGCCGTGCTAGTTCACGCGGCTTTTGTTGCGTTGTTGCTGTTGTTGTTGCTATGCGGCGCATTATTTTGCTGCATTTACACGATGTTAGTTAAACATCGGTATGAGTGGAGTGTGTGTGAAAGTTTGCTAATGTAATTACAAAATATTTACACGCATACAAACACTAAAAGGAATCAATATGTTGCACTAGGTCGAACAGAATTTTTAAGTTGAACAAACAGTTTAGTGAGTATAGTTAAATATTTGACAGTACAACAACAGCAACAATAGCAACAATAAAAACAAAAACAACCACAACAAAAACAACAGAACAAAAACCAAACAATGCATTATGTGCTGCTTAAAAAAACATGAAAGAACAGAGAAATGCAACAACAAAAGATGCAGCAACAATAAGTTACTAGTGTTGCCAATATTGCGCACAATATGTTGCCAGTTGAGGTTTTTATTGGCAACTTTTAACAATTCAAAGAAAGTGCGTAGAAGTGCTGCCGCCATATTTGTTTTTACTGTTGCCGTTATTGTCAGTTGTTGTTGTTGTTGTTGTTGTTGTTTTTGCTACTGTCATTCAACGAGCTATTCAATAACTGCATATTGTCAGAATTACGCTGTTTAAGTATTCAATGCAGAGCATTGCATTTTTCTCTGAATATTAAATTTACTTGAAATGCATGTCTGTCTGTTTGTCTGTCTGTCTGTCTGTCTGCCTGTCTGTCTGTCTGTCTTCTTGCCATCTTTTCCAGCCCGTCTATCTGTCTGCCCGTGTGTTTCAAGCGTAGCTACTTGACGCGCCTTACTCACTATGTTGCTCCATGCAACGTGAACAACACGGACAACTTGACTGATGCAGTTTTGACTGTTTCACACAGCAGCGTCTTCGCCATATTGAAAACCGGAAGTGAGTGGCAGGACAGTTTAAGCGAAAACATGTCAAGTGCTTAATGGTGACTGCAACTTAAACATCGAGAATGCCAACTTCCAGTGTGCCACCACATCTTGACATCGGTTCACCTACTCAATCAAGTCGTCGCCGTTGCTGAAGCAGCAATTTTTATGTTAAGCTACAAACGTTGTTGTTGTTAAATGTCGTCAAGAAGTTGCTAAGGGATGAACAAAATAGGAGCTCACATCGTTCATGTTGCATGATATGTTCGATATCAAGTTCTTACTCCAGGCTTTTCGGTGCAGCAGCGTTTAAGAAGTCATTGATTGGAAACACAAGTACTTTCAATGACTTTGGTTAGAATTTCAAGTGAATGGGAAATGCATAAAAATGTCAGCGATTTTATATGGCACATAAATTTATGTAAATAATTTTAGCTTGTAGTAGAATCCTGGCAGGTGCCTAGCCCCTCCCATTAAGGTGTTCAATCAATTTTTTTATATATCATGGAAGTTACTTTTCGGATTTTGTTTCAGTGCAGATTTTAACACCCAAAAACACACACACACAAAAATACGAACATTACCATTACATATGATATATATGTGAACCTTCATTGATACTATGAGAGTAACATCAACCCATTTCTGCACAATGGATATTTAAATACCCAAGAAAGTGTTGATACGTATAAAATTCATATACTAGGGCTGGATGGAATAAAATGGAACAGTAAAATTTTCTGCGGCTTACCTTTAGTTTTTTGCAGGTTAAAATTTTAAATCTTATCTATGGGAAGTTTATTATTACTGTATTTTAAACTATTTTCAAACAAAAAACCTCTCATTTTTTAATTAAGCACCCAATACTTCAGTGTTCAGGCTTTATCCTTAGTCGTGTTTTTAACTAAACTGCCGTTTCACCTTGAAAAATTTTTAATTAATACTAAAAATTGAAGTACCGCCTTCAAACTATCGTACTTGTATTTATTATCTTTTAATTTCATGAAATTTTATTCGATGCTAAATTTTGGAACCGTTATCGTACCCTCGAATAAGTTCTCATAGTCGAAACTTATTTATCTATGAGCATTGTCAAAAGAAAAAATCAAAAATTTATATTTTACAAATTACGTATCAATCCATTCAGCTGTTTAAGACGGACGAAACAAACAAACCGACAACAAATCAGTTTTATTCTTTCGTTCAAGGTTCTTTTAAAGCTTATCTTACCTACATCTTTAATTGGCTACAACCGAAAATTCACTCTGCAATTAAAAATCTTTTATTTTTAAGACGTAATACATCAACTTTTTCTTAATTGAAGCGAAGATTTTTACGCTTACGTTTTGTGATTTGCTAGAGTGAAATCTCAAAAAGGACACTTTTTTGCGACACACTTTTTCTTAGAATTGATATGGCTTTTTACTTGCGTCTATTGCAACAAAGAAATCCTAAATTAAAAAAAAATTTCTTGTCCGCCGTGGGAATTGAACCCATACTCCGTCGTCTGATAGTTCTATGTTCTAACCAACAAACCATAGCCTACGTTGTGAAATGTCGCTGATTCAATATTAAGTATTAACTAAAGCTATGTTGCAGGAAGTCACAATAATCTATTTAAAGGTTTGTGTTATCCTTCATAGCCTGCAATATCTATTAAAAGGATTGTGTATTGGCTATTTAAGCAACAAGAGTAGCAAAAAAAAAAAAAAAAAATATGTGTGGTAGAAGTGGAACTTTAACTCAATAAAGTTAATTTTTAAGTAGTTGATTGATTTACTCTTCAATATACTCTGACTAAAAAAGTCAAAATTGCATATAATGGCAAGAGTAAATAAAATCTGTCGTAATTATTTTAAGCGATATCCAAAAACTCAAAGTTTAGCTTTTTTTTTAGATTTTTATTTTATTGCTCAACAATAAAAAATATCTTACTATTTTTATTGTTTTGATCAGAAATAAAAGTTATTTTTGGATTTTTATTTTTCTGTTTAAGAATAAGAATTATTTTTGAACCTAAACGGGGGGCTTTAAGATGTGTAGAATTTTGTATCAAAAAGATAAAGATATAAGGAAAATAAATGCAATGCAGAAATATACTCTGTGTACTCTTTATTTCGTGGTGAACACACTGTTTTTTAAACAGGCATCACTGAAATCTGCTCTTCTGCGATTAATCAAAGACAGTGGCGGATCTAGGATTCGCCAAAGCGGGGGGGAGGCTGACACGTCTTTTTGGACTTTTTTTCATTTTTCCATACAAAAAATTCTCCAAGGGGGGGGCTATATCCGTTTCAGCCCGTATGTAGATCCACCGCTGATCAAAGAGTGTGCAACCAGCCGAATGTTGTACAGAACTCGTTTCGATTTTCTGAAATTACTGCACAAAAGGTTTGAAATATACTTTAAAATGTTGTACATTACAACTCTGTTACTTAGCAGCAGTCAGTGTTTTTCTTTTTGTTTAAGGTTGATGTTTTCAATATGAATATCAAAGACAAAGACTCCATATGCTGGGATTTTTTTTTTTGGAAATAATATAATTACTCAATGTATGAACCATGCAGTTGGAAAGCTACTGTTTCCATATTATATTATAATTATTAAATTTTGCGTAGCACTATGTTTAAAACCCGAAGCTTTTCACAGTGAAGTGTTTCATCGGCGAATTGATTCATCAATTTTACTCCCCATCGCGGCAAAAGAAAGAAGTTTCACTTAAAAAAAAAAACACAAATGTTGCTTATTCTTTCTACACTATCGTTTAGTAAGTAGGTGTTTTTTATTGATGTGAATACGTTTGTGTTGTTGTTTTTTTTTTGTTTTTGAATAGTGCGAAAGATTTGCGTTTTCGAAGTAAAAAAAAAAAATAATAATATTGATTTGTAATGAAATGTACTGGTGTGAAGATTAAAGTGGGTTCTTTCATTTACTTTATGTTATTTTAAAGTTTTAAATTTAAAAATTATTTTAATAAAAAATAAAACATTAACTGATCAAACCTATGAACTTGCTATATATCTGTCATCCTTATATTTTTGACAAAGAAAAAAAAAAAGAAAAAAAAGGAACGTGAAAAATAGAAAATGAAAGAAAAAAAGGAACGTGAAAAATAGAAAATGAAGTATTAAAAAAAAAAATCAATATTTATCCATTACCATCCTCTCTTTTTGGTGGAAAAAGCTGCATAACATCAAAACTAGCTTACATATGTATGAATTATGCATGTGTGTATGTGCGTCTGAGTGTGTATAAGTCCCATTTATACACATAAGCTTATTGTGTGCCTCCTAGTCAGCTAGCCCGCCACCAATTCAACGCCAAAACCATTTTTTGTACAACAATCTAACATCCGGCCATGCCACCCCCTTCGCCTCTTTTTTAGCCAAAATTTACTATCGCTCTACTCACCCTGCCAGCGCTAAAGCGCATCCATCGATGTGTTGTTATTCTTGTAAAGTGATTGTTATTTGATATTCAACAGATTTTCTGATAAATATTCGCAATTTGAATGTGAGCGAATTTAGTGTCGTCGACACGCTGTCTGCTTGGGTGGTGCAAGCAGGGTTGTCCAATGTTAACTGCTGCATATGTGTGTGTGTATAGTATGAGTCGAAGGATCGTTTATTTGGCCCCATAAAGTATGGGGAGGCAATGGATTTGCTGTCAAGCGCCAGCAAGTCAGCAACACGGTAGTTGAGCATTTGTTGTTATTGTTGTTGTTGTTGTTGCTGTTATTGTGTTTGGTGTAAGCTAACACACACAAACACATGTACCCATGCACAAATTCACATGCATGTGTATTAAAGAGTCATCTTATTTTTATGATTATTTCCTTTTTTACTATTGTTGCCATCATTTATGCATGTTTTTTTCTTGTGTCTTTTTTTCTTTTTTTTTTTTTGGCTTATTGTCACATTTTTTATGACACGGCAGAACCTTTTTCAACATCGTCAACATCGACAAATGTGAATAAATATAAATCGAAATTTAAATTCATATTTTCATAGCTCATTGAGAAGCGAAATGGAATGGAACGCTTAGCAGATAAATATCTAGATACACTCAACCCGAGCCACACGCACATACGCACACGCATACGAGCGTTACAGAGAAAGGTACTCAAGGTACCCACACAGACACACTTAAGCACATTTATGCAGATACATGCTTAAATTTATATGCATCATCATACATTTCGAAACTCAACAAATACAACTCATTCATTCATTCATTCGTGCTTTTATTCATTCATACATTCATTCATTCATTCATTCATGCAAGCAGTCAGTCAGGCATTCAGTAAGCTCTTACATTAATTTTATACTCGTATCTGCTTACCAGAGCCTCTAACGAAGCTTCTAAATGAGCATTTATGTTGTTGTTGTTTCTTTTGCTGTTGTTGTTGCTGTGTGCAAAGAATATTCAAATATATAAATACATACATACATCCTTTTTGTAGGCCCATCCTTTATGCTAGAGGTACTCTTTAATACTTATTTATTGTAGCACTTCATTCGATTCATTGAAGTCTACGAGTATCTGCTCGATTCTGATTGCCTTTCAATTTGTTAACCAAAGGATGCTCGATCTAATTGGGAGTGTCGAAGGGGCTGGACTGATATTTGATTTAAGTTAAATTGTTGTCTTTGTTGTTGTGAGATTTTAGAATAAGTGTTAGATTGACAATTTTTGTAACACTTTAAAGTGAAAATATATTCTATGCGAAAAAAGAAAAACATGTGATGGGAATTTCTGAAAAGTTGAACTTTTCAATTTAAAATTGCTTAAATTAAATTTCAATTTTGTGGCGTCCGTGGCGTAGTTGGTTAAAGTGCGTGGCCGCTATGTCAAAGAACTTTGGAAACCCAGGTTCGAAACCCAGCAGCGACAGAAAATTATTTGAATTAAAATAATTTTTCTGTACGGCCGCCACCTCTCTGCAGACAATGGCAAACCTCAGAGAGTAAATAATGCCATGTAAAGCTTCTTGAGAACGAGAACTTTCCGTTCATCGCCGTTCGGAGTCGGCGTTAAGCATGTAGGTCCGGTTCTCGGTCAATTGTGTACAAACTTTATAACACGCACAACACAATTGATCATAAGAAGCTAGGTCAAAGTCCTTTCAAGGGCTGAAATGGCCAGTTATTTATTTATTTTTATTTATAAATTAAATTTTGCTCACTGAGTTTCTTGCGTTAAGTTTTGTTGCCACAGAAGTGTCTGATTATTCCTATATAGGATAATGTGATTGTCAATAATTCAAAAGATATCAAATTCAAGGGTATGATTTTATCTTAATGGTATGATTTCATCTAATGGTATGATTTTGAAATAAAATATTTGGAATAAAAATAAGAATGAAACGAGTAGGAAGAGTAATAATAATACTCGTAGTTCATGAATCAATCATATGACATGACTTATGACATAACATATGACATAGCATATGACATAACATGTGACATAACATATGGCATAATATATGAGGTGACTGACACATGATATGATATATGACATGAAATATGACATGACATATGGCTTGACAGATGATATATTTTATAAAATTTTATGTCACTATTATAACTCCTACAATCATTTTCATAATCCACATATGACATGACATATGACATAACACATGACATTCATATGACATGACATATGACACGACATATAGCATGACATAGGACATGAAATATGACATGACATATGATATGACATATGATATGACATCAATTCGCCAAATGGATATTTTATAAAATCCATTTGTATGTTTCTTTGTATGTCTCTTAAACTGTATAACTCCTACAATTATTTCATATTTCACAAAATTCCTCCGAACCAACATCTAGATGGAAATTTTTCCAATTTTGTCAATTTCTGCAATTATGTCAATTTTAAACCAAGCACTAAAAAGACTCAATTAAAAATTACAAAAAAAAATTACGCTATGTACTTTATTTAAGCACATGAAAAACAGTTGCTTCCATTTATAGCGCACTTGTACCACAAAGTAATTGTAATTATCCTGTCACACGAAGTACACCTGATGCCACAAAACAAAAAAAAAAAAAAAAAAAAATTAAAAAAAACTGCCAACTGAGGAACATAGCAGGATTCAGAAGAATAATGAGGATAATGAAAAGTTATACAATTGATGTGACGTAGATGTGGCGTTGACTGAGGTGTAGTAGAGTGAAGTGGATCTGCTTGAAATGTACCTATGGGCAAAGACAATGTCATAATTGTAAACCACAAATGCATAAATGATATAAAATATTCAGAAAAAAATCACAAGAATCCATCATTGTGGCTGTGGCTTTGATGAGACATAACGATGAGCTACATAAGCACCGACATTTTGCAGAATTAAGTTGGAGCTAACTTCATGATGGATTGATTTTAAAGTCTTTATTAGAACTAGGTGTAAAAAAATCAATCTAGAATTCTTGGGATGCAATTATTGCCTTTAGTTAAAGAAGGAGGATTCAAAGATTTGTTGACCTTCATTTAATATTCAAATTGAATAAAAACGTTATAACCGCTTGTAGCGTGTAGAAAAAACACCATATCCTTAACTTTTTCAAGCCACAACATGTGCTAATAATGCTGCAATTAACATTAAAATCAGCACAGTGCCAGGATGCAATTACAAAATGGTGCTGGTTGTGAAGGCTAAGCAAGCACCACCATGACAAGTACGACATCATCCTCTAGAAATCCACGCCAACTCTACACCAAATGCACAACACTTCAAATCCAAGCCAAGTGTTAAGAAGCACTCTCTGCTGTTACGTAGCTGTTAGCTATGAAGTTGTCTTCCTCAGCAAGGATGTAATCAAAATTATTATAATTGCAGCGCGTTCACCATTGTGCACAACAATGACTTCCGCTTCCGTGCTCAATGCGATGAGCTTTTTATGCCGCAATGTTTTGTCTATCTTTGTCTATGTTTACTTGTTTTTTTTTTTTTTTTTTTGTTTTGTGGTGTGCTTTCTCTTGTTTTACATTCTTTTCGGAGGCGTTGAACAATGATAAAGAGGTATGCGTGTTAATAAAAAAAAAACAAAGACAAAATAATGGGTAAATAATCATAGACAATGTAAAAAATAAAATTGAAACGAGAAAGTGAGGAGATGCAGAAAAAAGATAATGATGCAAAAAAATGTCGAAGCGTGTAAACCGTAAGACCACAAAAAAGCAGGCGTATAAATTTTTAAAGAGCTGCTGGTGTGGATGGTGGGGCTGGGGCGGATGATGTTTCAGTTGGAAGTGTTGATTATGGTGTTGGTGTTGAATTAAGTACTTGAGAAAATAGCTGGTTAGCTTGCATTTTATGTAGCTCATAAACAGGACTTTTCAAAATTAGTTATATATTTGAAAGAAAGTAATATGTACATAATTCGCGAAATTTTGTTGTGAAGGTACCTTTTTATTATAATTCCATGCAACGTTATTTCGTTGTTGTTGCATTTTTACTGTATTAAGCGGTGGTCTTCGTGGTGTTGTTACTCCCAACAAGTTTTTTATTTTTTTTTTAAATATTGGGAGGTAGTATAATATCTAATTAATTCAGGGCATGCCAATCAATGGTTTTCGCTAATCCACTGCTGAGTTCCATCAATTTTCAAGGGAGTTGTTTTGAGAGTTCAAATTTCTTTATCTTATAAACTGCCGGAACAAGCTAAATTTTAAATTTCTTAGAAACACGTCCTGTAGAACCAAGCTTCTGCCGCATAATAAGGTATTGAGGTGTGGCAGCACATTTTCATGCCCTGCAGCCCTGCATCACTTCCGTTTTAAGAATTTTAGTCTTGATTATAAAATTTTTTTATGTTAATTTTTTTTCATGCCGCACACGATGCGTTTACAATGCAGCCGCACAGCTATATGCAGCCAATACACACACATACACACATAGACACAGACACAAGCACTGCCAGAAACTGGCAGAGTGCCGTGGGCGCACTCCACGAACAATTAATGAATAGCCGGGCGCACTTAAGAGCGATGTTGCGGACGTGTACGTGAAATTATTACCGTTATGCATCAAAAGAAATCATGGCTGCAAGTGACGTTTGAGCAGCTCCTTCAGTGGTTCCTAAATGGGTGATGCTGCTGCTGGTGCCAGTTCAAGATAGAACGTAGAACTTAAAGTTGCATAGAAGCTTTTATGTTATATGTTATGAACATTTTCAATGTTAAATTGTTAACTGTTAAATGTTAAATGTTAAATGTTAAATGTTAAATGTTAAATGTTAAATGTTAAATGTTAAATGTTAAATGTTAAATGTTAAATGTTAACTGTTAAATGTTAAATGTTAAATGTTAAATGTTAAATTTTAAATGTTAAATTTTAAATGTTAAATGTTAAATGTTAAATGTTAAATGTTAAATGTTAAATGTTAAATGTTAAACGTTAAATGTTAAATGTTAAATGTTAAATGTTAAATGTTAAATGTTAAATGTTAAATGTTAAATGTTAAATGTTAAATGTTAAATGTTAAATGTTAAATGTTAAATGTTAAATGCTAAATGTTAAATGTTAAATGTTAAATGTTAAATGTTAAATGTTAAATATTAAATGTTAAATGTTAAATGATAAATATTAAATGTTAAATGTTAAATATTAAATGTTAAATGTTAAATGTTAAATGTTAAATGTTAAATGTTAAATGTTAAATGTTAAATGTTAAATGTTAATTGTTAAATGTTAAATGTTAAATGTTAAGTATTGAATATTGAATTTTAGATTCCCTGCAATTATTTTTTTTTTAAATAGACATCCACAAGCAACCCATTAATGTTTAACACAGGTTTTAAGCCCTACTTTATTGCAAGCTCTTCAAGGCGTCATTGCGGAATATGAAGTGGCTAGAAAAAAGTGCCTAAGCGTTCAACAAATGCATGCGCAACCATCAACAACAGCATTTCGAATAACAACAACAATAAAAACAACAATGAGATCCGAAACCATCTATACTGCAAGAAAAAAAGAAAAAAAAAGAACAACAGCAATAATAATAATAAAACAAAACAAAACAAAACAAAAAGCAACAACAACAATAACAGAAGCGCTTGGCATACCAACATCACGCACTTCATAGCAATCGTGATAAGATGCGCTCAAAGCTACTAAGTAATTGTTATCCTTGCCAAGGATGCCGAGGCACGTAAAAGCAGGGTATTTGAGCGTTCACCCTGCCGCGCACACTTGACGTTGCAAGCGGCCACTTGAAATTCTTGCTGTTGGATGACGCACAGGAAACATCAAACGTCGATGCTCAGCTCAAGGGTAAAAATAAAGGATTATAACAGCCATTTTATGGCTTTTATTTTAAATCAAAATTTTAAAGAAAAAAAAAAAATAAAATAAAAATAAAAACAAGCAATTGGAGCTGATGTTTTGCATAACGATAGAAATGAGCAGCGAAGCGAAGCGATCCTGAAGAGGAATATTAAATGGAAATCGTGATGTTGTAAAATTGTAACGAATTTTACAATATTGTTTGAGTCTTATGTATTTATTTGGGGCATTAAATGTGGTTTTTCTTTCATGAAACGAAAATTGTTCCAATTTTAATGTCATAGCATGTAAAGAGAAGGAAATCATTCGAGCTATCGAGCACATTTTAGGGCCAAAAACATTAAATACTAAAATACTAGAAGGATATTCAAATAAAGAGAGTTGAAATAGCCTTCAGTACGCATTTGAAGTTGGGTCGAGTTATATTTAATACAATATCATCAAAATTGTAATTATTCGCGTTTGAAGGTCTTACCTAAAACAATTTGAGTAGGGAGTGGACCTTATGGCATTTACTGTATAACTGATAATAAAAGCATGAGGTCTTTGAAAAAAAACTTCTTTCATTAAGGCAATTGGGTCCAAATTGGTATTTGGTTTTGGTTTTTGTATTTTTAGTTTTGGCCACGTCTCTTTCACCCCTTTGCAAGTAACGCAAATCTACTTACTAACGTACTTTTTACTGGCGAAAATGCTTGCCTAATTAATTTAAAAAGTTCTGTTTTTTGGCACCAAAAACATTTACATATCTTTAAAATAGTGCAAATTCTTGTTAAACGTCTTTTTTTAATAGCATCGATTCCCTGGAAGGCTAAAAAAGTATCAGAAATTCGTATTTTTACTTTCGATGCAACTAACTCCGTTGTTTTTGAATATATTTCATCCAATGTTTTTTCGTTGATAAATTCAACTTAAGCACTTAATAAAAACCATTTGAAAGGTACTGTTAGCTTAGCGTACATATTTTTCATATTTAAAAATAAAGGTACAAAATATTGACTTTTTACTCAAAAATGGCACAAAAGCTGTTTTTCTTGTTAAAATAATAATAACTAAAAATTGCATTTTTGCTACCTTTAAAACTGACATAACGTTTAATAGCAAAAGTTTTACGAACATTTTTATTAAAATATAATGTTTTTTTTTTTTTTTTTAACGGATAGATAATTCCAGGTTTCAATTTTGCTTTCAATATTATTCAAATTTATTTTGATAAATTGAATTATGTAGATGATGAACTTTACGAATCGTGTTCTTTATATTTTCACCTCTTTTGAAGCGGCGGCCGAGGGACGCTATAAGATCGAAAATACAACAAACATGCAACGGCATCACTCCATGCGAATATACGGTATGGTTAATATAAAACAGAAATGAAGGATTTATATTTGGTCTTAAGACAAATGAAAAAGAAGAGCTTATGCAAGAAAGAAAGAGCTTATGCAACAAAAATGCAATATTGTTGCATATAATTATTACTTGTTGAGTATTACGTGCTATGAAAAATTTTATTTAACGACAGGAAAAAATGGTTCTCTGGAGTTTTAACCACGACATCACGTTGGCAACCGCTGAATGCAGTAAAAATGCAACAACAATGAAAAAACGTTGCACGGAATTATAACTTGGCACAAAGTTGAGATTTTCGGAGACATGAAAAAATAAAAATTAATAACCATTAAAAGTGACGTAAATGCACCAAAGCAAAAACAAAAAAAAAAAAAAATTAAAAGAAAAACAATTAAGTGAAAATTAAAATAAGGACAAGCATTAGATAAAGGATTTAGATGAGGATTACAACAAGGACTAAAGAAAGGATTATGGCAAGGATTTGAACAAAGACCAGAAATATGATTAGGATATGTAGGCAAAGATTAGATAATGGAATTAGACAACAATTAAGAAAAGCATTGGGAAAAGGACTATGACAAGAAATGGGACAAGGAATTGGATGTATTTAGAACAAGATTTAGGACAAAACTTGGGAAAAAAGTGTGACAAGGATTAGGAAAAAAATTCGAGAAAGGATGAAGTCTGGAATTTGGACATGCTTAAAATAAGAGTTTGGAGAAGAAGTAGGAGAATAATTATAAGGATTATTCTCCTTATAATCCTTATAATTATTCTCCTTATAGAAGAATAATTCCTTATTCTTTGGAGAAGGAGAATAATTATAAGGACAAATATAATAATAAGGATAAGGATGAGAACAAGCTACGAAATAAAGGAAAGCCCTATTTTTTCCTGGGACAAGGACTAATAAGGCCTGTCACGTCAAAACCTATGGGTATGTTCAAGTTAGAGACACCTTCTTTTTAAGTATATTTTTCAATTAAAAATAAATAAATAAACAACTGGTAATTTCAGCCCTTGAAAGGACTTTGTCCTAGCTTCTTATGATCAATTGTGTTGTGCGTGTTATTAAGTTTGTACACAATTGACCGAGAACCGGACCTAAATGTTTAACGCCGACTCCGAACGGCGATGAACGGAATGTTCTCGTTCTCAAGAAGCTTTACATGGCATTTTGATTACTCTCTGAGGTTTGCCATTGTCTGCAGAGAGGTGGCGGCCGTACAGAAAAATTATTTTAATTCAAATCATTTTCTGTCGCTGCTGGGGTTCGAACCCAGGCTTCCAGGTTCGTTGACATAGCGGCCACGCACTTTAACCAACTACGCCACGGACGCCACAATTATTTTTCAATTATTGAAGTTTTTTCTTATCGATAAATATTGTTTTCCATTTTATAGACAATTTAAGGCCTAAATTGATGTATTAATTCGATTGGTTGTTTGTTGAGAAGCCGCCATTTTGTCAGAAATTAATATTTTGCTTGTTCCTTTAATTGAATATAAGATAATATCTTATGTTAGCCAGACTTTTTTGTTTTGCTTGTTTTTCATTTCAGTTGATCCAGTCCAGAGAAACCGTGCTTACCAGATGATGGGGTTTTTTGGGAAGCCGCCAGAAATCGGCTGCAGCAACTTTAAAAATAATTATTTTTACAAATAAAGACTATGAAAGTTAACACAAAAGTTACCATAAAATGTATAAAATTTTATTTTGATGAAGTAAAAACCTATTCTCCGATCTTCGATTGACCTTCGAAAGGACTTAAAGGACTATGTCTAAAAGTATGATACGATCAAGTTTAACCTTGACAAGGTACATCATAAGTAAGTTAGAACTTTAGATGGTAATGGAAAAGCGTTCTCTCTACCAAAAAAATTCCGGGTAACTTTCTCGGCAGAACTGGCGGTTAAGTAAGACCTTAGTAGCCAAGTGGATGAGTTGGAGTAGTGACGAAAGAAACAGTCTATAAGAGCCGTTGTTGTTGTTAGTTGTTTTCTTCATTAACATACTTGTCCTAAAGCTCAACAATTAGTTTTCAAAACCTATTATATTTAGAATTTGTCGAGTGATTGAGAACTCATTTGTTATATATTTTTGATTGTGACTAATGAAGGCATTATAATAAAACATTTTTTTTAGTAATTAGCTTAATTAAGCCTTTACTTTTGTTATTTTTTCAACATCGGTGGCAGTCCTCAAACTAAAAAAAAATTAACTCTTAATTACTGCATATCAATGAAAGAAAAAACTCACAACTCACTCCGTTATATTCAAGCACCAAAAGCAACCTCAACACTCTCCAAATAACTCATTAGCGCACTCTCAGGATCAGCCCATTTCCATGTTCGTAATACACAAAAAAGTGAAAAACAACAATTAATTGGTTATTTGTTAAAACCATTTTGTCATTTATAGCAGAATGAGGGAAGAAGAAAACGACAGGTAAGGCGGTTTATGCTATTCACTTGTCGGCGTGCGACCAATTATTGCGTGTCAGTGTAAATTAATCAACGCTCAGCTGTCGAAGTAATTGAAACAATGCTATTCATTATTTATGTAAAACACGATAGGACGATCAATAATTTTTACACAAGCACTGCTGGCATCGGAAAAAAATACAAGCAAACAACCAAATACACACACACATACACGCGCACTCATGATGACAAATGGCTAACGTTTTAAGGAGCTGCTCACATATTTTATACCTAGAACAAATAAATAAAAGCAATGCAATCAACAACTTCCGGCGGAAAATGTCAGCCATGACAGAATAAGTATCAGTTAGTTGTATGTATTCGTATTCGTTGGTGTGTGTGTACAAACCATTGTTATTCAACAGCAATACAATGGCGCGAAAAAAAATAAATAACAATAACAACAACAACAATAACAACAACAATAGCAATGAGTGCGAACACTACTGGAATAACAAAGAAAATAAAAAATAAAAAAAAAAACCAGCTCAATTTACAAACACTACCAAATTTTTTGTGTTTGCCTATCTTTTGCATGCTTCTGGGTCACCCAAATAAATGCCCTTTTTATTCTTTTTTGCATAATCCAACAAACAACAAAGCGCGTTGGTGTCGCTGTAAATTTCCTAATGAAAAATTATGTATATTTAATCAAAAAACCAACCAATCCACTAGTGGTCGGTTGTAGTGGCAACACTGAAGTGGTCCCAATAGAAGAACAAAACAACATCGCATTGTCACAGAGCACGCAAAGCATTCAGAAGTCAGGTGAGGATACCCTCAGCTATGACTTACTTGCTCTCCCACAACAAACCAGACTCAACACAACAAAAATTAAATTTAAGGCGAAAAATACAACCTTGGAATTACAGCTTTACAACACCAGAGAGCTTAAACATTAAGGTTTCAAGGTCACCCTGCCAACCCACGTTGTGCCTTTTCATTAGTTAGACTAACCAAGTCATTGGGTGCTCCCTCCAATTAATAAATAAAGCCTTGTAAACGTGACTAATTTCTGCAATAACAATTAATTTCCGCAAATCAGCTGGTTGTCTAAGGTTAAGCCGGCAAAACGGAAGCGGATATACGGGCTGAGCAAAGCACGCAGTTGTGGGTGCGTGAGCATTTAAAAGCTTAAAGATCTGTGCATATGTAAGCATTTATACCTATGTATATGACTAAGATTAAGCTCATAGATGAGCTCACTAGAACACATTGACCTTTATTTTGGTAACAAGAAATAAAAAATAATAAAAAACTAAAAACTATACCAAAATATTCATTTTTATATAAAAAAATGTAACCTTGAATTCAATTAAATGAATCTTTAAAATTCAGATTCGTAATTAAGGTAACTCACTAAAATTTCATAAAACCAAAAGAATCAAGAGTCTTACTTCTTCAAAAGTAGAAGTAGGTACTTCAAAATCATTTAAATGAAACTCATTCGAAGTTATAATTTTTTTTTCTTTTTTAAAGAGAAGAGCCTTAAATATTTTATTAATTTGCATTAAAGATTTTTTTCATTTTGCTGCCAAAAGCTACTTGTATTTTACTTCTAAGTATATTTTTCTGCAAGAGTTTTAATTTTTCCAGAAGTTTGACAAACTTCATTGAACATTTAAAACGTTCCCTGAATGATGATGGTTTAAAAACGACTAAGTTTTTAATAAAAAATTCAAAAACTCTTGAAACACTTACGAAAAACAATTTCTGTGACAATGTGTGTTTTTTAAACGTTCCCTAAATGATTAGCGTTGAAAAGGATTTTTGTTTTGTTGCTGTAAAGACATCATATATCGCAAAAAAGCTATATTGCTTTGTTAAAAAAATAAGTAAGAAATAAATGTAATAAAATTAAAAAAAAAAATTAAATACTTTTAACTTTAGACATGTTCCTACTTGGCGCGCTCGATATTCGAGTGAAAAATTAAAATTTTTTTATTGAAAATTTTTTGTAAATAATTTTTAGTGTATTTATTCACTACAAAAATTTTTTCCGTTATCTCTTACCGAATGGTATATGAATACCGAACGCACCAATTACATGCCTAAGGAACATGCCTTAAAAACAAAATTATTAATAACAAAAACAAAAAAAAAAAAATTTATAATAAAAATAAAAGTAAAAAAATAATAAAAAATAAATAACTGTCCATTTCAGCCCTTGAAAGGACTATGACCTAGCTTCTTATGATCAATTGTGTTGTGCGTGTTATTAAGTTTGTACACAATTGACCGAGAACTGGACCTACAGGTTTAACGCCGACTCCGAACGGCGATGAACAGAATGTTCTTGTACTCAAGAGGCTTTACATGGCATTTTGATTATTTGATTACTCTCTGAAGTTTGCCATTGTCTGCAGAGAGGTGGCGGCCGTACAGAAATATAATTTTAATTCAAATAATTTTCGGTCGCTGCTGGGGTTGAACCTGGGTCTCCAGGTTCGTTGACATAAAGGCCACGCACTTTAACCAACTACGTCACGGACGCCACATAATAAAGCCCAAAAATAAAAGTAGAAATGAAAATAAAAATAAAATAAAAACAAGTCTCACATCTAAAAATAAAAAAATTACAAAAATAAGCTATAGATTAAGCATTAAAATAAAATAAAGATAAACAAATGAAAATGTTTATAAAAACGAAAAAAATGTACATAACTAAAAAAATTAAAATAATATAAATACAAAAAATAAAAAAAAATTATGAAATAAAAACAACAAAAAAGAAAAAAATAAAAAAGTCGAAGTACACATAAACAAGGAATATAATATAAAAATAAAAAGGAATATAAATAGAAGTATAAAAAGAACAAAAAGGAAAAACTATAAAAGTTATATAAAAAATAAAAATAAAATTCTAAAAATAAAATTCTAAAAATAAAATAAAAATATGATTTGGAAAATAATAATAAAAATAATAATCAAATTAATAATAAAAATAATAAAGTTATGAAAGTAATAGTAATTAAACAAAAATGAAACTTAGAATTAAAATAAAAAATTAATGGTATTAATTAATGGAAATAAAATAAATTAAATTAAAACAATTGAATTAAATAAAATTTAATTAAATTAAATTAAAACAGAAACTAAACATTAAAAAAGAAAATCCAAGAAAAACTGAAAACAAAAATAACTATAAACATAGTCAAAATCATAAAAATTATAACTTATATATTTTACTATAATAATATATAAGTAAAAAATAATTATAATAATGATAAAAACACAAAATCAAAAATGTTAGTAAAAAAAGAAATAAAAAATACAAAATAAAAAAAGACCAAGAATATTAAATTATTTAAATGAAATTTAAAACTTAACATTAAAAAATGGAAATATAAAATAAAATATAAACAGAAATTTAATATTTTGAAAATAATGATGGTATAAATTGAAATAAAACATAAGTATAAAATCAAAATAACATATGAAAATAAAAATAAAACTTATATTAAAAATTAATATTAAAATAGATTTAAAAATAACAATAATAAAAACAACAAAAAAAAAAAATCAAATAACAATGTATCGATGGCATAATATAGAAAAGGCGTAACTCGATTTTTTGTTACTTTACATGAGAATAAAAGAACTAAATAGAATCTGGAAAACTTTGGAAATAAAAACTTTTTAATGGTATTTATATTTGAAATATATAACAATAACAACAAAAAAGCGAATTGATTTTTTTAAGGGAGGTGTATTTGAGAGTGGTCTACCAGAATATATTAAAAATGCGATTTCGAACAAAAACGAGATACGCCTTTTCTATATTAAGCATCGATATATAAATATAATAAATTGCCCATTTCAGCCCATGAAAGGAGTTTGACTGAGCTTCTTATGATCAAAAATGTGTAGTGTGTGTTTCAAAATGTTTGTAAGCAGATGATCGAGAATAGAACATACTAGTTTTATGCCAACTCCAAACGGCAAATGTGCATAATCTCAAAAAGTTTTACATGGCATTATTTACGCTCTGGGGCTTGCAGAGAGTTCTGTTGTTTGTCTGTAGAGAGGTGATGGCCGATCAGAAAAATTAATTTACACTGAAAAAAACTTTCTGTTGTTTTAGCTGGAATTCGTATTGGCATCGAGTGGTTAACACATTCTTTGACACACTCGGCCACACATCCCACTACAATTACAATAAAAGTGATAATAAAACAAAAATAAGTATAAGAATTAAAAAAAAATAAAAATGACAAGAAAAAAAAATAAAAAACAAAATAAAAATAAAAATAACAACAAAAAACAAAACAAATATAAAAATAAATGTTGAAATAATAATCAAAATAAAAATAAAAAACAAATTAAAAAAATAATAGTACAAATAATAGTAAAAATAATAAATAAACAGATAAATAAAAATAACAAGGAAAATATAAAATAAAAAATAAAAATATAAACACATAAATAAAAAATTAAATAAAGATTTATTATAAAAATAATAAGAATGTAAATAAAAATAAAAATAAAGCATAAAAAATAAAAATAGAAATAAAATTATAGTAAAATTAGAAAAAAAAATTAAAACAAAATTAAAAAAATTGACATGATTTTAAGAATAAAACTAAAAATGAAACTAAAAGCATAAATATAAATATAAATAAACTCAAGATTAGCAAAAAAAAAAAAAACATATCGGTGATTCCATGTCAAATCGGACGCTTTTCTCCAAAAATGGATTTTGATGACGCCGATTTTTTTCTAATTTTGCACGTCGATAGTACTTTAAAAAATAAAAATATTTGCATGTTTTTTTTTATAAAAAAATTTTTTTTGCAAGTTATACACAGTGGAAAATTAAAAAAATTATCAAAAATTGTGAATAGGACATGTAGTCAAATAACTATATCTGCAAAACCGTTAGTCCTACAAAAAAATTGTTAATGCTTATTTCAAAGATCTTGAATTGATCTTCCTTTTGGTGTACTCTTTTGCTAACACGTTCGTAAAAAATATTAATTTTTTTGGCTACTAAAAATTTCATTCACATTTTTCATGGTCAGCACCACTATTTTTTTTGGTGTTTTGAAAACATTGTCGTATAGAAGCATTCATTCTTAATGAAGTCTCAAAATTTTATGTTGGAGAATCAATGCTTACTATTTTAAATGAACTTTTCAAAAACTGTCTACACAATTTTTACATAAAAAATTTAGTATATTTTTTACTTCTCACAGTATTTTATAGTTTTTCAGCTTGTAATATCTCCGACACCTTTTCCTGATCCTTAAAATATACTAAATTAATATAATGCTACCAATTTTTAAATTTAGTAACTATTTAACTACGAGTATAAATACACTGTTGCATAGCCTGTACTCCTGAGAGAGAATAATTTTGCGTGCTTGCTTGCTTGGCGACGCACAGTGATGCGAAAGGGCATGCTAGACGAAAAAAATTCGAAATCAAATTTTTACATTCTGAATATTTAAAACTGTTAAATAATATCCTTTGATCTCAGGAATTTATTTACCTGCGCTTTCTACAAAAAATGCAAAAATTCTTGAAAGTTGCCCCAAAAGGTGATTTCTTGAAATTTTTGCTTATGAGTTTTCTAGTTATACTTAATTATTTTTTTAAAATATTTCCCGATATTCAAAAGAATTTAAAATAAAATATGTTCAATAACCTATTTTTTAAAATGTTTGCGCTATCAAACGGTATTTATCGATATAACTGGGTAAAAAATTAACATTTGGTAAAATATTTTGGAAAATAAAAAAAGGACCATTTTGTATTTACAAAAATGTAGTTTTTATTTAACCATTATTATGTCTACTCTAAGCTCTAAAAGTAGCAAGGTGCGCAAACTGTTAGTTGCCTTGTTTTTTAACCTGTTTGATGACCCTATAAATGTATGTATAAATTAGGTACTGACCGTTTAGTATGAAATATATTGAATTTGCGGTCGAATAGACTGTATGTGGTGTTTAAATATACTCAATACATTACAAAATATTTTTACACTAAAAAAAAAAATATTGTAATACATATCAAATAAAAAAAATTTTAGCTGAGGTTTTTTTTTAAAAAAAAGCAAAAATTGGTAAAATTTTATGTAAAATTAAAAAAAAGGACCATTTTATATTTACAAAAACATACTTTTCATTTAACCATTACTATGTCTTATTGAAGCTCTAAACGTGCCAAGGTGCGCAAATTGCCGGATTCAACTGGTTCATCTGGTTTTTATAATTGTGATAAGCCGATAGCCCAAGCTACTAGTGATTTAATATTCATTGTAAATTTAATTTATAATTAGTAAGAATGGTCAATTCTTCAGGTTGAATTTCACAATGATCGGCAAGCTTAAAACGCAATTTTTAATAAGCAATAAAATCATTTTTTATGTAAAAATTGTGTAGACAGTTTTTGAAAAGTTCATTTAAAATAGTAAGCATTGATTCTCCAACATAAAATTTTGGGAGTGCATTAAGAATGAATGTTTCTATACCACAATGTTTTCAAAACGCCAAAAAAATAGTGGTGCTGACCATGAAAAATGTGAATGAAATTTTTAGTAGCCAAAAAAATTAATATTTTTTATGAACGTGTTAGCAAAAGAGTACACCAAAAGGAAGATCAATTCAAGATCTTTGAAATAAATCTCAACAATTTTTTTGTAGAACTAACGGTTTTGCAGATATAGTTATTTGACTACATGTCCTATTCAATATTTTTGATAATTTTTTTAATTTTCCACTGTGTATAACTTGCAAAAAAAAAAATTTTTTTATAAAAAAAAAATATGCAAATATTTTTATTTCTTAAAGCACTATCGATGTGCAAAGTATTAAATTCTTACATATATGTGAGTTTCAAAAAGCGTCCGATTTGACCTGGAATCACCGATATACATAAATAAGAAATAGAAATGAAAATTTAATTTATATGCGCTTATACAAAATTAAAAATAAAATAAACAGCAAAAATAAAAATTAAATTGAAAAAAATTTTACTTTTAACTGTTAAAAATTATTTATTTTTAATTGTTAAATTTAATTTTTAACAATTTTAAGAAAAAAATATTCTATTACTAGGGACTGAACTTGTATCTTCTGTGAAATAAGTCCGCTAGTACCACATGATCATTTCAATTTTTGGGATAAATCAACACAAAAGTGGTGATTAAAAAATTTAAAAAAAGTTTTTATAAATTTATTGTATATGACTCAATAACGAACAGAAAAAGTACGGTAATGATTTATTTTTGAATGTATTTTTGAATAATTTTTAATTTATTTACCAACTTGTTTGTGCACAAAAAGGAGTATATAAAATTCATTTCTGAATGATTTTATCGTTTGTGATAAAAAAATGAAATTTTTTAAGAAAAAATAATAATAGTTTGACTTTTGCATTTTGTTGCGAAACCTTATTATTAGGAGCAACGTTAGATAACATTTGGCTCGAAAATAAAAATTTTGTAAAGAAAAGAAATCAACTCGTAAACATTTGCAAAACTCTTACTTTTCGCCAAAACTTTGCTTGTGGTTCAATGGAAAAATGACTACACATTAATTTCTTATGACATATTTTTTTAATATCCTTAAACAAATTATTGAAAACAAGCAAAAAACAAAGCTTTTACTTAAAAAATTCAATCTCTATTCGTATTTTCTGGTTCTTGTGAATCATTTCTTCGATGGCTCGGATATTAATGATTATCGTCAACCAACAATACTTTCAGAAATCAAGTTAATGAAACATTTGCATCGAACTGTATTCATTTTTGTTCTCGTTTTTGTTGTTGTTTTTAAATTGTATGTGTCGTTGGTTGCATTAAATTTAAAATAAAATTAATTATCAATCAAAATGAATTGTATAAATTTCTGATTACATTGTGCGAGAGAGACAACAGCACAATATAGCCCAAACAAGGTTGCCAGTTCAAATTCGAAAAAATTCCCACGGTAATTACCTTCTTCCCAAAGTACCATAAATTAAATACCACCAAAATTACCACGGCAAAAGTAAACAAAAAAATTCCCACCACAATTAAAAAAAAACCACAAAAAATCCCACGATCATTAATTATTACCACAAAAATACCACGCTTTTTAAAAATACGACCAAAAATCCCATATGAATTTAAAAATCCCAAGAGAAATCCCATACGCATTAAAAAATACCACAAAAAAATCCCATATGCAATAAAAATTTAAGGGATTTTACATTACGTAACTTACGGTATAAACTCGTGGTGTTACCAGAGCGTTTAATGCGTATAATGGCAATGATTTGATATGAAGTTCTTGCTTAATAAATGTGAAAAAAAATTATTTTAAGAAACAAATTCCTAAATCCCATGGCAATTAAAAAATACCTCACTGAACTCCCACGCTAATTAAAAAATACCACGCTGAATTAAAAAATACCATGGGAATTCCCACAAAAAAAAATTCCCAAGGACAATTAAAAATTACCACAAATGGGATTTTCCCCACATAACTGGCAACCTTGAGCCCAAAACAGCTTAATCATATTTCAACCACTATTCACCAAGCAATTTCACTCTCACCCAGCACACGCGTTGATAAACGTTGTGATGAAATTTCCTCAATATAGAGTTATTGTGGTGGTGTTGGTGTCAGGCCAAAATGCATTCTGTTACAACCCGGTGCCGCAATGAAGATTTCAACCAAAAAATGAAAACTGAGAATGGTAAATTAAAATACGAACGGGTTTATTTAATTATATCAGTCAGCTTTAGTCAGAGTTACGCGATTTATTATAAATTCGAATGAGTATTTATAATTATTTGTTGTATATTTAATTCACCCGTTTGCTGTTGGGCTCAATTTACGCTAATGACGAAATTAATTAAATTATTTATAAATCGTGGCCATTATAGTGGTTGAATTTCATGAAAATCACAAGAAAAAAAAAATAATTAAAATCGGGTTGTTCAGAGAAATTTTAAGGTATTATGATTGACTTTGAAAGGTTAAAGGTACATTTTGGAAGCAATTCTTTATACAAATTTTCAAATCATTGAGTCTCACATCAATGTGGTCAAAATATAGAGCTCGAAATATGCCATGAACACTATCGCACTTAACTCTTGAATACTTGATTAAAATAGAAGACCCAAAATAAAAAAAAAAAATTAAAAGTACAGTTACTTGAATACTTGATTAAAATAGAAGACCCAAAATAAAAAAAAAAAAAATGAAAAGTGCAGTTACTAGCTATGCAAATCAGGCTATACTCATTTATAATCTATAATCATTTTCTTATTGCATTTTTTTAATAAATATGGTGTTTTCACCAATTTTTGGAAATCCAGAAGCTCTTTCAGAACTTTGGAATAAGACTTTGAAGAATACCGAAATATCCTCAAGTTATGCAACGAGTTCTTTTTTAGTTATTTAAATGAAATGGCCAGTTTATTATTATTATTCTTATATTATACTCCAAATTCAACTTTTAATACTTCAAATTTAATCTTTACTACTTCAAATTCAAATTATTACTTTATTCAAATTAAATTCAACTGTTCACACTTCAAACTCAATTTTTTTCATCAATTAAAAATATTATTTCAGAAGTTGAAGTTGGAGCTTGAAAATCTAAATTTTAATCCCACAAAATTTCGCAGAAAAAAGTTGAATTTGAAGTGTTAAAAGTTGAATTTGAAGTGTTAAAAATTGAATTTAATGTGTTAAAAGTTGAATCTGAATTGAAAAGCCAATATTTTCACTCCAAAATGACGTATGTATGATTTTAATGAAAATTCAATATGGCGTCTTAGATATGCTACCTCAAAGTGAAAAAATAGTTTCAGATGGTTTTTTTATCAAAAGTGGTGGGCACAATATATGTTTTGAATTTCTCAGCGAATGTTTTGAAAAAATTTGGGTTTTTTTCTTAAAATAATATAAAATACTTTTTTTTTTCAGAAATTTTCATGAAAAAAAAGACATGTCAAACAAAAATTTTACCGAGAAAACCCAAATATTTTTCGAAATGAGTATTTTGCTGAGCTACGAAGTTTTTTGCTCCATTTTTTTTAGTCAAATGTTTTGATTAACACATTTCTGGCTAATTGGTATTTACGCACCCAAGAAAGAATTGAGACGTACAAAATTTCAGCGCGGGCTAAATGACAAATATTGCGATAATTATTATAGTAAACTAGCAGGTCCTTGTGGTCCGTTTTCTCTTTATCAATAGCTTATCTTTATCAATTTATAAAAAAACTTATTGAATCACATAATTTTAATTCTATAAAAGTAAAAAGTCAGCCGTTTGTTTCTCATTGGATTGAGTCTCATTGAAAGTGTAGAGAGATAGAGTGGAAATTCTTGAACATGCTGAAATTGGACAGTGAATCCCCATTTAACTGTGTTGGATTAATTCACCACGTCAAAACCAATTTGAACATATTAGAATCTACTTCGATCCAATGATGATACAATTGGATCATCACTTTAAGATGGCTGCTCAAATAAGAAACTTCGCAACAACAAAGCTGTAGGAGCTACAAACGTCAAACGAAAAAAGCAACAACAAAAATAAGAAAAACTTAAAATTCCTAAAATGATTTTGACAACTAGCGCACCCTGCTCTCCAATATGAGCTTACCTTGTAATTGTATCATGGATCCAATTGGCATTGGTGTGGTGAAGTCATTTGTTCTTTTGTTCAAGCGCAGCAAAGTATGTACGTACATATGTGTATTTGTTTGTTTATTTAGTTGTGTTGTGCTTGCTGAGAACAAAGAGAGAATAGAGTAGAGAGCAACGTGTAGTTTATTGAAGCTCTCGCAGCACAAACGCATGAAAAGCTAACGATCAAGCAATGCATGGAATTGTTGATGATTTTTAAAAAAACTTTAATTAAAGCTACTTATTATTTTAATTTCGTAAAGAAAACGACCCTATATCCTTTTGCAGCACAAATGTGATATTTTAAAACTTATTTCATTAAAATCGGATCAGTACTTTTGGAGTGTACCGGCAACAAAAAATTATTAATTAATTCATTTTATAGAATAGTAAAGATAGTAAAGATAAAGATAAAAATAGGAAGGATTGGCCTAAGAATATAGAAAAAAAACCTTGGTCAATCTTATTTTCCGGGATTTATCTTCGGTATTTTACAGGTGAAAATTTAAATCTAATCTTATTACGGTCTGTATTCAGGTCTTGAGGAGTTATACAATTCTTGAAAGTGTTAGAACAATTTCTATGCTTTGAGCGGCCATAACTAAGACGCCATATTGAATTTTGATAAAAATCAAACGCAATTTTGATGTGTAGATATTCATTATATAGTATTTTAAGTATTACAAGTTAAAAAATAAAGATATTTGTCAAAACTAAGCTCAAATATTCCGATTCCTAATATTTGAAATTTTTCTTTTAAATAAAAAATATTCAATTTCAACATTTACTGATTTTAATAGCGAAAAAATTTTTGTTTTTTTTTAGTCGTTAATGGGTTAGATAAAAGTCAATGAGCCCTAAATTTAGCAATTAAGTCAACATTAAATGAAATTTTTCAATTAAATTCTTCATGGTCGACAAAATCTTGCATAGCAAATAATTTTGAATACTTTTGTCAATTTAGTGTTGAATCAATATTTGAAATATGTTCTTTGATCTGGTTTGCTTAACTTGGCTTTTGATGTTGCTTCAAGTTGTAAGTTAGCAAATAAAACTTAGCACCACAAAAAACTCTAAATTTAATAATGTAGTCTATTTTTAGACCAGTGCAACCCAATCAAAATGATTGCGCTGCTCAGCGCATGAAAGCTTCGGTAATAGTAAAAATTTCGAAAGATTTTCTTAGAAAACTTATACCAAAAAATCAATTTTCAACAGTCCCTGGCAATCAGCTGCTGTCTCCTGACCAAACCAGGCCTAGATCCAGGCAACAAAGACTGTGCCCTGGAGCTAAAACCCTTTGTGGCAAAAAGAAACAAAAAGCTTACAATGGCTGAAAAAATTGCTATAAATATTGTAAGTTTTGAGGTGAAAAAAAATTGTATTAAATTTTCATATTTTTAAAAAATTAAATTTCAACAAAGTGCATCGAGGAGTGCAATTACATTGCTAACGGTTATATCGACGCCGAGCCGCCATATAATTTGGATATGAATAACATAGAAGAGAACATTCAGAAGTTTATTCCAAAGCATAAAGAGCTTGCTTCAGAATTTTTGCTCAGAGCCTATAATACGTGTGAAATATTTCGTAAGTCTTTTGTTTATTGGAAATAATACCTCTGAATCCCCCTATTTGTTTTAGGCAAAGCGCATAAATCAAAATTCGATATAAGATTCCCTGATATTGATCTTATCGATCATACTTGCAGTCCTTATGCTCTTCAAATTACGGTATGTGTGCGCATGTACGCCATGCAGGATTGTCCCCCCGAATTTACTCATTACACTAAGGAGTGTGATACAGCTCGAAATTTCTTCAAGGAATGCATTGCAAGCGTTCAGAATACACAATAAAAAAACTTCAGCGTGGTCAGAAGAAATTGATATCATAAAGAATTTTAAAAAAGTTGGCCAATTATTGCTTTCAATTTCGATTTCCTAAATTTAATGAGAAAAATTTACACTTGGTATGAGCTCTTAAATTAATTAATGAAACTTCTAAAAATCAATGGAATATGATTCATAAACAAGTTATACGAGTAGAAAATTATTAAATATTTACAAAAATTTTCTGACCTGATTCAGATGATTTTTGACTTGAGTCAGTTTATTAAGATACATTAAAGACCATATTAACAGTTAGAAGGCAAAAACGTTCAAGCCACAAAAACAAGTATCCATGATAAATCAATCTGTACAAATTCAAACATTTTTTACATCTAAAGGTAAAATCTTCCAGCACGAAATATATATTAGACCACTAAAGTTATCATAAATTAAAAAGGGTCGTGGTTGGTAGCAATTGGCGAAATAAATTTTGTGTTAAATGAATAACTAATTTTAAGAATAATCTCAGTAATAAGCGAGATATAATCAGAATGATACCCGTAAAATTGAAAAGTTTGAGGACTTTTTCAATATATCTCAAATAACTCAAAAACCGTTAATTCTTCTGAAAAAAATTTTCCCATAAAAATTCAAGAGCATATTTATATCCCATAAAAATTTTGTGCTATTTGAAAATAGGATATAACAAATATTTTCAATAATAATGGAAATATCATTGATCGCAAATAGGAATTTTTTTCATTTCCTCAGACAAATTTTTTTAATTTATACGCAAAAAACAAAAAAAAAAAAGAAAATTCACCCGCATTGTATTATCTCTGCTTACATTTCTGTGGATTTTTCCCTCATTTAATGCTCTATCTTTCGTGCCTCAATTGGAAGGCATTAATGTGGCAGACATGTGGTTTTAGCAGGACGGCGCACAGTCGTTGAGTCCATACAAAAATTGTCAATAAATGGAAGCATTCGTCATAGACCAATACAATTTGACACATTAGTTGATTTTAACTATATGAGATCACGGACAAAAATATTTTTATTGAAAAACGTAATACAATGAAATAAATTAAAATTAATTGTTATTGAAGTGAATCAAGGATTAGTTTGTATTATTTCGTAGAGATTATAATAAAGAAATTATTAATTATATAATAATTGTTATAATTATTTATGTGAACTGTTACTTATATTTAGGTTCAGAAGACTATGGGATTGGTAACAATAAACTTTCCAGAAGAATTCAATTTCATTTGAAATTTTAATTGTTTTCAAAATAAAATTCGACACAAAATTCATGTGAACAACATATTTACTAAATAAAAATATTTGCATAATTTTTAATTTCCTAATGAATTCGCCACCAGTTCTCTCGCTCAGAAGAGAGCACAATGAGAGCACAATGTGTGTGTTCGTTCTGCGCCCATCAAATATACACAGAAAATTGTTCGCCTCTCCCGGTTTACACTCGGCAAGAGTTGAGGGTAAATTTTTCTTTGATGACGCCGAAATAAAATTAAAAATAACGGAGCAACGAACGAATACAAAACGACTTGCCCAAGAATTGACGATACGTTCAAGTTTATTCTTTCCCGTCAACTCTTGACGTGTGTAAACCAGGTCTCTCTGTTAACATTCTTTGTTTTTTTTTTCTTTTGTCGCTCATGTGCATGTATGGGCACCACAACGTTTAAAGGTCCTGTGTTGTTTGTGTTTGTCTTTTGTCTTTGCTTTGTTGTTGCATTTTGTGTTGATATATAAGCCTTTGCTCTCAATTGGTCGCAATTGCTCTCAGCTTGCTCCGTGCCCATAGATGCTCACGTTCGAACGTAACCCAACTCACACCGAAGTATAAAGAAATAAGAAAAAAATTGAACGAAACAGTGCTGAACGTTTTTTTCTTCCGTTTTTATACGGATCTTCAACGTGCATAGGAACCTACAATGGGTGAAATACATTATACATCATTCCACCTGTTCAAAGCAGGTATATTTCTATAAAAAATATTCGGTGCACTCCTTCCCCCTACTCTAATTCATTTAAAAAATTTATTTATTAAAATTATCACAATCGGTTGGGAAACATAGGAGAAAATGGTTTTTAACTTTTTTGCCTACGCCTATTTATATATAGATGTAAGGATTTAAAAAAAACTGTTCCTATTTTTTTTTTTCAATTTAAAGTTCTCCGCCTCTTAAAAAAATAACATTTTCTCGACTCGAAAAAGATGTTCTAGTTAGACAGTTAAAAGTATACTCATATAAGATTTTGTTGTACTAAATTACAAAGCTTTGAAAGCTCGATTGATCCCTATGATGCTTACTTCCACTTCCAGTCGGGGATGAAGATATGTAGCTAAAATAAAGATGATGCTTTAAAGCGTTTTTAGAGCGGATCATAAAGATTCCAAACATACAACTACGACTTGAGCTGAGCAGAAATTTTTCCAGAACTGCAAAGGTAAAGTGGAAAGTGTTTTATGCACTTTTCTATGCATTTCAAACAAAATAAATATTTCCTGCACTGTGTGACTTTTGAAAAAAAAAAATAAAAGAAAAAAAATAGATAAAAAATGCAATTCAATTTGCTTTTTGTCATGCAAGCAACGCACAGAAATGTTTTATTTATCAACTGACTGAATGACTGACTGACTGTGCGCCAAAATGTATGCAACGAAAACTTTGCATAAACTATTCATTACATTTTTTAGTGTTAGCTGCGCTTTTGTGTGTGTTTTTTCGAATTTTATGTTTTTATATGTTTTTACAAAATATATTATTGTATGAGTTTATTTGCAACAACAAAAAGAGTTTATCTAAGGTTTTTGTTTTTAGTTTTTTGTTTTTCTTGCTAAGGTTTTATTTGGGTTTATTTTCATTTGACTGCTTTTGTTAACCGGATCTTTTTTTAGCTTTTGTGCGCTTAATTCAGAGTGCAGTAGAGTGGCCTGAAAGCGCGTGTAGGTTCAAAGCACGCTCCTATTCAGCCATTTATACACACATACGTATTGTTAGTTATCATGTGTAGTGAATTATTTATGCTTTTTGTATGAGTGTTTTTTAATTATTACTTTTTTTTTGTTTTTGTAAGTTTTTATTTGAATTTTCTGCGTTTAACATGCAAAGGTGTTATTTAAATATTAGAGCGTGAAAATGTTAGACAATTGTATAGAAAAGCCAGACGGCTGCCTGATGAATGAATAGCTTGGACCCGCCTAAATCACTAACAGTCAGCTTGTCAGACAGCCGGTGTAAAGTCGTAAAGCCGTTAAGCCATGAAGCATTCATCACAGTTTAAGCCTAGCAACAAAAGTTGTGCTTTGCTTTACTTTTGTATGGTGGCGAAAGTGATGCTTTCATGCTTTTCTAGAGCTTTTAAAATTTCGCGCTTTGACTGGTTTTTATGACGTTAGTGTAAAATATTATAACATGCAGCAATTATTTTTCAGTAGCCAAAATGACAAGGTTCAACGGCATTTCTATACGTATTTGGAATGAAAAGAAATAAAAAAAAAAAACAAAATGCGAATAAGAAAAGACAGTTTTACAGTTACAAATTTATTTATATAGATGGGATAAAATAACGTTTTGTAAAAACTGGAAATGCAATTTAGGAAATTTATTATTAAAATATGAAATTTCAATTTATTTTCTACTCAAATTATAATTCACAGTATATTTTTCGACTCAGATCAATGGGCTTCAGAAACTATTGACCATAAGAAAAATCAACACAATGAGCAATATGTTTAAAAGTGTATGCAGAGTACAAGAGGCACTGAAATTTCAAGATTCTGGTAATTTGGTATTAGTCTAGATTTCGGATAGAAACACAGAAAATATTTCCTGCTAATATTTTGAGTGCAAGGGAAGATTTTTATGGCTAAAGCTGTACATTTAAAGATTGTTTGAACTAACGCTATAATACATAGTATTAAGACCATTCTGTCGGTTCAAAAACAAACTCCGAATGTTGATTTCCAACTGGTCAGTGGTAGCTAGTTTATCAGAATAGGCCAGTGACTAAAGGTACCCCCACAAAAAGTAGTCTCACGGAGTCAAATCACGTGACCAAGGTGGACAATTGACAGGTCCATTTCTTAGAATGATTTGGTTACCAAAAGTGCGTCCCTTTAATGTGATGGTTTCACGCTCTGTATGTCTTGTTGCTCCGTCTTGCTGAAACCATTTCGTACTTAGACGATTGATATTGACGTGGAGAACCAAAAAGTCGCGAATCAAAGAATCAAAAAAGTAATAACGATTAATTAAGATTACGCAAAATAATCAAAAAGAATCAAAAGTTATAAAAAAAAATAATCCGATTACTTTTCGAGATTATTTTTGATTCTTTGATTATTTTAAGAATTTCAGTCTAAAGTTAAAAAAATTTTGTTAAATTTTATTAAAAAAAAAAACACAGTTATGTATTTCATTATAAACAAAGATTGACAAAAAACAAGAACGAGAACAATAATGTATTATAGTACAAAATAAACGAAACAAAAATAAAACCTTTTTACTCTAAATTACTATTTGCCTTCATAAGCACTAATTTTTCAAAAGAAAAATCAGACAATGACTGCCGTCTTGGAGCGTTTGTTATGCCAGCGAAAGAAAATAAATTTTCAACTGGCTCTGAGGATATTGAATGAAAGAAATGGTTCCTTCAACAAGCCATACTTTTGCCAAACAATTGTCATTCAAGTAGCAGAAGAGTTGGTGTGTCAATTCAGATCGCTGATCGGGCTTATCGGTGTCCTGTGAAGACCCAGTTGTGTCAATTTCATCATCTGCAAAATCAAAAGTCTTAAAAGCTTTACTGAGATAAAATAAATTGAGAGATTGCCTCACCATCAAAATCGAAATCACAATATTTCGGTAAAGTCGATAGCTTGTAGAATTTGGTTTTGTCAAAATTGAATGCACTCCTGCTTTTGGCATAAAAATTGCAGAGCGCGTCCAAAACCATGCTAGCAACATGATCCTCACCTAATATTGAATTTGTTCTTTGCAAAAAATGGGCACAGAAATTTGACGATTCTGAAATGTTTGGCGTGTTTGCTGTTTCAAACAGGTAATTAGCGAGGTAATGAGCAGGAGAGAAAAGCTTATATCTCATTTTATGCGAAAACACTAACAACAAAAAAGCTCACGCAACATGTTTGCCTAGCATAGCCACGGCATAAGACTGAAATTCTTAAAATAATCAAAAATGAATCAAAAATAATCTTGATAAGTAATCGGATTATTTTTTTGATTACTTTTGATTCTTTTTGATTATTTTCGTAATCTCAAGTAATCGTTATTATTTTTTGATTATTTGTAATCGTAATCAATTACTAATCATAAATTTCTCCCTTAATGATTATATAATCATTACAATTCTTTTTTCTAATTGATTACTAATCGATATCGCAAGTTAACAGCTATGCCCTTAAGCCAGAAATGAGCCTCATCGTAATGTTTGCCGCACAGAACGCGAATTTTAGAAATAAATTTCACGATTTATAAACGTTGTACCTGTGTCTTTGCATGGTAATTTGCCAAAGTATACAGAACATAAATGTCAAACACATGTGTTTACTTTAATATCTCGTTTGACAGTTACCCCTCTCAAAAATTGTATATCTCTAAAAAAAAAACACCATATACTTAAAAAAAAAAACATTCTCTTAAAGGGGGAAACGCAGTCAGACCTATTTTTTCAAAAATTTTCTTAAAGGCTTAAGTCTCAAGAATATGTGGTGAAAATTTCAAGTCGATATCTCAAAACATAACAAAGTTATAGCCTAGTGAGTGAACCGCCTTCTAGAGCGCGCAGTGCTGGCGCTTATTTCCAAACGCGTTTTTCTTGAAACCATGTTTTCAAAGTCGGTGACCAAGATTTCTCGAAGCTCAGTGAACCGATCGTTTTGATATTTTTGCAGGCTTATTCTGTTCATAATAATGTCGTACTTGTCATCGGATTTTTTTTTTTTTTTGGACGAATTTTTGGTCGAAATCGTTTTTTTACGTTCGAAAGTACGCCATTTTGTGAAAAATATATATTTTCAAAAACGGCTATGACAAGTATGAGTTTTAAGTATCTTCTTTAATAATATATTTCATTTTTTTGTTTCAGATGAATTTAGGAGGAGCAATCTTGGTCACCGCATTTCACTTTTTTTTCAGAGCGCTCTACAAAAACTGCTGTATCGACCTTAATATTAAATTTATTTTAATAAAAAAATAAACTAAAAATACTCTTGAATGTGTATATTTTTAGGTATAAGAACCCTCATTTAAAAATATCCCATAGGTTTCCTAAAAAAATTCACAAACATGACCTTTTTTTTCGGCTTCTGGCTGCGTTTCCCCCCTTAAAAAAACATACTTAAAAAAATTACCAGCATAGCAACAAAAATTTCAAATGTTTTCATTTTACCCCATTTTAAAGTTAAATTATTAGGAAAGAAGTTAATGACCTACAAGAAATTTTCGAAATTTTTATACTGAAGCTATATAGTGTTAAATTTTCACTTGAGTTGGTAAAAATATTCAACTCAAATATAATAGTTGGTAAATAAAAATTTTAAGATTTTTGAAGTTTTGTATTTTTAATAGAAAAGTTTATATAAACAAGTTCACGTTTTACAAGGAAAATTCAAAATATTTGCATTAAAGCTATTGTTAAGTGCTAAATTTTCAGTTAAGGTGAACTTTTTATTAAGAATTAAAATAAGAACCACATGTAAAATGGTGAAAAATGTACAAAACAAAAAAAAAAAAAAAAAATTTTACCCAATTTATGATTAGAACGAAAACTATGGGACTTTTGTACTTGAGCCATATTTCACAGTAATTTTTTCATAATAAAATTAACTTCTTAAGACGAACTGTCAAGATATTTTTTTTTTAAATTTATAATTCACAATTGAATTTTTGACTAAGGTAGATAGATACTTAAGAAACCATTCCACAAGAAAAAAATAACATGAGAAAGGTGGGGGAAAAAGAAAAAAAAAAGAAAATTTAAATTATACAAAAATTAAAATTAAAGCTAAAATTTGAAAGTTTTGTTTCTTTATTTCAAAGTATAATTTTTATGAAAAAATTTCATGTCCCTAAAATATATTTATAGACTTTTACATTCGTGTTATAACTCAGAGTAAATTATAAGCCAAGATTATATAAAAATATATATGAACCATTTCATACAACAAACAACAACAAAAAAAAAAAAAAAAATACCCAAATTTAATTTGAAATTTTTAAATAAATTGCATTTGAATATAAGCAACGGAGGAAGTTGGAGGAGACAATTTGCAAATGTTTGTACTTAGGTTATAATTCACATTAAAAATTTCGTATAATATCAAAATACTAATGTAATGATTCTACGTGAATCAAGATATATTAAGAAAATGGTGAAATCTATAAAAAAATAAAAAAAAAATTAAGAAATAAAAAATATATACACCAAAACGCAATAATGTAATTTAAAGACATCGTAAGAGGAAATTTAAGAATATTTTACTTTTGGGATATAGTTCACATTAATATTTTCGAATAAGACGAAAATTCTTATGAAACCTCGGAAGTCGCGGTTTGTACAATGTGCTTCGAACGATCTACGCAATTTAACTTGTTTGGCCACGGCCACCACAGAGAAGATAAATGAAGATTTCAACAAAGATGATATATTAAGAAGCACTCAACTAAAAAAAAAACAAACAAACAAAACAATTAGAAATTATATTGTACGAACTGGAAATTTCAAAGAGTTTGCTCTGGAGCTATAACTCAAACCATGAAAATACAATAAGAACTTACGTAGAATTTCAATTAATTGGGAAATTGAAGGATTTTTGTATTCGTGTATAATTCACAGTCAAATTTTCGACAAAGCTAAAATAAAAAAAAAAAACTAATCCACATCAATAAAGGACCGCAATTAGTAAAGTGCTTAAAAATAAGTTAGAGAAGAAAAGGCTCATTTATTATTTTATGTTTCATTTAATGCAACCGTTAACAACTTTGTATAAATAACTGCTACTTAAAAGGAAAATGAGCTGTTTTTCTTCTCCCCTATTTTCACTGGTACCAATGTTGATGATACCACTTAAGAAAATAAATAATTAAAAGCACATTAAAACAAAGAAACACAAAAAAAAAAAAAAAGGAAAAAACCAGAAAAAAGCAAAGTAATCAAAGATTTGGCATTTCATTTACTTGTAAACTATGAGCAGTGCCGAATAGAAGAGGGAAAAATGGAGAAGAAAAAAAAAAATAAAATAACAAAACTGGCAAGAAAATCATCTTGATTTGAAATCTCCACACAGGACAAAGTGAAAAAAATCCTTTGCCGAGATGGAACTGTTAGAACTAAGCAAATAAATGAGACGACAGATGAAAGGAGAAACATGCAGCGGCACTACAAACAACACGAAGACGTTGACATGATGAAACTGAACAGCCAGCATATAAAATAAAATCTAGAATTTTCATCAAAGTAGATGAAATGAACATGAATGAGATGCAAAATAAAATAAAAATAAAAGCACCTAAGAAATAAAAAAAAGAAAAAAACAAATAAGAGAAAACCAAACCAAGGGCGGTACAAGGTTGTTAGGAATGGTATGGGTTAGATATGGTAAATTCCCAAAAGCAATTTCCATTTGATGTTCTTCACAGTTGATGATGAAGATGATCAACCAGAAAAATTCAACATGTCAAAGCTAAGCGGCAACAGCAAGACAGGACGACGATAAGCAACACACACATACACATATATGTACACCCTATGCTGTAGCTAGCCACACGTATAAACGTCTCAAAAAACGTTAGAAGAAACTTAATAACAACAACAACTAAACCAAAGTGTGAGTGGTAGATATTCTGCTTTGATTACTTTTGATTGTGTAAATTTGACGATGCAGTTGATGCTCATTTGTGTGATTGTCTCAGCCTATGTCTGTGTCTGTGTATGTGTGTTAAGGACGATTGTTGCCTTGTTCGTGTTTATTTGTGATAAGCAGTCACCGTAGCTTGGCGCTGGTTGAAAATGTTTTATCGCTCCGACTAAATGTTGCAAATCTGCTTATGTTGCTGTTGTCGTTGCCGCTGCTGTTGCTTGCTTTTATGTGTTAGCCTGATGTTCTGTGTAAGTGCTAGTAAGTGTGTGTCTAAATGCTTAAGTGTGGGTGTGGTTTGTAGTCTGCTTCTCTTGCTTAGAAATTAATTTGGAGCCCACACATCCACAACGTCCCTTACCGTGTATTTTGCTTGTGGCTTTTATGGCTGATGATTTGAGCCACTGTATTTTTTTTTTTTTATTAGATTTCCTGATCCCCTTGTGGCTTGTTAAGTTCATTACAACAAATTTTATGCATTGACTTTTTTTGCTTTCTAACCAATTAGTGAATAAGTGTGCGTGTGGATGAATGTGTGTCTGTGTGTGAATTGACAATTCTTCAATTGCATAAATTATTGATATTTCCCGCAGCATTTATTCCTAATTTAATAAGAAAAAAAAAACAGAAAAAGCAAAAAACAAAAATCAAAGAAACTCAAAGTGCTTCCCATCGATTTATTGAGCCTTAAACAATATTCCCTCTTTACCATGTAACAAACAGTATACATATGTACTAGCGAACATATGTTACAAGTATAAATAAAGGTAAAACAACATAAATACTTTCTTTTAAATTTTTTTTATTAAAGACCCTTGATCTATATTAAAAAGTTTACATAGCACAGTAAAATGCCACTTTTTACACATTTACCTTTCAAATCCACCTAACAATTAAACTTTCATTTTTGAGATTCTTATGATATGTTCACGTCCACGTTTAGTTTGAGTTTCCAGTACAAATTCGAGTTTTGCAATTGAACTCAAAATAAACTCTTGTGTTTCCAGTACAATTATGCAGGATGAAACTCAACCCAAACTCAATTTGCTTTCTGAGTTTAATCAAACTCATTTTGAGAAATGCCTAAAAGTACGCTAAAGTTCCGATGAAAAAGTTTTTAGATGACAAGGTACGTTCAGAGTCGATCGATTTTGTGCTGAGGAATGCTAAAAACAGCTATTTTTAAAATTATGCAATTTACTATTTGCAAAAAATGAACAAAAGAGAAGAAAATAACTTCGGCAAGTTTAGAAGAAAGGTCTTCATATCAGTATGGGCCGATAAAAAATTCCGATTTGCGCAGCGCAGGAAGAACTTGCATGAGTACTAAGAGATGGCGGCAGCCTCGTCCTCAAGTGGAATTAAGGTCACGGCGGCTTCACCACATAAAAATCAAAAATTGTGAGAATACATAAGTAAACAAACAAATGTCACACTAAGCTCAATTTTTCGGACGCATCTCTGTGTGAGCAACTGTGCTTGAACTAAAACTTAACTCAAACTAAACTCTTTTTATGAATATAGCATTAGAGCTAAGAGTTTTCACTTCAACATAATTTCTAAGAATCCTATGAATACAAGTTCCTTATTTTCTCCCTCGATAATTATTATTATTGTTGGGATATGCACTGCGACCTTAAGATCTATTGTGCTCCTTCATGGACTTAAAGAACCTCTTAAGAACCTGATCTCTGAGATGTTAGTATCTGTTCTATATCTTTTGATTTTAATAAGTTATCTGGTATTATGTAACCCAGTAACCCAGATATTTCTGTATCGTTTGAATAAAAGCAGGACTCTGTCCTAGGACGTGCATCGCAGATTTTTCGTCCTCCATCCAAAACCTACATGTATCTTCACTAAGAATTCTCAGTTTTGTAAGGTGAAAGTTGAACCTACAATGACCTGTTAGCAGTCCTGTGATGATTCTTAGATCATTCTTTGTTAGCTTCATGCGTTCTTTGAATATAGGTCTTTAGGTTGTATGCTCCTAAAAGTAGTTTAGAGTGCTTTAACCCTGGTAAGTTTTTCCAGTATTTGTCTTTTGTGCAGTATTAGTCTCTTTAATGCCCAGGGATGACTCCATCTCATGGTATGTCACATTCCGGTCTGCTTCCAACCGTTTAGGCACAGCATCGATGTTTTCTGCCACAACAGCCGTTCTTCGAACGACCTTCACGAAATTTGTCTGTCTTGGAGAGAACGACTACCACGACTCAAACTCATTGAACCAGCGTTCAATTTCTTGTTAATCCACGTCGAAAATCGTAAAAAAATCAACACCCGAAAATGTTCACATGTTAATTCCACTTTTTTGCTAAAATACAATTTTTACACAATCACTATAAACAAAACAATAGACACACATACAGCAAATCGTTGTGAGTACGTTTAAGCTAGAAAATGTAAAATTTTCGAATGGAAATGCCAAAATTCATCTGGCAATGCCTAGTGTTGCCAAGGCGCAAGACTTAAAGGGTAGCTCTAGTATAAAATAAAATAAAAAAATAGACCGACAATGAAGTAAAACCACCGGAAAATCATACACGCCAAAAAAAAAAACTTTTTCGCCAGTTTTCCGCAAACGAACTTCGTTTGTCTTTCTTTAAATCGTTATTTGCAAACGTTGCAATAGTTGTCATAATAATAGTCAGTTACGAGAAACGCAACATTTAGTTGCAGGAAATTAATTTTGTTTGTCATAAACGCGATTGATTTTTAAATTGAAGCACTTGAAAAATTTGTTTTTTCGAACTAAAACTTCGTTTGTTTTTCCCTTCGCTGTATTAACACAACGCTTATAGTTCAGAGTTACTTTTTGGACAAATGATTACTATAAATTGGTGATTTGCTTAATACGCGGACGAAGATAGCAACAGAGGTGGGATGAGTGCAATTCAGAAGAAAATGGATGGACATAGGAAGAAAGATAATTAATATAATAAATAATAATGATCGAAATAGCTTATGGTGTATATATATTAGGGTGATTAATATAAAACCAAAAAAATTTTTTTTTTTTTCTACTCTCAACGTCTAAATTAATCTATTCCACTAAAAACCAGACCAGGATTTTTTTTTATATTTTTAAACTGAAATTTAGAAAAAAAAAATAAAAATAGATTTTATGGATAATAATAATATTACATTGCATTTATAAAACTTATTTAATTATTTTGTAGAAAAAAAAAATATATTAAATTTGACTTGTTGACATTTGGGTTTTTCTGTCTATAATTCTTAACTAAAAACATTAAGTACGCTTCTGCTCTTCATCGTTAGTGTGTAATTTATTGTATTCTTTCATTAGAGCAACACCCCCTTCAGCTATATCGTTAACAACTCTTATGTGTTGAACAATTTCTTTAGCCATCTTGTAGCTTTCTTCCTTTTCCCATAGCTCAGGATCTTTATGAATGAACTCGCATGGAATACCAGTAATGTCGAAAAATTTCATTATACTTGTTGATACGAAATCTTCGATATTTTTCTTAACGATTGCTTCATATTCCAAGGATGCTCTTTTAGGATTGTACTTGGTTCCTTCCTTTTTTTGTGCTTAAATCATTTTACGTTTTGTTTCTATAGAAAATCGTTTGTCGAAAAAAGCTAAAGCAATTAGCTCTTCAGAAAGATACCAAAGATGACCCAACATTTTTTTTACGGCGACTTTAGCTAAAACTTTGTTATATTTTTCGAACTCAACCAAGTCTTTTAAAATCTGTAGGTCATTTAAAGGGGCCATATAAGCCATTGGCGCTAAAAACCAATGTTTTGCGTAAACAAGCACAACAAATATGCAAATATTTATAACGGCATTCGCTTGATTAATTATGATCTTGAACTGATGCCTAAACATAAAAAATTTCAGTGCGTATATAGCTTTTGCCATCCACCGAGCACGGTGCATTCCAGCAGGAGCTTTAAATGAGATACCGCTTTTAGGAATCCCTCCCAAAAAGATAATAATCAAATAAAGGAGCTCCTTGTAATCGTCACGAGACTGAAATTGTTGCAGTTGGTTTTGAGCAAAAGTAATGATGTCTGTCGCGGCAGTTCGAACGCAAATCCAAGCGGACGGTTCGGATATTGCTGTCTTGAAGTCTTTCTGATTTATTTTTGTCCAATTGCTTTTAAATCTTTTGAAAATCAAAATTTCAGGACCACTGGAGGGTCCTATAGCTGTCACTAAGACAGCTTCAAGTACGATTTCTAGGATGTGATGCCGACAAGCAAGCCAAATAAATTCCTTTTGCATTTTTTGTTCTAAAAGAATACAAGCTCCACTATTTCGACCTGTATTTGATGCTGTCGTATCAAAACTGATACATTTTAATTTTATCATATAATCCCCACGATGAAATGTTCTCAACAACAGCAGAGGCAATGGTTTCCCCTTTGCCATCTGGAAGCTTAGGAACAGCCAAGAGCTGGTCGATTCCTTTTCCAGATACTAAGATTGGTAAACGATCTACTATTTCATGTCCAGTTATATCCTCAAGCATCTTTCCGTCCCAGTGCACAGTAAGTGTAGTTTGTGGTTGAAAGTCAGCTTTGATAGACTTAGCAAGCTGCTTTCTAATACCCATTCTTTGGTGACGTATAGAAGAATAGCTAACGTTATATTGTGACACGTTAAAACCCAGAGTTTTAAGTGCAGAGGCCAAAACAACAGTTGATTTTCGGTCGCTTAACTTAGCAACATCAAGACTAGTAGCTAAATTAACATCTAGAATTGTCTTTCGGCCTCGATTGCTTGAAGAGGGTCCTGGATGAGAAGAAATAGGAGGACTTGATTTAAATTCTCTGTAAAAGAAGTAGCTGAAGATGATGATAACTCGAATTTCTCAGTCAGTCTATTTATTGCTTCTTTTTCCCCTTCTTTCATTTTTTCTAACTTAGATTCTTTTTCTAACTGCTTATTAAGTTTTTTCGCATGACGTCTATCGATATTACCAATACGTCCTGGACGGCTTATTTCCCTTTTTTTTAAAAGAAATTGCTTATCTTCCTCAATAGTCATCATATTTAGAGCATTTGAGTGAGCAATACCAAACAGAACATTTAAATTTCATTGCCATTTATTTTCTTTTGCTTTGATTGCTACGGAGCGTTTCGCTTTATTTTCTTTCTTTTTTTTTTTAAATTCTGCCATTCATTAAAATGTTTGAGTATTTTAGTGATAACGTGTTGCTTTTCCTTGGTGGGAATACTTGCTTTTTCCCAAAGTGCCATCACATCACTAGCAGTTAATGACGCCGATTCTCTATTTACTTTGCTCAATACGTTTTTTTTATGAAAAAACAAACTCATCACTTCTTTAACTGATGGTAATTTTGTTTGCACTAATTCTGAACCAATGTCCAATTAACCAAATTTCAGTTCTTTTTCGCGTTTTTTTTTTATATTCAAAGTCATTTTAGAAAAATATATATAAAAACAAACGAAAGTAATCAAATAATTCACACTCACACGCGGCGAATCAGCGTCACTAAATAAGTGCAAGAATGATAGAAAATTGATTATGCAATGCGTTGGTCCGTTACTTTCTGTCAGCGATCAGCTGTTTTGATGTGCGCAGTTATTTTCAAAAATATATGGTTACCATGTCGTTAACAATTATTAAAAAGAACAGTTCAACATAATAAAGCATGCTGTGTGGAACTGCACCAATGAAAGGAAGAATAAAAACGAAAGTTGCTTTGTCTGTATTTTTGTCGGCAAGACAAAAATTTAACGCTGGGTCATAAAGGGTGTACTAGGAAGATTTCAGTCTGGATGATTTGAAAGGATAGTTGCGGTTTGAAATGGTTAAGTAATCACTGTCTTCAATTTAATCCAAAATATTGCAGTAAGTGCTGTTTTGGAGATAATTTAAAAAGTTCGAAAGTCTGTAGTGACCCCTAAATATTAGTTTAAAATTCCGAAATTAAAAAAAAATAAATATTTTGGTAGATAGAATGATATTATAAGTTGAGAGGTAAAGAAATGAATACTTGAATTTTATGAATCACCCTAATATATATATAAGATATATTTTTAAGTTTATGACAACTGAATATTCGTGCAGTTGGCGAATTTTTCAGTTGTGGTAAACAAAAAACTTCTTTGCGTGTAGCGAGCACACCGACTGTATCTTGCATCAGCATCGATAATCTTGCATCCGCTTTTGTTGTAAGGATTGGAAAATCTATAGTTACATAGATGCATTCACTGCATCTGAAGCTTTGACAATTTATGTATCTTAAAAGATAAATAAATGTTCAGTTATTGAATTCTTCGATTTAACAAATTTGGTGGGAACCATTCACTGCAATTTGTTAACCAAGGCAATGTGACTAGGAGTGATGATAACACGGTACCAGATGATTTTCATAATTTTTACAGTACTAACGTAAACACTTGTAATGGTTTCACAGAGCACTGTTTGATAACCTAGGATTGCTATAGAGAGCAGAAATCAGGGTTAAATATCATTAAATTTTAAGGCAAAATTTAAATTGTGTCAACCTGCTGTCGTAAAAATGCTTCAAAGAGCAATAATTCCAAAGAAATTATTGAGGTATTTTTCATATTTCCTTGGTATTGAGCAACAAGTAAAAGTATTCAAAAGATTTTTTTTTGTTACTTTGGAAAAACTTAATTTTTATCTCCTCTTTCATAGCGTTGAATTTACATAATGCAATGTTTCCAAATGCAACATGAAGTTTATTTCCGCAACTATGAGTTGTTGCTGCTGCAATGGGATCAAAATCAACAGCAACAATATGAATACAAACAGCAAAGCTAACAACAACAGCAACAACAACAACAACAACAACAACAATAAGAACAACAACAACAATAATAATAAGAACATCAACAACAACAACAACAACAACAACAACAACAACAACAACAACAACAACAATAACAACAACAACAACACAACATCAAAACCAACTTGCATTAACTGCTGAGAAAAAACATCAAGTTTATCTGAGGGAACATTTGTTGCCGTCGCTGTCTCCTCGATGCTGTTTATTCACCTATGAAAAGCAGTGAAGCAGCAAAAATATCCTTGCATTCATAATGCTTACCAATGATGATGATTTCTTCCTTAAAGTTGCACTACTGCGTAGCGTAAACCTTTCAAATGTTCGTTACTTACGTTGTATACGTAAAGCCTAACGTTATCATCATCATCATGACAATGTAGCGGATATAGAGCGCTGCACTCTATTGGATTTCATGCAGCACACTCAAACAAATCAAGGAAACGCGAGCTTAAGTTGTGGCTGTGCGTGCGTATGTGCGTGTGGATGTGTGTGTGTGTGTGTGAAGCACTAAATTGCGCATAAATCAGACCAACATAAATAAATATTAAATGTTTTCACGTTGTGCGCGAAGCATTCAAACTTTACACCTTCTCCTGCTCTTCCACTCCTACTCCGAGCGTTTACACACTGAATTCTGAGCAAAACTGCCTGTTATATGTTAATCTGCGGATTCCTTATAAAATTTATGCGTAATAAAGACTTCCTTTCATTTGCCGCTTGCCACCTACGGCCACATCCATACGCAGTGATGTATTACTTAGTCAGTGCGTATGTGTGTGCGCCCATAAAAGCACTACCAGCTGTCATCTCTATCCCTACACCAGCAAAAATTCTATATAAAATAAAAACATCTTTCAATTCTCTGGCTTTTATTTTTTTCTTTTTTTTTTGTGGTTGCCTGTTTGCACAGAACGAACTTTCCCTCATTTGGACATTCTTTTTAATTGTATATATTTCCTTATGTCCATCGTCAGTCTTCTCTAGAGATAAAGCATAATATTTCAAACTGTCGCGTATAAATCTTTTCGTACACCTCACATAAATTGTTTTGTGTTTTTTTTATTATATTTTTTTTTTATTTTTCTTTTTGTGTGTGGTGCTCTTTCGTATATATTGCTATTTTATACCATTGTTACCTTAAGTGTCGGATTTATTGTGGATTTGAGCAGTAAACTTTTCGATTGAATATTTTTATTTTTCCTAAATTAACACATCCCAAGAGCATCCATTACGCCACTTTCGACGTGGCAGCTACAATGAAAGGGCTTTTGAAGTGATTGGTTTATTATTTTCTCTAAGTGTTCAATAGAACGTGTCTGTGGTTCGTATTGAAAAAGAGATGATGTCCGTGACTTCGCTCGGAATACGGAATACGAAATCGCTTTAAGGTACTAGTACACTTTATAAAAAAACAAATTTATTTGATTGTTTTTTTTTATTTTTAGATAAATATGATCTATAATATGTAAGGAATACGTAACTGAGATTGCATTAAAAAATTTTCAATAACAAAAAAGTACCCACTGAACCATAAGCGAAGGTTTTGCGTAAGGTGAAAGTTTTGCGAACGTTTTTGTGTAGAATTTTTTTTAAAATTTTTGATTTTTTATTTTGTCGCTTAAAATTGTTTGCTATAGAAGAGTAAATTCGTGAAAACTTTTCCCTTGAATTAAAACTGTACTTCTATTGCGAAGTTCATGAAAACTTTATTTTGAGTCGAAAAATAATATAAGTAGAATCGATTTCTCATAAACGAGCCATTTTTTGTTCATAAATGAGTTCAGAAATGAATCAAAAATATTACTTTTTTATATTCTAAAATGAGTTGAAACAGGAAAAATTTAAACCCTTGTTGATATTTTTATAATAGTAAATTAAATTCAGTCCGGCAATTGATACAAAAAAGGTTTATTTCCGAGTGTCGAAAAAAATGTTCTATGGCTCATTTTTAAACTTATTTCCAAAGAAAAAAGGGTTTGTTTTTAAGAAGCATTTTCATTCTGCGATTGATTCAAAAAGTTTGATTCCGAGTGCCGCAAAATAAATTTTCTATGGTTCTTTTTTTAACTCATTTCCGAACAAAAAAAAAAATACAATTTTGGGTTCTTTTTTAGCTCATTTCCAAACAAAATAAGGTTTAGTTTTGAGAGGCATTTCAGTCCGACGAATAATATTAAAAGGGTTCATTTATGAGTACCGCAAGTAAACGTTTCTATCCGAAAAGGTTCATAAATAAATTCAAAAACGGTAGTTTTGGTTCACTGGGTATATGTATTTATGCAGCACCACAATGCATCGAATGGATACGAAAATAATATAAAAAATGTATGTTTTTTTTTGCAATAAAAAGTATGCAATATTAACCATATTTTTATGTAGTTATATAACCATAGTTATATAACCATAGTTATATAAAATTTAAAAGATTTTTTAAAATAATTTTAATAATAAATAAATGCAAGGCCTTGATGCTACCTTTTTATTTAAAGAAAATCAAGTAATTTAAAGGCCTCCGGAAGTTTTTCGACAAAAAGGATACTTCCCAATTTGTTTTTTTTTAAGCTGTATTTTATTTTAGATATTTTTTTTTTAATTACAGAAGCATAACTATTTAATTTAAAGCTTTTATATTTATATAGAAAGTAATATATTTATGATAATAACACATATTAGAAAAATTTAAAATAATAACATTTCCAATATAATTATATATAAAAATAAATTATCAAATTTGACCAAGAAATTAATAGGATATGTTATATAAAATTATTTTTTAATTTGTAGTGATTTTGAAGTGGGTAGTTTTTTTTTGTAAAAAAGTTTTTATTTCTTCCTTTTAAGAGATAATGATAAATTTTATGTCATATTATTCTCACGGAAAATTTAAAATATGAAACTTTGTTCTTAAAAAATTTGTTTTATTAATTTCTGAAAGTTTGTTGGCTATTTTCAATTTCTGTATCTTTTCAATTTTTATTAAAGTGTCACTCCCATCTTACTGATCGTACTTTAAAATGATTCTACCTAGCCATGTACCAAATTTCAGTTCCCATATATTAATATTAACCGCTAAACAGTAGTTTGCTGAAAATGTCACACCCTATGTATAATCCCGGCCACTTTAATAATGATTCTACCTACCCACATAGCCGCGTACCATATATTAGTACTCTAGTGTCAATATTAACTGAGATATAGTGTTTTTCTAATAGTGACACCCCCTTTGTCGAATTACGTCCACTTTCTTCATCGTGTTTTGTAATAATTCTACCTATTCTTTTAACGAAATTGTATTACCCTAGTGTCAATATGATTCGAGATATAGCGTTTTTAAAATATTGCTACAGCCCTTTTTATTACGACACCCACTTTATTGACCGTAATATGTAATAATTGTGCCTACCCCTGTACAAAATTTCAGTACCCTTGTGTCAATATTATTCGAGATACAGTGTTTTTATAATATTGCCACACTCTTTTTAGAACTACGCCCTCTTTATAGACCGGAATTTGTAATAATTGTGCCTACCCCTGTACTAAATTTCACTATCCTAGTATAGTACCCTATTAACCGAGACACACGGTTTTTCTAATAGTAACGCGCTCTTTGTCGAATACCGCCCACTTTTTTAAAAAAAGACCTCCGTGTTTATGGTCTCTATGTGTTGACAAAAAATTACGGCAATCGGCCAAGTGCTTTAGGAGTTATCGATATATTTACATACATTTAGAAAAAAAAAAGAAACCAACGATCTTGAGAACCTCCTCCTTTTTCCCCTTTTCATAAACAAGAAAGTTATGAAGATTTCATAAAGTGAGTTTTTTCTTTTGTTTCCAAAATTAGGGGTCGTTCATAAATTACGTTACCAATTTAGGGGGGGAGAGGGTTTCAGATATAGTAATCTGACCAAAAATAAAAAAAAGCTCGAAAAAATTTAAATGAATACACCCATCCTTTCAAAACATATTCATCCTTGCATCTTCATGTTTGACCGTCTAAATTGACGGTTACCTATTGACAAGTGTAGCAAAGGCATTATTTTTCTTTGCTTGCTTTTCGGGAGTTGTTTCTTCTATTTTGCTCGTTCATATTATTTTCTTAAATTTATCTAGTCATGACAGCACACATACTAAGAGCAAGTCAAGATATTAATATTTTTTAAATATATTTTCAAATATTTTTTAATCAATTCATTTCTTTATTTCATATACTACTTTACTTTATGGGGGGAAAACTCCTGCAGGTTTTGAAATGCATTACGAAGAGAAACGGATGGGGGAGGGGTTAAAAAAAAATTGAAAATTGGTCACGTAATTTATGAACGATCCCTTAAGTGTGGGCCGTAAAGCAACGTCTATTTTTAAGAGTCTATTTCAATTTTCTTATTCTTGAAAGGTGAATTAATGTAATAAAAAAAAACCGACGATTACACGGTGTTACAAAATGAAAAAATCAAAAAACTCGCCTCGAGACATAGGAGAGGTAGTGTGCCTGGTTGAACATAAGATAACTGCATACTTAGTTTTTTTAATATACCCTCAAAATCGGGATTTGTGGTCAAAAAACCGATTTTTGGTAGGTGCATGTATAGTTTGTTATGTAACTCCGTTATATCTAGCTCAATTTTAAAAATTTAAACATTGATAAAAAGAAGAAAAATATACCTTTAATATAATATACAGACCGTTTTTTTAAAAAAAGAATTGACAAAGTTATAGGTAAAATCATTTGAAAATTTCTCATTTTTTTTAATTTTTTCAACTTCAACAACGTTTTGTTCACAAATTTTGTTTTGTGGCACTGTTAGTTTTAGCAGGATTCTGAAAACCTGTTAAATTTTGCGTACAATAAGCTATCGTTTACTTCAATTGGCTGAAATACAAAAGCACTATCGAATTTTTAGTATTCGTAATAAAATACAAAAAAAATTTTTTTTTTTTTAAAATGTTTATTTGACCTTTTTCTTTTATATATATTATCATCGGTTTCACGTTTTAGGGACCAGCAGTAGTCTGCCAGCATGTTTATGGATTTTTTTCCCTGAAAGCTGGTTTCTATAGCTTCCATCTCTTTCCATCAAAAATTATGCAATTAAAATATTTCCTTTAGGGTCGTGTTTGTAATAAAATGAAGGGGACGAAAAAATACTTTTTCAATGGTACTTTGAACCCTGTACGACCCCTCGTTTCGGAGATATACCAGGGTAACCCAATTTGCTGCAGGGTCATGTTTGGTATCATATTAAGTGTTGGAATAACACCTTTCCTATGGTGGTACTTCGAATTTTCTATGGCTATTCTAGTTTAGGAGATATTGTAAATTTGGCATAAAACTGGGTCGTATTTGAAATCGATGAATTTCCTTCAAAAACATATATTCTTGTTGATATAATTTTCGTATAGATAATACATTTTTTTATAATATTGTTGTTTTAATTAAAAGTTTTTTTTTCCTTTCGCCATTCTTCACCATTTTGGTGAATGGCAACAATATGAAAAAGTGAATTATGTTTGTTTTTTGTACATTTATAACATAATTTTTCAAAATAAAACATAAAATGTAAAAAGGTTTCTTTACACATTCCAAAAAGTTTTCAATATTTTTACATGCCCTGCGCAGGTTTGCCCTGGTGCTGTATTAATAAAATATGCTTTTGTAGTTATGCTGTTTTGGTTATCATAATAATTGCATTATATTCATTTTTAGTATTAAACCAGTCAGATAATAATTGCATTATATTCATTTTTAGTGCTAAACCAATCAGATATTTCGACCAATACATGTAACTAAGTATGTGTGTATTGTTGTTAATTAAATTCGAAATTGTTAAAGTGATTGAAATTAAAACAATTCGAGTTGATTCAACATGTGTTGTTTTAATGCAATATTTCTAAATTGTTTCAATAAATTATGTTAATGCAGTTTTAAGCTTTCCACACTCACACAAGCACATAAACATATCTCAAAACATATACATATGCATCAATTAAACGCAATTAACAGTTATTTGCTATATAATTTCAGCTCACAGTTATGAGGAAACATGATAAAAATATGACAAATTTTGCAAACTTTAATATTCGTTAATTTATTTTTATATACTTCAGTGTAGAAAAGTTGGCGACATCTTGAGGCAATTTTTTCATTTTTTAATCAAATTTAAAACAGTTGAGCTTAAGATAAACAACAAAAAATAAAGAAAAAAAAAAAGCTTTAGAATATGAAATTAAATTGAAATCGCAAAAATAATCAAATTGAAATATTTAAATTTCTATACTTTTGTTTACAGAGTGCATTGAATTTCATGCCTTAAAACCTTTATTCCTTTCAAAGGACACAAATCTAGCCTCTTCTTTGTTATATGTGTGTTTGTGCAGTACACCACTTCGATAGCAACTGTTAGCGATACAAAATAAATTCACCAAAAACTGCCCGCGGCACAAAATTCCATTCCGCTGACAATCAAACCATCAAGAATGGTGGCACAACATCAATACAAACATACAATTGCACTTATACAATCCCACTTGGTATTCCACCACAGTGGAGTGGCAAAAAACGCTGCTGCCTGCTTTATTGTTACAGCGTCCTACGAATTTCTTTGTTTACAATCGTCAGAAGATACTTTTGCCTTTTTTGTTTGTTTCTTTCGAACTTGTAAACTGGGCGCAAGAAGTGTGGGCCTAGGGGAAAAACTTTTACTGCGATAACAACAAAAGCTCACATTCGACAAAATGTTTTTAAAAAAAAAAAAAGAGAACCAACCAGCTCAACTACCAAAAAGAAATCTTTAAGCTTACCAAGAAAAATTCCAAATATTTAAAACTATATAAATGCAATTGAAACACTTAAAAGCAGTGTTGGAAACAAACTTTATTCGCGAAATTTGAATCTGAAAACTTTTACAGAGCTTATCTGGGCAGTCTTGCAAAGTTACAGCTAGTTGCATGAATTCTTCTGCAGTTGCTGAGTTGTTGTTAAAACATATGTTTGAGTGAGATAAACTATAAATATCTCAAACAACATTAAAAGACAAATACAACAAATACAGTGATTCATAAAAATGTATTCCACTGAATAAAATTAAGAGTAGCGACTTCAATGCAGCAAAACTTAAAGTTTATCTAGTTATATTAAATCTTTATATCATTCTGAAAAAAAAAGAAAAATGAAGAATTGAAACATAACGACTTGATCATCAAAATCGAATTTTTAGCCATTCGTTAGACTGACCAACACACTCAGTTGACTAAAAAAAATAACCAATAAAAAGACAAACAACAGAAAATGACAAAAAAAAGTTCTGCTAAAATAGATAACGGAAAATGTGGAAAACTAGTTCACTGACTGTAAAAACATGACAGCTGGTGAATCACTCTTTTGTGTCACACACAGACACATAGCAGCGGGACATGTTGTCCAAAGTCACCCACTCCATTAGAAGCTTGGCACAGATAAACAAAAAAACAGAAGAGCAAAAAAGATAAAATAATAAAATTGGGAATTCATAAATGTCAAAAAGCAATCATGACAGGACAGGCGGTATGGGTCTGAAAAAAAAATAAAAATAACGCCCAAAATCAGTTCGAAGTGAAAATTCGTTTTCTTTATTGTTTGGTTTAAAGTTGTTCGTTTTTGTGAAAAATGTAGCATAACTTATACCAAGTTCTTGTTGAGCCTGGCGAGGAGGAGAAGTCATGGATGGACATAGCTTTAAATCACGCTTAGTGGTTGAGTGCTTTATAAAATTAGAAACAGTCCGCTCAGCTGTTCAAGCGCATGCTTATTTTTATCACGTTTGTTATTCCTAGGTTGTTTCTAAAACAGAGATCAATTCTGTTTTAATAAACAGAGGCTATAAATTTTGAATAGTCCAAGCATCAGGTTAAGCTTTTTTGATAAAAAGTCTAACTCTAACTCTAACTCTAACTCTAACTCTAACTCTAACTCTAACTCTAACTCTTACTCTAACTCTAACTCTAACTCTAACTCTAACTCTAACTCTAACTCTAACTCTAACTCTAACTCTAACTCTAACTCTAACTCTAACTCTAACTCTAACTCTAACTCTAACTCTAACTCTAACTCTAACTCTAACTCTAACTCTAACTCTAACTCTAACTCTAACTCTAACTCTAACTCTAACTCTAACTCTAACTCTAACTGTAACTCTAACTCTAACTCTAACTCTAACTCTAACTCTAACTCTAACTATAACACTAAGTCTAACTCTAACTCTAACTCTAACTCTAACTCTAACTCTAACTCTAACTCTAACTCTAACTCTAACTCTAACTCTAACTCTAACTCTAACTCTAACTCTAACTCTAACTCTAACTCTAACTCTAACTCTAACTCTAACTCCAACTCTAACTCTAACTCTAACTCTAACTCTAACTCTAACTATAACACTAACTCTAACTCTAACTCTAACTCTAACTCTAACTCTAACTCTAACTCTAACTCTAACTCTAACTCTAACTCTAACTCTTACTCTAACTCTAACTCTAACTCTAACTCTAACTCTAACTCTAACTCTAACTCTAACTCTAACTCTAACTCTAACTCTATCTCTAACTCTAACTCTAACTCTAACTCTAACTCTAACTCTAACTCTAACTCTAACTCTAACTCTAACTCGAACTCTACTTGTACGCCTATCTTACTTCTTAAAAGCCATATGCGCAATAAAAATGTCAAGCAACATAACGGCAAAAACAATTTTACACGCTTTGATTCCAAATGAGCCTTTAAGCTCTTTTTGTATTCCATTTCATTTTCAATAATTTTTGTTTTAATGTTCTATTTACTAAACTTTCACTATTTCAACCCCAGAAAATGCGTCAGATTTGCGCAAAATTTCTAGATATTAAGTTTTTCTGCCATAATAGTGAGAATAAATGGTTTTTTAGGTTTTGCGATTTCTTGCAACACTTGTTTTCTGTTTAAAAATTTGTTTTTTTGGACTCACGCCTTTTAATCTCTATTTTATTTGACTTTAGAACAAATTTTGTACAAATTTTATTTGCTCGCGCTTTTGGCCAAATTTAACAAAGCACAACGCTGCGACAACATAGGCTACAAAATGTAACACTTAACAAAAAAAAAAACCCCAAACAGCAACTACAACGTACAGTACTTTATTGGTTTATTGTAATCTTCTCATCGTGTTACTTTTGCAACAGCGTGAATTTTATACACAAAATAGAGTTGGTGCCCAATTTTTTTTTAAAAAAAAATTTAAAAGTAAAAATGATAAAAAAACACTGCCATAAGAAAGAACACTATTGTAAAATGTCCTTAAATTACAGGCTAAATTTAAATTTCCAGGTTAAAAAATATAAAGGTTATTTCAGTCAATAATGAATACGAATACGAATACAATGAATATGAATATGAATGAATATGAATATGAATATGAATATGAATATGAATATGAATATGAATATGAATATGAATATGAATATGAATATGAATATGAATATGAATATGAATATGAATATGAATATGAATGTGAATATGAATATGAATATGAATATGAATATGAATATGAATATGAATATGAATATGAATGTGAATGTGAATGTGAATGTGAATGTGAATATGAATGTGAATATGAAAATGAAAATGAATATGAATTAGATTTTAATCTTGATTCTGATTTTATTAAGAGATCCTTTGAAACCACATTGAAAAATATGTTAATCAATAAAAATAGGAAACTATCCTTCTCCCCCAGAGATAACTATTGATCTTCACTTACCAAATGCAATGTGCGTTTTGAAAAATGTTTTTACATACCTGAAAATATAAAAGAGAGAAAAAATTGTTAGTTTTAACTTAAATAAGTAAATTTTGAAAATATCCTTGCTTAAGATACCTCCCAAAAAATTGGCATTTAGGTGAAATTTATAACTTTTTCTTTGAGGTGGATTCTGGGTCAAATGTACAGACTCCAAAGACTCGCCCACGGCAGCTTCTTTTAATATGAACGGGTTGAATGCTAAGCATGGAAACACATTCACATTTTTACGATACCCAAAGAAAATCGTTTTGTGCTGAGTTGAGCTTAAATGCAGCGAAAAATGAAAACATGTCGCAGCAAATAAAAACGAATAGCTACATACGGAAAAATATCGAAGAAACAAGCAAAAACAAGAAAAAAAAGAAAACAACCAAATATGATATAAAATGAGAAGAGTAAAAAAGAAATGGAAAAGAGAACTCTACAGCCGGCAGTAAACAAGCGAGGATCTCATAAAACAAAATAACGAGGACAAACGACGATTTCCTTTTGCGGCAATAAAATAATTTTTTATGAGGATGCGATATATTTTTGCCGTACAGCAAGCAACAACAATGCAAACAACAACAACAAGAACAAGAGCAACAACGAAGAGTGCATAAGAAATGTTTGGTGTTGTTATTGAAAGCATACAGAACATAAAGCAAGTAGTTAAAGTGACACACACACACACACAAACCCTAGCATGTATTTATTATTTTTTGGTCTTTTTATTAACGTTCAGTTGCTTACGAGCCGCATCCGACCAAACAATCCGTTACTACGTTAGCGAATTTCAGCAGCGCTTTCGTATTGTCAGCAAGGACATTTACGCGGTTGCCATTCTACCAACCAGCAGGACGCTGACAATGAACTGAGCTATGTTCCTGTCTGTCGGTTTGTCTGTGCATCTGTGTATCTAGGTCCCGTTACTGCTGAAACACTTTGCTCATAAATGTCCTTTAATAGCCTTTTACGGTGCCTGCTTGTGTTTGCTTAGATTTGATTTTTTTTTGTTTTTTTTTTTTAGTTGGAAAAAAAGAAATCCTTGGCAAAGGTGAAATTGTATTTACAGTCTGTCTCATCGAGCGGAATCCATTTTTTGTGCATTACTTTACCAAATCGGCTTTGTATTGATTTTGGCTGGTGTTTAACATAAACATGTCTCTATCGGATTTTGTGTTTAAAATATTTTCTTTTCTTTTGAATTTATAAGGAAATGTGAAAAAAAATTCTTGTTTTCCATGGATACCTTTGGTGGTTCACCAAGATAACATAAGAAATTAAAAAAATCTAAAAAAGCTTATTGAAAAGTTCGTAGATTGAGCTTTTTATATTTTTACTCCCTAAAAAATAAGAAATTATTCGTAAAAGCTTTAAAAATCTGTATTATAGCAGCGTATGCTTTTTGAGATTCATTTTTTAAAAGTTTTACTCTTCAAGGATCAAAACTAAAGCAAACAATATTTTATAGTTTTTGGCTTGGAAAAGTTTAAGATCCAATCGATTCAATTGATTACCTTACCGACAAAACAAATTAAAGTTCTAATGGAGCAATATCTAGAAAAGCTATTTAAAACTTTTTTAAAAAAATTTATTAATATGTATGAAATTGTGCAGCAGTTTTTAAGAGTTGCAGCTTTTTAAAGCTTTACTCTCATTTAAACAAAATTCTAAAAAATTTAAGAATATTCATTGACGTATTTGTTGAAATTTTAACATACTTAATGACAAAAAAAGAAAATAACCAAAAAATAGTTTTTAAATATAAAAGCTTGAAAAGAGTGATTGTTAATACAGCTGAGTTGGTGAAACTTTTTAAAAGTTTGTCCTACTTTAATGTCAGCAAAGCTAATTGAAAATCAAAACAAAAAAGCTTATTAAAAGCTTTTGACGGCCTCTGTTGAAACTGAATTATTTAGATAGAAATTAAATAAAATTTTAATTTAAGAAATAATTTCTGCGATGAAATTAATAAGTTTCATGTTTTTAAAGCTTTAAGCACATAACAAAAAAAAAAAAAACAAAATTCAATGGTGTCAAAGGAATTTTAAAGCTTCAGATTATTGAAATATTTCAGAAGCTTTGAAGACATTTCAGGCTTTTTATTTCGTGTGCTTAAAAGCTTAACCCTCAATCGACCAACATGTTTTTATTCAAGAAAGGCATTTTAATATTATAAGTACGGTAGCAAATTTTTATAGCTTAAAACTTCTTAATTTCTCTTTTTTTAGAATAGATTTCCGGAATTTTTTACTCCGCAATTTTAAGTTTTTAAGCTTAAGAAGCATAAGAAGGTTTTCAACGATCAAAAAATAAAAGTTATTCTTAAAAGTTTTTGAGACATTCTGTGTGATAAAAAGTTGCTGAAACTTTTTAAAAGCTTTTCGCACTTTAATGTCAGATACCTATTTGAAAATCAAAACAAAGGTTTTTAAAAGCTTTTGATGTCCTCAGGTGCAAATGAATGATTTTAAAAGAAGTTAGATAACATATTTTTCGTTACATTTTTGAAGCAATGGAAATATGTTTCTCAAGCTTTAAGCACAAAAGCGGTTTAAAGAAAGAAAAAAAGCGTGAACCACAAAAGCTTAGAAAAATCCACAGGTGCCAAAAAAATTTTAAAGTTTCAGATGAAAGTCAATATATTTTAGAAGCTTTTTACGATATTTGAAGCTCTTCATTTCGTGGGCTTAAAAGCTTATCCCTCAATAGATGAACCGGGTTTAAATCAAGATAATCAATTTAATGTATTTAGGTTAGTAAGGGTTTTAGGTTTTTTTAAGAAATTTAATTCCAGAATTTTTTATTCCGCAATTTTAAGGTTAAGAGCTTAACCTTCAATGGCTAAAAAATAAAAATGATTTTAAAAAGTTTTTGAGAAATTCTTGGTGATCAAAAATGAAAAGAAAATTACATTTTTATTTTTTATTTATATTTTTTATAGTTTAAATTTAAAAATTAAATCAAAATCGAAAGCCCCCCTTCTACCAGGAATTTAAGAGTTTGACTTAACCCTTAATGTACAAAAACTAAAAATCAATTTAAAGCACTTGCTTCCAAAACTTTTGGAGTTTGAACTTAACTTTTAATGTACCAAAATGATAATTCATCAAAGGAAAGCTAACTCTACAAGTCTTGATGACACAAAAAAAGTTCTAAAACAAGTTCAAGCATTTAGAGCTTAGCCCTTGAGCCATCAACGCACAATGTTTAAAGAAAAGTATTTTTCGGCATTTGATGCAAAAAAAAAAAGTAATGGTTAATTAATCGTAATTTAATGGCTAAATTTTATTAACACAATAAAAAAGCTTCTCAAATCGAATAAACGTTTACTTAAAAAGGCTTAACCTTCAAATGGGCAACATTTGAAATTTTTGGATAGCGTTTGTATTTTATGTATATTTATGTAGAGGCTAAAAATTCATTAATTATATATATATTGACAGCATAATCCTTAAACGCCCAATAGATAACAATTTTATGCAAATCCTTATAATAAATATTTATTTACATCTTTAATGACGTCTTAGGTGACAAAATGACAAAAGTGTCGTAAACTTTTACGACAAAAAAAAGCCACCTTGTGACTCGAGTCTATAGGCTGTAAAAGAAACTGAAAACGTTCAGTCACCACCACTCCTATACGCCGCCCACTCCACACAACGAATGCCTAATCGAAAAGTAAAAGAATTTCAAAAATGTACAAGTCAGCAGATTGAGCACATAAACTGACAACCATCAAAATGTGGCAGGGTGTTAAGACGATGGTGGGGGAGGTGACATTTACTTTGCCTGCACTCAATCAATTCGCTCAAAAAGAATGCAAGAATTCAGCATTTTTAACGCCTGCAGGCACGCGACAGACACCAAGAAATGCGACTAATCTGTGGTTAAGCGAGCGAAAAAGTTTTGTATGTTAGATACAAGCATTTCAAAGCGTAGCAAATTCTTCAGTTTGCTTAAGTCTTAAAATCATTGAATTGAAGAAAACATTGGTTGGCAAGAAACAAGAAAATGAAAGGAAATGAAAAAAGTTGTCGTAAACTTTTTAAAAGATGTGCCAGCAAAGGCAATAACTTTGAGAATTTAAACAATAGCATGTGTGTATGTGTGTGTGATGGTTGCTCGTTTAGCAATACATTGTGGAACAAGCATACATACATACACACTCAAACATGCACACAAGAACTGAACAACTGATGTGCTTTCAAGGCGAGTGCGGATCATCCACTTAAAGTTTCTCGAACCGGAAACGAAGTAGCATTGTTGTGATAAATTAACCCTCCAGAAAACAATTGCAACTAACACTAAACACACACACACGCTACGCTTGTACATACACTCGCACATACTCACACACAAACTCAAGTATATCATGTCCGAAAACAAGCTATCGAGCTGATATCTTGTATGTTGTGTGACAGCCTGAGTGGCTCAGCTTATGCCGGGCATACCAGGGCAATAACAACAATCACACATACACACACACACACGCACGCACACAATAAAATAACAACAACAATAATAGCTGTGCGTAGCAAAAGTCCGTTCGAAGTCTGCAAAACTTTCTATTGCAATTTATAATTTCCTCTCTTTCCGAAGTTTGTTTGGCTTGCTTGCATTTTTGTGCTTGTTCTTAATTCTTTCTCTGTTTTCTTCTTTTTTTTTTTTTTGCTTTGTTGTTTTTGTTTTATTGTTACTGTCGCCTTTCTCGTACGTTTCTTCTTTGAAAATATCTACTAGTTGTTTACATTTTCTCACAATTTCTTAACAATTCAGAAACTTCGTTCATACTCTTTGTCCAAGTGGATGGTTGTCTGGAATCTTACTTCCATTCCACTCTTCCACTCAACAAACAGTCACAATTTCAGCAACCTGTCATCATATTACCAACCAACACCAATCAACACTATCACCACCACCATCGCCAACACCATCACTACATCTTGTTGCTTGAGCAATAATTTCTGTTGCATATTTTAAGGCTTCCATCGTTCGTTGCTGCCCTTCAGCTCTGCTGCTGCTTCTGCTTTGGTCCTCTGCATTTGTTTGCTTGCTAGTATTTTCTACAAATATTATTTGTACAAAATAATTTTCACAAAACAACAAAATTTAAATTAAAATTTATAATGAATTGAGAATTTTAATTGAATTACTCTTGTTTTTGTGTGGTATTGTTTTAAAATTAAACGAAATAGTACAAATAGGAAAACATTTATTGTTCAGGAAATTGTGCTAGATGGATAATCGACTTGGTTCATGTTACTCACTACAGGTGACCATACCAGTTTATAAATGTATTTCCTTTATTACTCTACTTTATATATTTATAATACTTTTAAGAATTCTCAACAAATTTGATTTGAGTTTTTTCTCTGTTAATATGCATGATGAAAAGTGGATTTACTTTATTCTTAAGTTAATGAAGACAATAGATTTTCTTTCATTCTAAAATATTATGAATGTATTTATTTTTCCTTCATTCTCTTGAATTCTTAAAATAATAGCTACGTTAATAAGTTCAGAAGGCGATGCATTTTAACTTGACAGCGTTATGTTTTACAGCGCAGATTTCCAAAAAAGTTGAAAAAAGCATTTTTCAACAATGCAACGGCGTTGCATGGAATATTACATGCTGAATAAAGAAGTAAAGATAAAAGCTATGTTATGACAGTTAAGTTATATTCTTTGAGATTCTGAAAAAAATAAAAAAATAAATTCAATACGCCATCAAGACGCGGAGGGAACTGCCTAAACAACGAAAATACATATTTGTTGCAAGGTATTATAACTCGCTATAAAAAGATGCTACGGCCAAAAATATTTACCCCAATTAGGCTGGTTCTTAGCTCTTATGACAAAAATATACAAACAAATTCACGATGTCATAAGACTGCGAAGAGAGCCGTTACAAGATTAAATTGAATCAATCATGCAACGTCGTTGCATGGAATGATTACTCGGTGAGTATATGTGGAACGGTTAATGTTATAAAACCGAAATAAAGGTTTTGTATTTATCCTTTTGACGAAAATAAAAAATGATGACGTCGTCAAGTCGCGGAGAAAGCAGCTTATGCAACAAAAATGCAATATCGTTGCATGGAATTATTACTCGCTAAGTAGAAGTGCTACGAGTAATTTTGTTTAACAACAGAAAATACTCTTATATTACCTTATAAAAAAAAATGCAAAAAAATTGTTTTTGCGGTCACGACAGGCAACAGCTGAATGGAGTGAAAATACAACATTAATGAAAAAATGTTGCACGGTAAATTTTATAGAACCACAGTAAAGCTGAGGATTTCAGTCATATAAAGCAGGGCTGCGGAGCCGGAGTCGGAGTCGTGATTTTTCGAACCGACTCCGCAGCCCTGATATAAAGAAATAAATACAACCAATTAATGGCATCATGAGGCCTTTCAGTGTATAGGTTAAATAAACCTAAATGCACCAAATGCAATAGCAAAAGCAAAAAAAAAAAACAAAGATCAAAATAAAATATAATAAGATAAAAAAATTAAAATTAAACTAAGAATAAGTATTAGGACAAGAATATGGATCAGAATTACGAGCACAAGGAATAAAAAAAAGGACAATGTTATGGATTCTGACAAATCCATATAAATAAATATTAGGACAAGAATATGGATCAGAATTACAAGCACAAGGAATAAAAAAAAGGACAATGTTATGGATTCTGACAAATATAAGGACTTGGAATAAGATGAGTAGGACAAAGATTTGGACAAACAGAAGAGCATGAATTGGACAAGGATTCGGAAAAGTACTCCGACAAGTTCTAGGAAAATAATAAAGACAAAGCTTAAGACACACTTAAAACAATATTTGTAACAAAACTTGAAAAAGGATAAGAACAAGAAATAGAACAAGAATTTGATCAAAAACAAAAGACCAGATTAAGAATCAAGACAATCTAAAGACAAGATTTAGGACAAAGATTAGGGTAAGAAGTAGAACAAGGGATAATACAAGGATAAACAAAACACGAATAATACCAGAAATTTGAACATGGATTAAGTCAAGAGTTTGGACAAAAAGTAAGGCAATTATTTGGACACATACAGGGTGGGCCAAATACAAGTTTTTTTTTAAATGCAATAAAATGAACAAAATTAAATATTTTTTAGATTTTAATTTTTATTGGAAAGATCAGACGTTCCCATTAATTATAGAACACAACGTCGTTCAAGTGGCTGCCTCGGCTGGCTTTGAAGTAGTGCATTCTGTCACTCCAATTTTTCAAGACCTTGTTGATGGTTTCGGGCTGTAGCTCATGGATTGCTTGGATGATATTGGCATTAAGTACTTGAATCGTTTTCGGATTGTTGGCGTAACATCAGTCCTTCACAGTTCCCCAAAAAAAAAAGTCCAAAGGGGTCAAATCGTAGCTCCGAGGTGGCCAATTGACATCGCCAAGACGGCTGATAACACAATTTGGGAATTTGATGCCAAAAAGATCAATTCTGGCAAGGGCTGTGTGGCATGGCGCGCCATCCTGCATGAACCAGAGTTCGTCCAAGTTTATGTCTCCAATTTCAGTAAAAAAAAGTCGGTTAACATGGCCCATCGTTGACCGAAACGTTGCTCCCAGCCTCATTTTCGAAGAAAAATAGTCCAATGATCCACCACTCCACAATCCGCAACAAACTATCACTCTTTGTGGATGCATCGGCTTCTCGACAATAACGTACGGGTTTTCCGAGCCCCGCTATTAACGTAGCCGCCAAGATTAAAATGCGCTTCGTCAGAAAAAATGATTTTTCGCTCGAATTATTTTCTTTTTTAATAACCCACTTTTTGGGCTACACAGCACTCACTTTGGAAATAAGTTTCCAATATTTCCCAAAGCGTAAATCGACTCATTTCATTCCGCGGAGGTATGATACTGACTTTATGTCAAGATTTCCAGCGCGAAACAGCTGCCAGTGTCAAAATAACCTATGATTTCAAAATAAACCACTAGATGGCCCACCCTGTATATTTCAATTTTCAACTCAAAATTATGTAAAACCACACAAACTCACCAATGCACATCGAAACATCAAAGCCACAATAATTTGCTGGAAATTATATTGTTGTGTGGCAGGCTCATATAAAATATTGACCGCAACTGTGGCAACACTGTCAACAACTACGACCACAAAAAAATGGGATAAAACTAGGCGTTGCTCTTAATGAGGAGATGATAAGCTAACCAACTCGCATAACACTCACACACTTACTCTCTTAAAAAACAAAAGAAAAAAAAATATCGGAAAAAGATGCCTGCACGAACGCACAGAACTGTTTGGATCCTACAAGCCGGAGGGGGGCGTCAGTCGAATAGCTTAAGCTATTATGATTGCTTTGTATAAAAATGAGAATAAAAACAGGTAAATGTAAGACAAAGTCCTGACAAAGGATATATACAAGAAAAGTAGTAATTTTCATTTGATATTATAAGCAAGTAAAATGTCAGCAGGACCAGCAACAACAACAACAACAACAACAACAACAACCGCATTATATGCTGACTAGTTAGATTGTGTGGATAGCAATAATTTTTGTTTGCTATTAATTTTCTATTTCGCTCTTCTCTCTCTTTCAAACAAGTGACTCCTGTGGCGCGTACCGACAACGTCCTTTGGCTTTAACAGCATTTAATTCATTGCGCTGTTATTAAAGAGACATGTGTGCATATGTGTGTATGTGTGTGTGTTTGTTTTTGTATGCGGACATCACAAAGTCCATTTAGTAAACGATAAATTAACAGCTGCAGCAACAATAAAAACAACAACAACAAAATTACTTAATGGAACGGAATCCTACTTTGCTTAATTACTTTTTGCTGATAGCGTATAACGGAATAAAAATTCACACAAACACACACACACACACTCATACTCATACACACACACACTCATACAGAGAAAGCCAAGCACTCAACTTGCTGGCATATAAACATGTTTGTTTGTGTGGTTTTTTTTGCATACATGTAATTGCTTGAGTGTGTCTGTGCGTGTGTTTGTGCGTGTGTCTATGTGTTTGTGTTTGTGTTATATTAAAACAACCATCAAAGATGCCAGCACTATGAAATTCAGCCCATGCTGTCGAGTTCTTTAGAGACTTAATTTTTCCCGCTGCCACCGTTATGTTTTACTAGTACTATATTAATATTTGTATGTGTGTGTGGTTGTGTGTTTATGTTTATGCGTGTGAGAGTTTATTTTCTTAGGTGTTAAGTGTGACACATTTTGTTATTTCTTCCAACGTTGCTGTTGTTTGACATTGTCGTAGAAATAAAAAATATCCCGCCGTATGTTAATGTTATTAAGGCCAAGGCAGAAAAAAATTCCTTGTTTTTCATGAAAAAAATTTCAGTTTGAGATTAAGTTGTAGAAATACAGCAATTATTTAACAATCTCATTAAGAGAAAATCTTCACCTTTGAACACTGAGAGAAGTTAATTTATTGCATAATTATATTTATGCAAAGTACAAAGGACATAGGTTAAAAAACCTTACCCGCAATATTGAAATAATTTATAACAAACAAAAAAACATATATATAAAGTGTCAAATGGTAAATATTGATATCAGGACCACAAAACTGATAGGTGTTGATCATTCCATTTGATATCAAATCGTCTTCGTTGAGATTCAGGATGGCTTGAGCGCAGGTTATATGCGGTTGTCGGTCAACAGCTAACACCTGATGCACTGTCTGCCCTTTGTAAGGGAACATTTTCAAATCTTTCACCAAAATTCTGCGTAGGGACCGCCGGCCCAATTGCATGGCATGTCGTCTGGTCGATGTTCCGGGCTCTTCTTCGGCATTTTGGGTAACAGCAGTGACATTCTCAGCAGAACGGCTGCTGAGAAAATCACGCTGCGCCAACACCACCGACAAATTGTTGCGCAAAAAAATAGAAACAATTATTCCGGGTTTTGTGGAATGGCTTGTCGATTTATATTCTGCGTTTGTTTACTTCACAAATGTCAAAACCGAATTGACATTTGGCACCATTTCCAAAAGTTATAGGGTGTTCCAATAGTGTGATTACTCTTGCCCCACCTTGTACATATTAAAACAATAAAAAAGGGTGTTTTTTAGAGGTATAGAACTTTTGTTTCAAATAAAACAAAGACAAATTAATGAAATGGTCAATATTTTGGTTTTATTAGTTAGTGTTTGAACACAATTTCGGGCATATGGCGACTGTGTCTTATGAATACCATCATGTCGGTGCAATGCACCAATTACACCACTTTTTTCAGCATAGCCGGCCTTATCTCGCTAATAACGTGCCTAATGTTGGTTTCCAACTGGTTAACTAACTGGTTTATTAGCATAGTCCAGTGACTTGACGTACCCCCTCAAAAAGTAGTCGAACGGAGTGTCCATCTTATGATATGAATTAGTCACCAAAAGTTCGTTCCAATAAAGTGTTGGTTTCAAGCGATGTATGGCTTGTTGCGCCGTCCCACAGTAGACTGAGCCCATACAAAATTCATAGAATTTTTCCATAGAAAAATTTCAAAAATAGTTCAAATCGGTCAGTCCCTAGGAGTACTTCCATTTGACCTATTTTAATTTTTTACATGATTTTGTATGAGAGGTACATACAAAAGCTTACTGATCTTAACGAAACTCGGCTAAAATGATAGAAAAATAGAATAATAGATCAAAATCGGTTTGACCCTAGAGTTATCCCCCTTGGAACTATATCAATCATTTATATGATTTTATATGGAAGGTAAATACAAAAGTTAGCCGATCTTAGCGAAACTTGGTCAGAATGCTAAAAAAAAATGCTATAGATATGTACTAAAAATGGTCGATCTCAGTTTGGTGGTACCTCCATTGAACCTCCATTAATTTTATACATGAATTTGTATTTCGAAATTCATCAGTTGGTTTGAAATTTATCAGAAATCGGTAAATCAGTCGGTGAATTTTTTTCACGTAAATTGAAAAAAAAAATTCTCTTCATTTTTAATTCAGATATATTCATTATATTGAATATAATTTAATATATTTAATGGAAATTAATGCAATGACATTAAAAAATTTATGTGAAGTAGCAATTTTGTATCGTTTTTTTCAAAATGATATTTTACAAAGGATCGGTTAAAATCCGATAAATTTTTTATATATATTTCAAGTCAATTAAACTTTCTTGCGATATTTGTTAATATGAATGCAGGACTCGGAGGGAATTTTTTGTATAACTGTTTCAATTGGATAATTTTTTTTAAATTTACTATACTTTTGATCGTTTTCAAAATCCTGCGAAGAATCATATTTAATTACTTTTTTCCAAATAATGAAAATCGTTTTTTCTTTATAATTATTTATAAAAAGCAAACATAAAATTAATTTGATGTTTTGAAAAATTTCGATTTAATAATTTTAAAAGTAAATTAATTGAGTAAAAGTAATTACTCAAAACACTAGCACTTCTCTTAAACCAAGCTATAAAAATGTCAGCTGTTTTGCTTGTTACCATCTAAAGATATGGTAGCAATATTCACCGGTATAGCTTGGTTGCAGAGTACCAACAGGTGTAAAAGTTACTAAGAAGAGAATTTCTTCGGTAACATGATAAATGTTACCGCGGCAGAATTGGTCTGTTCAAATTAAAAGCGCAGCAGAAAACAATCCATTGATTTGATCAGTGATCACCATTGATTTGAAGCTTTTCAAGCTTTTTGTCAAACAGAAAGTTTTTCCTTTCGCTTGGGACCACATGTGGTTTCACACTTTCCGAAAAGACAACAGCTGCATTGCAAAGAAAGTAATGGTGTGGAATCTCTTCGATGTAGGTTACCTGGTAGGCCTAGAGAAACGTGGAGAAGAACAGTGAAGAACAGTAAGCGTGAAGCTAGTCAATTAAATAAGAGCAGGAGGGAACTCAAAGCTATATTTACAAATCGGACACGTTGGCGCGTAGGCGTTGTTTAGACCGCATATCCCCCTAGGGATTAAAGGAAAAAGAAGAATTTTCCATCAGATTAGTGTCTTATAACTAATAATAAGCATAAATAATAAATAAACCCTAAGTTAATACTTACTTATGACTCAAGGACATATACCAATAACTTTCAAAAATACTTAAAAAATTCACACATTTTATGTACTTATGAGAAATACTCTCAAGTTTATTACAGCTTTTATTTCCGATATCATTCGAGCTTATGGCGCAGTTTTACTCTCAAAAGCGCTTCCTTCGAAGATTACGCTTTTAGGGCGTTACACCTTAGACATTACTTTAAAAGCACATGAAATTTAAACAACGCAAAAGCATTTGCAAGAATAGCACCCATTCCCTCCTTTTTTTTTTGCTTCGCTATTAAATCTTCAGCATATATTTTATAACCTGCCCAGATATAAAATAAAAAACTTTATTACTAAGCATCAAGTATAGCGCACTTTAATACTTTTTATAAAATAAAGACAACAAATCGTTAAAAAACAACTGAAATTTTGCAAAATTTCAGAATATAAACAAACATATATCGAGCCATCAACTGCCGACACAACTCTTGCTTTCAAAAGAGCATTTTTTAAAAGTCGCATGCGTTTACGAGGACAAACTTAAACATAAAAAAAACACAATCCCAAACAACAACATTTTAAGCCTTATCATCATGAACATCATTACGTCTAACGTCTTGAACAGCATCATTAACTTGTTGAATCGCCATCATCCGCAGGATATGCCCTGTAGACCATTGCAATGCTTCAAACATCCACTTCATGTAAGAGGATGCGAATTGGATTTAAAGAGACATATTAATAAAAAAAGTACTCGCTCTTTATGATTGAGTAGCTGCTTTTATGTGTCGACAGAGTATCAAATTTATTTCATTCACATTATGTGCTGCAGTTATGAATTCCTACTAAAATGAAGCAGCTATAAAGCCCAACATAGTTAAATTTTTAAGCTTCCAAATTTATTAAGGAAGGTGCTTGGCGATTAGGTAAAGGAAACACATGAAGGAAAATCAAAATGTTATAAGAATAAATGCCCTCCATGAAATGCTTCTATGCCCCCTATAGATGCGTAAGCATGGAGTTGATTCGGTTACAGGGTGATAGTTTAGTTGGAGGATGGAAAGATTAAAGACTACTGTCGACGAAGATTTGTTTTTAACCGACAACGTTCGAAGCAGTCGGGCAACACGCTCAGACACTGATTGTTCCACAATCTTACTGTGCAACCGAAGATATGATTATCTCTCTAATGCAGTGTCGGTCACGTAGTACCTTCGCGAGGCAAGCGACACTTTGTCTTTTTAAGTAAACACGAAAGAGTTAATTAGACTAATGCTGTTTCTATCGACGACACTGCTCTAATACGATGTTTTATTGGGCATCAATGCAATAGTAGAGGGATGTTGAATAGGGAAGCTGCAACCATCACAACTTTGAAGCTAAAGCAATTTGTATTCTGATTCTATACTAATATTAGACATACGGTAATACTGGCCTCGGCCGGCATACCTCTTAACTTCGATTACTGCATGTCGTAAGTAACATTCGCCAAAAAATGCGATGTTCGCATCCCTTCACGCCAGAAAAGGAATAACAGACCCCATTACATGTATGGAGCTATAAACAGTTTTATAGACGGTTCTAAGCTCGAAGGATGAGTAGGAGGAGGAGTCTATGCTCCAGCCCAGGGGATTGAGACCTCTTTTTGACCCTTCGATCATTGTAGCGATAATTGGTAACCGAGCAGAAGTCTTGGCTATCCAAGAAGCTCTCCTGTACTTTAGCCAAACTGGTCTCACGAGCAGCCTGTCCAAAGCCAGGATAAAGGAGGATGAGGGCAGGCAACGGGTTTGCTCTGTCCTATGTAAATGTGGCAGGACTACCCTGATTCTGGAGTTGGTCGCTCAATCTGGGGAGTATACCGTTTGACTTGATCAATGGAAGCGTATGCCTGCGAAGGAATAGCAACGATCCCTAAAATTTGTTAGCATGGGTATAGTCGTTACGCTCGACATACGTACGATCACAATTTCACTGGGATATTGACATTGGTCTTATGGTGGATAGACTTGTTAAAGGCTGGCTAAGACGGTGATATACGGTGTTTAAATTGGTGTACAATGAGGTGTGAGAGTTGGGTACTCCAAGGTGAAAAATATGTCTTAGTAGCCTGGAGTGCCAGATTGAAAAGGTGCAATATAGTGGTAACCACGTGTCACACACAGTCAAATGCGATGTGATCTACGCTGTAGCACATCCTATAGTGGTACCACAGTCACGAACGATGGGTGCAGATGTGTCGATGTTTGTTAGTGTGTGTCGAGGTTAATCCCTTTTGCCCGGAGAGGCTTTCGCAGGGCTGGCCATTCGGGGAGTATCGTGCTTGCTATGGTAGCTCAATGTTGCGAACAGGTCTGTGTGATCGGCATGGAGTTGTGCTTAATCAATCAGGTGGCAATGCCCATAAATTGTCAGAGATGTTGGATGTCGTTGGTCACGTCTGGAGTCATGGAAGTGACGCCCAGGAGAAGTTGGATGCACGTTGTATTTTTATTAGCATGGTACTAGCGTCCTGAAGATTTATCTCTTGGGAATCAATTCCATAAACCTCGACCCCATTGCCATGGGGAAACGTGAAACTAAGCCCATACGGTGTTGGAATTTCAATCTGCACCTTAGTGGATTACCACGTAAAAAGCTGTCTACATCTTTTCAGATAGTCAAACAGACGTTAAAAGCGCTATGCTACACCTACAACTCTAAATTTGTTGCTGAATGCCACAGATCTTTTAACGAGATAACTGAGCAGTTGAGGAAACACCTAATCAACTGCAACGGCAAAGCTGATGAACTGGCTAAGAAGGATACGACCAGCACTATGCTCTCTTGGAAGGATAGGGTAGGTATACTCTTAGCCACCTTTGAATTTCAATGCAGACAAAACACTCTTCGCCAAACCAAGGAGCATTGGGACCATCTCACCACCTGCAACAGGGTTATAAGAACTTATATATGGGTAATTCCATGAAATTTCGCCAAATCAGCGTCACCACGGGTCTCCGGAATCGCTGCGCCAGGTTGATCATCGACAGTTGGCATGAATACTAGATGATTTTCATAGATTTCAAATTTCGGAACCACCGCCCCTGCTCTACGGTACACTAGCAAAGCTCAAAAAACAACTGTTTTAGGCCATGTGTTAAAAAAATCATATCTCGGCGTAGAAATAAGATTTCAAACTTGTTCTTACGCCATTATCTTTGTAATAATACGTACTTTTTAGTAAAAAATTGCAAAACCCAAAGTAACGGACTATCAATGTATTATTCATTGATATATGCATACGTATTTAAGCCTTTTTACAGCATCTTCTTGGGCTTATAACTTTGACGAACGATAATATTTTCTAACTTCCAGGGTTGCATTTTGTTTGTTTACTCAATTTCCAACATTTTGCGACCCAGAACGATCAGTTTTGACCATTTGTTGCCTAGTTATAGCGCTTTGAAGTTTGCATTTTTCTTCATTTTAGCCATTTTTACCTGCTTATATCTCGCTTCTACCTTGATTTTTTTCAATTGATTCCCACCAAAATTTAGTTTCAAACACGCATAGTATGATCCAATAGGTCCGGGTGTGTTATTTCGATATATTACATGCTAATGAGGCCAGGGAAATCTGCGCAAATCGAGTACATTTTTATACCCCTATGTTTAAAAACGCAAACGGGGTATATTAATTTTGTCACTCCGTTTGTAACGCCCATAAAGAGGCGTGGTAGGTATATAAAATATATTTATTCTTGATCAGCATCACCACCCGAGTCGATTTAGCCATGTCCGTCTGTCTGTCCGTCTGTCGTCACGATTACAGCCGTAATTTTCAAGCTATCATCACGAAACTCGATATTTAAGCTTTTATATAAAAAATAAAGGTCAAGTTCGAAAATGAGCCAAATCGGATCATAACCACGCCTACCTCCCATACAAAGTGACTTTATCAAAACGGTAAAATCTCTTAGAATTCCACAAAAATTAATATATGAAATTGAAATTTTGCGTATGAGCTTTGATATATAATATACACTCTGAGTATGAAATTCAACTAAATCTGGTGAAAACCACGCCTACCTCCCATACAAAGTGACTTTACCTGACTTTATGTTGATAACATATTTTTAAATTGATAACGAAAATGAAAATTGAAATTTTCTACATTAAAATTCATTATTTGATGTCTGATTGATGACTGAGACAAAAATTTTCAAAATGTCCATAAACCATAAATGTTTTTATATGATCTGCACGATCTTAGAGTCTTTCTCATCAGACAAGACTTTTTCCATAATAGAATCTATACTTACAGGTTTAAAATAATGATACTTTCGACATCAGACGTCAGAAAACGTATCAGTTAATTTTTACATTTACAATCTGATCTACTCCTACTAACGTGCACATGCCAATTTCCGTACGATGTGTAGAAATTTCATATTACATATAGATATTAAAGAGTCAATGTGCATTCTATTCAACGTTGTGATCGACAATTTTACCTCACCAGGACCCAAAAGAATATTATATCCGCAACACAAAAATAAACTAGTAAGAAATGATCTTCGACTGGGTCGAAGCTAAAATACTCCCACGTCCGAACCAAAGTATATTCAAAGTCTTAAGCAGTCAAAAAAATGTTTATTTGTAAAAACATTTTCGTCATAGTTTCAAGAGAAAATATTCTCTTTTGTTTTTTAATAAAGTCGCTTTGTATGGGAGGTGGGTGTGGTTTTCACTCAATTTGGTTGAATTTCATACACAAAGTACAATTTATATATCAAAGTTCATATGCAAAAGTTCAAGTTCAAATATTAAGTTTTGGAGAATTTAAAGAAATTTTACATTTTTGGTAAAGTCACTTTGTATGGGAGGTAGGCGTGGTTTTCACCTGATTTAGTTGAATTTCATACTCAGAGTGTATATTATATATCAAAGCTCATACGCAAAATTTCAATTTCATATATTAATTTTTGTGGAATTCTAAGAGATTTTACCGTTTTGATAAAGTCACTTTGTATGGGAGGTAGGCGTGGTTATGATCCGATTTGGCTCATTTTCGAACTTGACCTTTATTTTTTAAATAAAAGCTTAAATATCGAGTTTCGTGATGATAGCTTGAAAATTACGGCTGTAATCGTGACGACAGACGGACAGACAGACGGACATGGCTAAATCGACTCGGGTGGTGATGCTGATCAAGAATAAATATATTTTATATACCTACCACGCCTCTTTATGGGCGTTACAAACGGAGTGACAAAATTAATATACCCCGTTTGCGTTTTTAAACATAGGGGTATAAAAATGTACTCGATTTGCGCAGATTTCCCTGGCCTCATTAGCATGTAATATATCGAAATAACACACCCGGACCTATTGGATCATACTATGCGTGTTTGAAACTAAATTTTGGTGGGAATCAATTGAAAAAAAATCAAGGTAGAAGCGAGATATAAGCAGGTAAAAATGGCTAAAATGAAGAAAAATGCAAACTTCAAAGCGCTATAACTAGGCAACAAATGGTCAGAACTGATCGTTCTGGGTCGCAAAATGTTGGAAATTGAGTAAACAAACAAAATGCAACCCTGGAAGTTAGAAAATATTATCGTTCGTCAAAGTTATAAGCCCAAGAAGATGCTGTAAAAAGGCTTAAATACGTATGCATATATCAATGAATAATACATTGATAGTCCGTTACTTTGGGTTTTGCAATTTTTTACTAAAAAGTACGTATTATTACAAAGATAATGGCGTAAGAACAAGTTTGAAATCTTATTTCTACGCCGAGATATGATTTTTTTAACACATGGCCTAAAACAGTTGTTTTTTGAGCTTTGCTAGTGTACCGTAGAGCAGGGGCGGTGGTTCCGAAATTTGAAATCTATGAAAATCATCTAGTATTCATGCCAACTGTCGATGATCAACCTGGCGCAGCAATTCCGGAGACCCGTGGTGACGCTGATTTGGCGAAATTTCATGGAATTACCCATATATATAACTGGAAATTTCAGCCCTTGAAAGGACTTTGACCTAGCTTCTTATGATCAATTGTGTTGTGCGTGTTATTAAGTTTGTACACAATTGACCGAGAACCGGACCTACATGCTTAACGCCGACTCCGAACGGCGATGAACGGAAAGTTCTCGTTCTCAAGAAGCTTTACATGGCAGTTTTTATTACTCTCTGAGGCTTGCCATTGTCTGCAGAGAGGTGGCGGCCGTACAGAAAAATTATTTTAATTCAAATAATTTTCTGTCGCTGCTGGGGTTCGAACCTGGGTTTCCAAAGTTCTTTGACATAGCGGCCACGCACTTTAACCAACTACGCCACGGACGCCGTTATAAGAACTTGGCCTTCATAATTTCAAGTGCACCTCCTCTCTATTATAAATCGAAACTCTGTCTTCTGGTCGAAGTGCTTACTGGTCATTGTCTGATAGGAGCACATGCCCTCTGATTAGGCGTCGAAGCCGACCACTGCAGAAGCTGTAAATATACTAAAGAAGAGGAAAGCGTTGAGCATCTCCTCTCGTATTACCTAGCCCTAAGCAGGAGAAGACTGCCCACCCTCGGTCGACACTACCCCATCTTCACTGCCTTGGGGCTGTCTCGGATTATTTAATCCTCTAGTTAAGTTGTTCAGCGAAGCATGACACTAATAACAGGTGTCACATGAGATTATATGATATACAAAATGGGACTTTAAAGGCCTAAGTACACGAGTCGACAACAAGCTCAGCCAGCACAGCCTTACTTAACCAAATTTACTCTGCATATATATAATAACTTGGAATCCTAGCTGACTTTTCATTTGTTGCAGTGGCTAAAAGCTGGCAAATTAATATATAGAAAAGGATAAGAGCTCAGAAAATGTTTATCCTTTTCATATTTTATGTGTGGGCTTGATCTAAGATGAACATGCACATTCAACATTTAACCAGGCTGGCAAATAAAGCTATAGAAAAGGATAAGAACTCAAAAATGTTATCCTTTTTATAGGTGTGTGCTTGATCTAAGATAAACATGCACATTCAACTTTGTTGGCTCACTTTTGAGACCTTGCCAGACATTCTGAGCTGATCTACTTGCAACTCTGAGCATTCAGGATAATCTAACACCCACATAACAACAAAAAAAAAATCATTCTGAGTACTTCTAAAGATGTAAACAACCATTCTACATTTCTACATTTATGTAGACTACACTATATTCAGCTCCTGTCGATGTTTCTGATCTTTCCTCGGGCCAAACAATTAAAAACTGAAATCGTTTTGTTGAAGAGAGATTTTTTTTTTATATGTATCTTTTAGATTAAATTTTATGGATTTCACTCTAAAAATAACAATTCAACGTTTCATTCCACTCGAGATGTTTTCGAAATTTATTCGTGTGCAATGAATCTTTGGCTTCAGCCATGAATCCTTTATTTTGTATTTTTTTTTTGTTTTTTTCATGCTAGCAGCCCGGCAAGTCATATCAGCAACCATTGCATCGTAGCCAAATGCTCGCCAGGCTTCGATAGGATACGATATCGATAGCAAACAATCTGAAAAATATAAAAATAAACTTGAAAAAAGTGAAAACATAAAACAATGTATACTACAAGTAATAAAAGACTAACGGTTGAAGAAATCGAAAATATTGCTGCCACAGGCTGCATACAACATGAACTACAACAACAAACAACAACAAAAGGCAATGAACAAAGCCAAGCTGCTGCATTGAAGGATTTCGTTTTTGTTTAAATGAAAGCGTTTGCAATGGTCGGCATTTGAGCCGGGTTAAGCTCTTGGTTGGCATTAAAAAAAAAATTATTTCTTGTTTATATTTTATTTTTGCCTTATAAAGTCTTACAATACAAATACAAACACCAACATGTATAGGGCACGTACCCAACTGCAGCAGGTCTGTGTATTAAAAGCACAGCATGAGGAATCCTTGGCCCTGTGCAGCCATATTTTGATTATTTCTTTATATTAATAGAAGGATTGTCAGTATTTTATGTGGGAATTTTAAAGAATTATGTTACATAGCTACGGCTTCCATACAAGGCGGAAATATTTAGGGTATTTTAATATGAAATATACCAGGGGGAACAATTTTTATTGTAGGTTCATAAAATTGTTGATAGTTCTCAGTCGTAGTGTAAGTCACCTTAAGGGATGACTCAAAAGTCACATTTGGCAGCGATACTTTTTACTGCCCCAATGCAAAAAGGAAATTTGTGGGATTTGATTTAAAAAATAAATATATATTCGAGTCGCATGTGATTTTGCAACCTTGCGAATTTGTTACAAAAAGTGTCAATTTGACTGTGATAAATTTGTAACACTTGATTTAGAAAAATATGTGTGTATTCGAGTCGCATGCGATTTTGCAGCTTTGCGTCCTTGTCCACATACAAAAATATTTAAAAACATATATTTATTACAGTCAAATTTTCGTTTTTTTCACTTGCGCGTTGTGACAGTAAAAAGTGTCGCAGCTATTGCGACTCTCTTGCTCAGAATTTTATTTTTTAAGTCAAGAAAATCTGATTGAATCTCATTTTTTTGTGTGGCGACAATAAATTGTGTCGCAAGCTGTTGCGACTCCTTTTTTAAATATTTCATTACATTTTTCACATAATTTGTATCAAATGCTTGCTCTTACCTTGGGTTGGGTCAGTAAAACGTCGCAACTTATTGCGACTCTTTTCTGTGAGATTGTCATTATTTTAAGACAAAAAAAAAAGTTTGTTTAAAAATCTGGTTTTGAGATGGAAACTTCAAAATGTGTCTTCGTCTATACCGACCCTCTTTTGAAGTAATTTTTGGCTCAAATAGAGGATTGAATCACCTTCTTATTTTTATCTCATTTCCATATGAGAATTACTATATTGTACGCTGTCTATTGTGACTCTACTGTGAAATTTCTTATTTTAAGCTAAAAAAATATGTTTGAATAAAATTTTTCGTGGGGACAGTAAAATGTGACGCAGCTTATTGCAACTCTCTTATTAATAATTTTGTTTTTAAAGTTAGGGAAATCTAATTTAATCAAATTCTCATTTTCGTGTGGCGACAATTAATTATGTCGCAAGCTATTGCGACTCTTGTTTTAAAAAATTTCATTATATTTTTCACATAAGATGCATCAAATTCTTGCTCTTGCCTTGGGTTGGGTAATTTAAAGGCTCTCTCCTGTGAGATTGCCTTCTTTTTAAGCTAAAGAAATATGTTTGAATCAAAACCTGATTTTGAAATGGAAACTGCAAAATATGTCATCGTCTAAACCGACTTTCTTTTGAAGTTATTTTTTGGCTCAAATATAGGATTGAATCAAATTCTAATTTTTTCTCAATTCTATATGAGAATTGCTATATTTTACTCAGACTATTGTGACTCTCTTCACTGAAATTTCTTATTTTAAGCTTAAAAATGTGTTTGAATAAAATTTTCGATTTTGCGTGGGGACCGTGTCGCAGCCTATAGCGACTTTCTTCTTCAAAAAAAATTTCATTCTTTTTTTTTTGCGTCACGTTTCGGAACTTTTTTTTGTTTATTTCGAATGAGATACATTTCAATAAAATTATTTTTTTTTTAGGTGCGGTGAGTAACATGTGTCGCAGATAATTGCTGCTTTGAGTTTTGCATTTAAGAATTTTGTAAAATATATTTTAAGCTTAATTTTGTAACAATTATATTTCCAAAAAGTATAACTTCATAGGGTCAAATCGCATGTTCATTGCGACTTATTAAATAAGGAAGTGATATGGTTCTTTAGTCTCAGATTAAGTTGAGACTAAAAAAAAATAAAAATAAAAACAAATGGTCATTTCAGCTCTTTCAAGGAGCTTCTTATGCTTCTCGGTTACCACATCGAGCTTCTTGTGATCAAATTTTGTTCTTTGTGTTATTAAATGTTTGTACACAAATGATCGAGAACTGGACTATAGTTTTATGTCGACTCCGAACGGCTAATATACATATTCTCAAGAAACTTACCATACCCTTATTTACTATCTGATGTTTGCTGTTGCCTGGAGAGAGCTCAGGGCCGTTCAGAAAAAATGATTCCAAGTGAAAACATTTTTGGTGTAAGCTGGGGTTCGGACCTGATCTGGAAGTGACATCCACGCAATTTTTAACACATTAACAGCCCTATTCTGGCAGCTTAACTAAGCTCACCACATTATCAAAATAGTTAATATTAACAAATTGTTAAGGTTTCGTATTCTGGTGATAATTTGAAAGCTCCTTTCTTTACTATTTTGTTAATGACAGAAAACAACTTAAAAACGAAAGATAGTTCAGTATTAAGCCAAACAAATGCTTTGTAAATAACATAAAATAAAAAAAAATGGATGAATTCTTACTTTTTACTTCTTTTTAGCATTGATACTGAAGAAGATCAAAGAAAAAAGAAATTTTAAAGACTGCAAAACACTCGAAAATTGCTTGGCTATTAAAAAAATTAATTTTGAAACTTAAAACAATTGAAAACAATTAGTAAATTATTTATTTCTTAACATTTTCCATCTTACTTGTAGAAGAACAAACATAAGCAATCAAAATAAGCAAGAAAAGAGCAATATAAAAACATAAAACTGACGCTTTATATCTAAGACATTTACATTTTCACCATGCGTGGTGAACTTTAATAGCTTTTGAGAGCTTTCAAATTGTAAATGATTTGCCAGAATACGAACATTTACATTACATAACAAGAACATTAACAAGAGCTCCTTAACAATTCCTTGTTAAGTTAACAAGCAGAATAGGGCTGTAGGGCATGGCCACCACTGAATTAAGTTTAGTTTAGTTGCGACAAAAAAGTGTCGCAAAGAGTTTTTTTTTCAATAATAATTTGCTGACATTTTAAAATCGAATTTTCTTATAAGCTTAATTTCAATAATACTTATTTTTTTTTTAAATATTGTGGGGTTACAAAGTCATACTTGCGATACTGCGATTTTGTGGCTACCTAGCAATAACACCTAATTGTAAGACTTAGGGTGCCTTTAAAATAATCAGTTATATTCTTGATGGATGGATTCATGCGCTCGGTAAGAGCATTTTAGGTAGGTAGCATTTTAGAACAATTTTTAATTGTTACCATTTCTGTTAGGAGCAAAGAAATTTAAACGAAATATTTTACCCAGGTCTGATTTAAATAATTAAAAATAACTTAAAGCTTTGATTCAAACTTTATCACTTAGTTAGATTTGCTTTGAATCATATATTTCAAAATTTTGATTTGCGACAATATACCCAGTTCCATATAAAAGTTCTGCAAAAGCTGTTTTAAAATTTGTCTCTTCACAATAACAAGTCGCACGCATTTCAAAAATTATGAAAAACCGCGATTTCTTGATTTTACTTGAGCATTCACAAATCATGCTATGGTTGGTTAAATTATAATAGTATTGAGTAGAATAATCTGATGCAAGCGTTGCGACCACTCTATAATGAAAATTCGAAAAAAATAAAAAAAAAACCAAAGAAAATAGAAATGGTATGCACAAAAAAAATACAATTATTTCGATATTTAAGACATTCACCTGTGTTGCGACAGGTCGCAAGCCCAAATAATGCACAAAATATGCTAAATTTTGTATTCTTTTGAAATGGAAATAATATAGAATAAAATCAACTTAAAGTTTAGTATATTAAAAGTGTCGCAAATAAATTTTCTGCAGATTGCGACAGTCCCATGCGACAAGTGCAGTGCTTAATTATGCCTACATTAGCAAAAACAATCTAAATCGTTTCTTAATTAAGGGTGCTATAATCAGTGTCAATTCTTTAACATAAGGGTATTCCCTTTACCTAGCGTATGCTATTGCACGGTACAAAAAATATACAATCCGTGCAATGTCGAAACAACAATGGCGGATAGTACATTTCCTATTCGTGCACATTACAAACGGCAAATGTTAAGCATAGAGAATACCCCTATTGTAACATACCGTATACTTAGGAAAATTATAAAATTTCTTGATATGTTTAAAATTAAGGTAAGACAACTTTATTGCTTAATTACCTTAACCTTCTCCACTTTAACCTTCTCCACTTTAACCTTATCCACCTTAAAGTAACATAGCTTGTCCCAATGCTTAAAGTCTCTAGATTGCAACAAATTGATGAGTTCACCTACTCGCAAAATTGTTTTTTTTTTCTTTTTTTTTTAGCACAACTTTATTTTGCTCTTAGCGTAAAACATACAACCAATCTTTTTTGGAAAAGAAAAATGCCAAGTAAATAAATCAATACCAATTTGAAGCGGCTAAAAGTGTCGCAGACTCTGCTAACACTGCATAGCAGAACGTCGCACGCATGAAAGATTCAGAAAATCACTTGAGTTCATTTTTTCTCCCATAAAAAAAAACCCAAACAAAATTTATAAAAAAAACTTAACAAAATCAGAGCCAACTTCAAGCGTTTCCTTTTGGAGACGAATTCCTTGGAGCGTTAACCACATTAAACTTTATTTTGAAGGCTTAAGTGAATGTGTGCAGAAACCTTTAGACAGATACAACAAAATCATTTTTACAACAACACACACACACACACTTAAGGAATTTTTGTGCGAAATACACCCCAAGAAATTCCGTTTAATCAGTTTTATCAAACTGTCGTAAATTACAGAATTTATACAGTTTCTCTGTCGTAAACACACACACTTACATAGACACATACAGAGACAAACATAAAAGACTTACAAAATTGGCAACCCTAAATATATCACAGACATACACCACCAGCAGCAATTTAGGAGTAAAAAAAAATATATATATATAACATTAACAATATGAAGCCTTATCAAAAAGCCATTCAGCCTAAAAGCAGGCTACACAAAAGCAGCCAACGGCTAAAAGCTAGGTAAAAGCTATTTATTTAAGTAGTATGTATTGTTGTATACGTATGTGTGTGTGTGTGTGTGTTCTTGTCATAGTCGCTGTCATAAAATGCTGTTGTGACATGTTTTTTGAAATTAACCGTTGCTCTACAGAAACGCCACCGGAAGGAAACTGATACGTGTTCTTCTGCAAACACACACACATGCAGCTACATTTGCTTAAAATGTGAACAACACTAAAAACTTCCGGACTGTGCTAGAAACACAAACTTATAAATTTAACATATATGCATACATATTTATTAGAGAAGATATAAAATATTAAACACACATACACACACACACACATATAGATGTAAGTGCTGTGTAGCTTCATATGAAGCCAACAAAATGATCTAGAACTACACAAACTAGCTTTGTATGCAACATATTCTGTTTGTGTAAGTGACCGTTTTTGTCTGAAGTTCTGCTGGGATGTTTGTTTATTTAATGGCATGGTAATTAAAGCTGTAAGAATAATGAATTACCGTTACTTTCTTGTTTTTATAATGCAGCTACATTGTATCAAAAAAAGTGCTCAATATTGAGGCTGGTAGATAACAAGCAGTGGCCACATGAGCTTATATGGAAGAAATTAAGTTGAGGGAAACGAACTTCATCCGTAACTAAGACATCCTCTTAGAATAAGATTTCATATAAACTTTCGCTTCAATGACGTTTTTCTCTGCACACTCTATGTAACGAAAAAAATCTGTTTCTGACATGCACCTTCAACACCTTCAACACCTTCAACACCTTCAACACCTCAGAATCAGTCCAGATCTGTTACTGTTACTATTACTGTTACTGTTACTGTTACTGTTACTATTACTGTTACTGTTACTGTTACTGTTACTGTTACTGTTACTGTTACTGTTACTGTTACTGTTACTGTTACTGTTACTGTTACTGTTACTGTTTCTGTTACTGTTACTGTTACTGTTACTGTTACTGTTACTGTTACTGTTACTGTTACTGTTACTGTTACTGTTACTGTTACTGTTACTGTTACTGTTACTGTTACTGTTACTGTTACTGTTACTGTTACTGTTACTGTTACTGTTACTGTTACTGTTACTGTTACTGTTACTGTTACTGTTACTGTTACTGTTACTGTTACTGTTACTGTTACTGTTACTGTCACTGTTACTGTTACTGTTACTGTTACTGTTACTGTTACTGTTACTGTTACTGTTACTGTTACTGTTACTGTTACTGTTACTGTTACTGTTACTGTTACTGTTACTGTTACTGTTACTGTTACTGTTACTGTTACTGTTACTGTTACTGTTACTGTTACTGTTACTGTTACTGTTACTGTTACTGTTACTGTTACTGTTACTGTTACTGTTACTGTTACTGTTACTGTTACTGTTACTGTTACTGTTACTGTTACTGTTACTGTTACTGTTACTGTTACTGTTACTGTTACTGTTACTGTTACTGTTACTGTTACTGTTACTGTTACTGTTACTGTTACTGTTACTGTTACTGTTACTGTTACTGTTACTGTTACTGTTACTGTTACTGTTACTGTTACTGTTACTGTTACTGTTACTGTTACTGTTACTGTTACTGTTACTGTTACTGTTACTGTTACTGTTACTGTTACTGTTACTGTTACTGTTACTGTTACTGTTACTGTTACTGTTACTGTTACTGTTACTGTTACTGTTACTGTTACTGTTACTGTGACTGTTACTGTTACTGTTACTGTTACTGTTACTGTTACTGTTACTGTTACTTGTTACTGTTACTGTTACTTGTTACTGTTACTTATAAACAATTTTTGAAATAATTCCTTCCAACACCAGTACTTCTTATATAATTAACAAAATTCAATTTTCTCTACAGTATAAAGTTGTAACTCGGAGCCGCTAGACATGCATGCATCCTTTCAATACAGCCTGACATAATTTGACCTCCACTTAAAAGGGGCAACAAGTATTAAGTACTTCATCATCATGTTCCAATGCTGGCAAAAAAGTTCCAAGGGGTTAACTTATTTATAACTGTATTTAGTTGAGTGCTGCCGGAAGGCAGCTGCTTAATTCGTGTGTAGTTTTTATTTTGTTGTATATAAATAAATTAGCCACAACACAGGCACGAACGCAAAAAGTGAAGCAAATAGCCTCCCACACACGCACATACGCACACACATACCCATTTATCCGAACATGCTTGTATAACAATTACTTAAATAGCCGCTGCATAAAGGTTGCAAGCTAGTTTCACTGTCTGAACGTGCCGAGCAATGAACGTACAGAGGCAAACTGCTTGCAACTTAATTTCCTCTTCCGTGTTTGTGAAAAATGGCTTATGAATCCATAGACACAACAGACACACACACCCTCACACACAAACACACACACATAAACAGCCATGTAGTAATATTATAACCACAACACTTTGTTTTTATTTATGATGTGGTACACCGATCGACTGCTTGGTGCTGTGCGGCAATGTTGTAGGTAAAAAAAGAAATATTATTTAATTTTTACGCTTTAATTATGCAAAACACTGCGTCGTCGAAGTTTGTGTGATGCAAAAAGGACTCGAAAGTAAAACAAAAGTAACACGAAATAAACCGTAGCGCAAATAGCCCCAAAGCAGGAGAATAAGGTAATAAAGTATGGTTACAAGAACAGCAAAAACAACAACAATAGTCAATTGTTGTTTTTCTCTTACTGAAGGTCGCAGTGACATCACTCTAGCTTATCAAGTCGAAAGGACACGACGCTGGAGACCAAGAGCTTGCATGAACAGGTTGCTAGCAAGAAGGCATCAACCCGATGTCTTAAGTCCTGGGATGTTGACGTAAAGGCAAAAGTTAAAATTAATTTATCCTTACCTGAAGGGAAAAAAGTTGCTCCAGGACGCAACTCTGACTAGAAGATCAGCCTGGATTGAGATTATTTACATAGAATAGAACTGCTTTAGCACAACTTGGTGAGATATTGGTGGGAACTGAGTCGTCAAGGTAGTAAAATGGAGTTTAGGAAGCTATTTGCAAATAGACAGCATAGCTCCATTGCGCCTGAAAAGTTTGATATATTTTCGGTGGATTTTTTTTTTTTTTTTCTTATCTCAAGGGCGATTTACCTCAGCTATGCTAGCTGCTGTGTGTTACTTGTGGCATTTAGTGCAACTCTTGGGGCAGTCTTAAAGAACTAATTGAAAAAGAAAAAAAAACTTTTGTGTGCGTGCACGAACTTTACAAAATCACTCTTTGTTTTTGTACTTATTGGTACATGTTCTTAAAAAAAAACTTAAAAAAAAATTAGTTTAATGGTACAAAACCCAAAAATTATTTATTATAAACTATAAGTTTTATTTTATATATGACATATGACATGACATATGACATAACACATGATATGACATATGACATGTGACATGACATATGATATCACATATTTGTTGTGTCATGTCATATGTCATGTCACATGTCATGACATATGTCATATCCTAACATATTAAATATTTTACTTAAGCACTAGAATTCAGAAGTTTTACATGGAATTGATCTGATTCCAATTTTTTAACATCAATGTATACTAATTCACAGCTAGGAACTTCTGAGTAGATATCAGTTTCATGGATTTTGGCCATTCAAGCGCGAATTACTTTAAAAAAATCATACAAATCGGTGATCCTTTCTGCTGAAGCTTACAAAGATTGAACACATATCATAATGCTGTAAAAAGTTAATACAACAACAAAGAAACATATACTAAGCTCTAGCAACGCAAAGAACAGATAAAAAAAATGTACAAAAGTGAAGCTCATCTAATCCCGACACATCCTTGGCATAACAATTTGTACTGTCGTCAAACCGAAATGCAAATGAAGTGCGAGCAGTAACGGGGTGGGCGCAGAAAGAAGCACACATACACACACGTAGCCAAGGCTGTAAAGACTCTAATCCCAGCTTATAAGAAGCACACACCAACACACACAAACACACACATAGACACAGCCACATACAGACACATTTACTTTGACAACGAAACACACCGCAACGAGCTAAGCTTCAGTTTTAATACAAATTGCAAACTTATCGATTACTCATGCGACACAACAGGAACCACGTAATGCGGTTACGTTACGTTCCACGACGTTATGTGAGTGAAACAGCTAACGTAGCATTCAAGGAAAAAGAAAACAGGAAACGGAAGCCAGCAGACAAGCCAAAGTCAAAGCGTTGCCAAAAGCAGCTCAGCTTTTGTTGTGTGCGAAGAAGTGGTGAAGCAGGGAGAAAGGTAACATGAGGAAGAAATGAGAGAAGTTGGCTTTGGGCGGCTTAAGTGGTGAAATATAAGCACAACAAAAGCAGCAACAAAGAACTGCATAAAACAGGAAAACAACAGAAGTATGACTTCCAAACATAAACGCACAAGCTCACCTTTACCAACAACAACAACAACAACAACAACAACAACAACAACACACATACACACACAAATACATGCAAATAGCTCAGCATGTTTGATAGCTGCTTCAGTCCTTAGCAAAAAAGTTGTTTTAATAACAACATAACAACAACAACAACCACAAAGCAACACAAGAATAAATTTAACTGCAAGGAAGAAAAAACACAGAAAAAGGCCATCAAGGATATCCAGTATCATCCATATTAAAAGACTGATACTGCCGTTGACTGAGTGAATGCTATAGAAAGAGAGAAAGAGAGAGAGAGAAAGAGCGAGAGTGAGTGAGCCAGTAGCTATATGCATATTTGTAGATATATGAGTATGTATCTTTGTAGCTGTGTGCTTGTGCCTTTAAAACAAGCAAGCATTTCATTTCGTAAGCATGCTGCTGCGCTGCTCCAGTGCTCCAGTGTTGCCACTCTATCTTGTTTAATATTCTAAAATATGACACAGATTTTAAATCTGATATATTTTGTGAATGTCAAATATGAAAAATAAAAAAAACAACAACAGCAACAACGCAAAATACATATATATTTATGCCAAAAAAGCAAATCCCTTGTTGTTGGTGTTTTAATTTGTTTTTGTCAACCGCCGCTATACACTGTTTAATATTCATGTAGAAAACATTTATGTAAATGAGTTAAAATATGCGGACATTTATATTTAATGAAAAATAAGAGCGGAAGAAAAACAATTTTAAAAAAACTTTATTAACAACTGTCAGAATATTAAAAACCGGGAAGAGTGAGAGTTTTTTCATAATCTTGTCTTAAGTATAGAAAGGGACAAGCTTGTTGCTGACTTATTGCTGTTTCTATCAGGCTTAATTTTTATGAATTGGTGAAATTTTTTTCTCGAATAAATCTATGATTCTTTTGTTGTATTTGGTTCATCTTGAAAGACCGATACAGTCAACTGTTGTTTACATTCAGGCTTATACGCATGTATCCATGATTCGTCACCAGTCACGATTTTTAAAATGTCTTTTGAAACACCACGATTGAATTTCTTGAGTGTGTCTTTGAAGCAATCTACATAAGCTTTTTTTAACGATTGTGAAATTATGCAAAATCCAACTTGAACAAATCTTTCACAACTACATATGTGTTCGTGTAAAGTGACATGTATGCTGGTAGAAGTAATGGCCAGGGATGACACAATCTCTTACATGACGATCATGTATTATCATTTCTCGTACAGCAACAATGTTTTGTGGAACAACAATAAATTTTGGAGGTCCTTCACGAAATTCGTCAGTGAGCGAAGTACGGCCTCGCTTGAATTCTGTTTACCACTGATATAGGATAGAGGTACGATTGAAACGTTTCAGGGGTTTATCGACCGTTGCATCGGGATTAGTTAAGCGAGCGATAGCGAGCGATAGCGGAAATAATTAAATAAAAGTCTACTACTAATGGGCAATGTTATTTGAGATCACTGTGTTGTACTTTATGTCAAAAACAAAGTAAAAAAAATTGAATTTGTTTCAATCGTCCCCATGCCTGGGGTCAATTGCAACACATACAAATAATACAAAATATAATAAATGAACATGTTTTATTCATCGTTTAATAACAACACGTAAATTCGTGATCCGACTTGTCGCCCGCTTCGTTCTCCCCTTGTACTCCTCACGCACGGTGTAGTTATATTAGCTTTGTTTCAACTGTCCCCTGTTTCAACTGTACCCAGTCTACCCTACAGAGGTTATTGATGGTGCTTCATCGTCATTACATTTTTTACACACTATAGCTCTAGAATATGCTAATCCATAGGAAATAGTGAGCAAATTTTTCAGATTTGGATTTTTAGCAATATTTTCCTTAAAAATACCAAAATTTAATTCGAAAATTTAGTTCGAAAAGATGCACTTGCAGCAAAAACTTTAATAACGGACAAGTTCTCTCCAATTTTCATGTTTGCTAGTTTATTTTAACGGAAAGTGAACTGAAAAACCAGGCACATTTTTTGTTTTTTTTTTGCAAAAATTAACGCATTAAAAAAAGTGTTTTTTTTTTTTTAATTAGCTCTTTTTCACATATAAACCCAGTTGACCATCAAAAATTTGGCTGACGGCCAAAAAAAAAAAGTCTTTTGATCGAACTTAAATCTGATATCATTACTTTTTGGAGTAAATAAAACTTTTGAGGGGATGTTCGGCACATAAAGACAACATTCTTTTTTACTCCATACAGCATAGGACCACCGTCTCGCATTATAGGCAAAAAAAAATGTCGCCGCACTCCAGCTTATCTGAAGCATTATTTTAAAAAAGTTAAAAAAACAATTTTTTTTTTTTTACCGAACGTAGAGGTCTCGCATCGACATATTTCTTTATAACTTCGGTATTTAATGTCCGATCTTAGAGAATGATAGGCAAAAATACAAATGTCGCCGCACACCAGCAAATCTGAAGCATTATTGAAAGAAAGTTTCGAAAATAAAATTTTTTTTGACCGAACGTAAAAAATCATTAAACTTTTACCAAATAAATTTTTCGTTATTTCCACAAAAAATATTTTTTTTTTTTTTTTTTTTTTTTTAATTATTCATTTATTTGCAATCTATCTTAATCTAGACATTAAGCAAATTTGTTTATACAATACTTAAACTAACAGAGTCCGTTGTACCACTTAGTGTACAAAGGAACAAACTACTTAATTAACATTGTTTATATAGTATTGTATTGTTTATTGTTTCATTTATAGCTAGGAATTAAATCTAGATGGCAAGTCTAATACATGATGTCTCTTAAGTCTACGGATTGCTTGACTGTTATCTAACAAGTTATTGGCTAGCGTATTAGGATGATTGGATAGCTTTTCCAGATATGAGCAACTAAATCTAGTAATTTCGTTTTTTACTTTTGGTGTATTAAGATCCCTGTGAATGATGTTGTTTTTGAGATACCACGGAGCATTTGCAATGATTCTTAAAGTTTTTGATTGGTATCGCTGCAATATTTCAACATTGGAGTTGCATGCTGTACCCCACAATTGGATGCCGTAGGTCCACACAGGCTTTAAAATAACTTTATATAGTATGAGCTTATTTTCTAATCTCAGTTTCGAGTGCGGATTAAGAAGCCACCACATGTTTTTAGTTTTTAGTTTTAAGTGTTGGTGTTTTGCTTTGATGTGACTTTTCCATGTTAGTCTTTTGTCAAGGTGCATTCCAAGGTACTTAACAGTGCTACTTTTAGGTATGGTTGTTTGGTTGATTGTTACATTTGGACATTCTGCTCTCCTTGTTGTGAATGTGATTTGTGTGGATTTGCTCGAGTTGACCTTTATATTCCACTTTTTAAGCCAAATTTCTACTTGGTCTAAATGGTTTTGCACTATATTGGTTGCTTGATCTGCAGATAATGAAGAGGCTAAGATAGCCGTATCATCAGCATAAGTTGCAACTGTTGTGTTTTCTGTTATCGGCATATCTGAGGTATATATTGTATAGAGAACTGGTCCCAGGACACTGCCCTGAGGTATACCAGCTTTTATTTCACATATTTGTGAGAGATCTTCTCGGACTTTGACATAGAAATGCCGATGATTTAAATATGATTTAAAAAAAAGGTAGTATGGAGACGGTAAAAGTTGTTTGATTTTGTACAATAATCCTTCATGCCATACTCGGTCAAAAGCTTGTTGTACATCGAGGAATACTCCACAGCAGTACAATTTTTTTTCTAACGCTGTACTTATAGCCTCTACAACACGATGAACTTGCTCAGGTGTCCCATGCTGGCTTCGGAACCCGAACTGATGATCTGGCAATATTTGGCGCGAGTGAAGAACTGGCAGCAATCGTTCTAAAAATATTCTCTCAAATATTTTAGAGAATGTTGCCAATAAGCTTATTGGTCTGTAAGATTTTAAACAGTTTTCTGGCTTGCCCGGCTTAGCGATCATTATTATTTCAGCACACTTCCATTGTGTTGGAAAATAATTTAGTCGCAGCATAGCATTATAAATATTTGCCAAGAAAATTACACCTTTTTTAGGAAGATTCTTTACAACTTTAGCATTAATGCAGTCGTAGCCAGGGGATTTAATGTTGTTTAGTTTTTCAATTTCTTTAGTGATTTCAGTTGGTGATATATGACGAATAGGTAGATCCAAAAATATTTAAAAGGAAATTTTTTAATTTGTTTTACAAAACGTAGGGAACATTTTTAAAATGCTTAAATTGAAACTTTTAAGCAAAAAAATTCAGGAAACTTAATAAAAACATTGAGTTCTACAAAAAACCAAATTTACTTTATCTATAATTTAATTGGTTTCATACACAGGATTGTTTCTTTCATAGAATGAATGAGTTGAAAAATGAATAAATTTTGATTGAAATTGACAAAAAATATGGAAAAAAAAAATAAAAAATAAAAAAAACATAATAAAGCGCTTCAATGGTCATTCAATTTCTTCCATCAAAAGTTATCTATACACTCTATAAAAATAATGAACATAAATCTAGTTTAATCTGTTGAATATCTCAATAAATCCACTTCAATTATATAAACGAGTATTTTGAATAAAACATTAAATGGTATTTTGTTTTTCGTCTCTATAAGATTTGCATAGCTCAAAACTATTTTCATTAACGAAAGTCAATTTTCGGATTTCTCTTCCTACTACATGTCCCATAAAGTGCACCCCTATGCATCAAATCGAAAATAATTGATTTTATTAAAAATGACACAAGCAAAAAACAAAAAAAGAAAAAAGAAAAACCTGCAAAATTTTGCATCTATCTAACTAGTACACACATATAACTAGAAATTTTTCCATGTTACAGCAATCTGAAGGAAAGAAAATCCGTTTTACGTTTAATTAAATTTTAAAAACTCGTTTCATTTGTTGTTAACTTTATACCCACCTTTCGTGACATACATACAAGCCTAGATGGAATGAAGAACATGCATTGACGTTAGGATGACACAGCTCCACACACACACACAGACTCTCACGCACACAAAATTCATCAACAAAAATCTGACACCAACTTTTAACGTGACGCAGCCAAAACTCAAACACACACAACCATGCACATGTTTTCAATTCACACCACACATATACGTATACTCGTATACAACTCATATATGGACAACATCCTGCCAACATTCTGGGTGAACTCATATATAAGTAAGTAAGAATATATTCTATAGTTAAGAGAAACTTTTTCTTTGCTGAGCTGGCTGAAGTGGTGCACAGACACCTATGCACGCAAATCCATACATAAACACAACTTTATTTATTAACTTATATATACATATACATACGAGTAATATATACGTGCATTTGTGAAGCTAATATATAATTGGTTGTGAAAAACTTTTGACATCAGCCAATAGTAAGAAATACAACAAAAATAGCAGCAAAATCTTCAAAACTGAACATTACGATTTCCATTGAATTTTTGAAAATTTATTTTTCCTACATTCTTTAAAGCGCCATAGAGCCTGCTGACTCTACGTTTTGACTAAGCCATTCGATTTCTTGGCGGTTTATTCTTTTTTGACATTGTGGTAAATTTTCGTATCTTCGATTAATTATTTAAGTATTAACATTTTTGAAATTTACTCTATACGGAGCCTATCCAAATCAAGGGGGAATTTGAACTCGAATACTTGAACTTGAATAAAACTACACTCAATAAGTTTTTTGGTGAAAAAATATATCAAAAATGTCTTAGTGCAAAAATTAATGGTGCTTTTAAATAAAACCCTTAAAAAAAGGTGCAAAAAAATAAAAGGGTTGAATAAAAAATTAAAATAGATAACTAAATTTTCTTAAAAAAAAACATATCTAAGAATGATTTGATTTTTAGAAATTCCAAAATATAAAAATTATACAGAATTTTCATTAAAATTTTGCTCAAAACTTCCACTGAGAACCCATCATGAGATAATATCAAATGATCTTATTATGTGGTGAGATCTTTTGCTATAATATCTTAATTTATCAACACTTATATCCATCATCAGGCGTCCGTGGCGTAGTTGGTTAAAGTGCGTGGCCGCTATGTCAACGAACCTGGAGACCCAGGTTCGAACCCCAGCAGCGACAGAGAATTATTTGAATTAAAATAATTTTTCTGTACGGTCGCCACCCCTCTGCAGACAATGGCAAACCTCAGAGAGTAATCAAAATGCCATGTAAAGCTTCTTGAGAACAAGAACATTCTGTTCATCGCCGTTCGGAGTCGGCGTTAAACATGTAGGTCCGGTTCTCGGTCAATTGTGTACAAACTTAATAACACGCACAAACCAATTGATCATAAGAAGCTAGGTCAAAGTCCTTTCAAGGGCTGAAATGGCCAGTTATTTATTTTTATTTTTTTTTTATATCCATCATCATCATATCATCATAAGATTCTATCGTTTCATAATCATCACATAATAAAAACAACATTTTATCATAACGTCAAGTCACTAGTAGATCATACCAAAATTTCTTATATTATATATTTATTTATTTTATTGTATTTATCAAATCAATCATATCATTAGAACATATCAATGTGATTATAGTACACAATAGTTTTGATGTTACATTATTTGATAAGATTGGAAAATTATCACATCGTAACTGTTTTACTTAAAAAGTTCAAGCGTTATATTGATATATTGGAATCAATATATCATACCATCACGAAGACATGATCTTCATATCATATGATTTTATGACTGAATTTTGAAGTTGATATGTATGACAAAATGAAAATAAATTGGAACATAATATGTGAAGTTTTAATATGAGAGACTAATTATTATAGTGGTTTGATGATGATGATGATGATGATGATGATGATGATGATGATGATGATGATGATGATGATGATGATGATGGTGATGATGATGATGATGATGTAATTGAATGATATATAATAATAATAATAATGTTATATAAAATAATATCGATTCATAACCGCCAAAATATCTTAAGCGCCAAAAAGAAAATTTTACAGGAGAAGGTTTTTTTTAATTATCTTTGCTATTAATTTTATCTTTTATCTCTTATCTCTTTGCTATTAATTTTATTTTAATAATTTTATCTCTTATATTGATTAATTTCTTTTAGAGAATTTCATCTTAAGTGACACTTTGCTGTCATGAAAAATGTAAACAAACATGTAGTGTGTACTTAAGCTAAAATTGCTTTTGGTTTAAATTCATAATCTAATTTCGTACACCTATGAAATTTTGACAGACGATGTAAACCATCGCAAATTATCGATTTTCATCAAAAAACATAAATCGGATATTATGTCGCTTAAGATATTTTGGCGGTTATGAGTCGATATTATGGTATGACATTTCGGTGCTTTGATGATAAGAAAAAGTTATGTGATGACAGAACTTTGTTATTTGATATTGTGATAAAACAATGATATGTCATTGGTTTAAATAATGATGGGATGAAAGAACTTATTACGATTTGATATTGTGATGCAATAATGATAAATTATCATAAGTTGAGACGAATTTTAATGCTATGATGTTGTCACGATCATGTGATGTGATGTAATGATGATGTGACGTCCATCATGTGAAGTAATAATGGTGTGACTTTATTTTTTTTTTTTTTTTTTTTAGCTTTGAACCAAGGATTTCAGGTGGAATACCTATTCAGTCAAGTCTGCCTTGGTTCGAAGTGGGGTGATAGATTAGTGGGAAGGAAAGGTCAATCAATTGAAACAGGTGTAGGATGTTCTAAGCGTGGTGGAAAGCCGAAGAAACATGTGTATTTGAATCAGAGGCAAGTGTTATGCCTTTACCTCAGTCACTTCAAGTTATAAGGCAATCCTTATCCACAAACTTCTCTACTATCAACTACAACTTCAAGTCGTAAATATTGATGAATTTTTAATTTCAGTTGATTAGAAATGAGGAGAGAAAATTAAGAAAGGTTTAAAGCGTAGGACCATGGCCTGGCCGGGAATCGAACCCGGGACCTCTGGGGTGGCAGTCAAGCACGCTACCAACTCGACTACCGAGGCCGCAATTATGCATTTTTTGTTGATGCATTATTATGATGGGGTAATGATATTATTCTTATCGTTGAAATATAATAATATGATGATGTCATAGTGACATCAAATGTTGAAGTTATTATGACCTTTTGAAAATTATAATATACCATTATTTCCATATCACATCGTATGATCAAATTGTGAGATAATCACATCATAATATTACTATATTGTAAAAACATATCATATTTTCAGTATATCACATCAATTAAATCAGCATATAATTACATGGTTTTTATCATAATATCATATAATCAAATAATCTTATTTAAATATTATCATTAAACGTCATACCGACATTTTCTAAGTATTTATCATTAATCTGTCCTAAATATCACTTGTCCTTAAATTGATATTTTACATTCTTCAACATATTATATTATATCGTATCATCAATCATCGGACCATGTAATAATATGTAAAAGATACGGAATAATAATAATAGCCTCATGATGAAAACACCATATAATGATCTTTTGCTAACATGGTTTTTGTAATAATATCATATGATCATATAATCTCATTTATGTATTATCATTAATCGTTTTACCGACATTTTCTTAGTTTTTTTTTATTTATCTATAATTTTTATCACTTATCATTTATTTGATATTTTACATTCCTCATCATGTTATATTATCAAATCGTATCACCAATCATCTGACCATGTAATAATATCACCATGACTATATCATTGTATAATACTCGTTACTAATATCACAATATACTTATATAAAGAAACCATAATTATATCAAATAAGTAGCTATATCGTAAACTATATCGTAAGGAGTAAAAAATACGAAAATATCGCTTCTTCACATTTTTATAACATCGTTTGATTGTAGCATATTAATATATTATATGATCCGTCACTAGAACCGAATTAAATAATCCCGTCAGAAGATGACGCCAATCATAATAACTTCATATGGTTATACCGGGAAATATTTTATGATGTCTTCAACAGATCGTATCACGATATTGATTTAATGTATTCATCATATAATGAGATTAGCATTTACCATCATTTGCATTTGAAATCATGTGATCGGATTGAAAAATCATCTCATTATAACATTTTATATAAGTAAAACAGTACATCATACCATCACATCATGTCATCATATTGCCATTATTTTCGTTCGTTATAGCATATTATTTTTACATACATCTTATGAAAAAAATAACATTAATCATAGTACCATCATATTTTCATATCATCACATAATATATCAAACGATATATATTCAACTTATCATTATAAAGCCATATCAAAACATCGTATCATAAAACCACTTAATACGTATATCATCATACAATCATATATTCATTTAAACACACCATTTCATCATAATTGTATTACTTCGATTTCACATAACATCTTAAAATCATATCTTATTCGATAATATCAAAATAATAATACTAATCATCACGTTATCATATCATCATATCATGATAAAATTATTAGATTTTCCCTCGATTTTATCGTATCGTAAGTGTTCCACGTAAGATCATGTCAGCTTGATATTTACAATGTAAGCACAAGTTGACTGTACTATGTACCATGTATGGGTTGATCTTTGAGATGTGATTTTTAGATATTTTGCTCTAAATCAACCCTGTGAGAGCTGAATATGTCACCATGTTAAAAAATTATATTGATATTTTATTGCTTTTTCTATCACATTATATAATTTTTCCTTAACATCTATAAATAATATCGCCTTATCGAAACCTTATTATCTTTCATCACCAACTTATCAATTTAATATTTCATTATTACCATATCGTTGCGTCATCAAATCACGCTATAATAACATCAAAACATATAATTACAATTTTAGAGCGTTTAAAATGATCTCTTGTCCTATCATAGCTTTCGATCAACTTAGTCATTACACCATTTTAAAAAATTCAATATTATACCTTGATATTTTTATGTCATGAGATAATTTTTCCAATATATAAATAAATCGTTTTATCTTTAAAACTCATTATTTTCTCACTTATTTTCTCTCATCACCATCATATCAGCTTATCACCATATCTTATCAATATTTCATTATCAATATATCATAGAATTATCTTATAAAGTTATCATTATCATAATTACGTTATCATAAGATCAAATTCACATCATATTATTACATCACAACATTAAAAATGAAGAGGGCTCAATACTATTACATGACCAGTCATAGTGTTACTTCATCATAGCATTACATCTTCAAAGCCTTAGTGTTCATATTATGGCATCATATTTCAAAATCATCATAATATACCTTAGTCTTATCACGTCATTTTGTCATTTCCTTAACATCAACAAATCATTTTATCATTTTATCACATCATCATATCACATTATCTCATAATCATATCATCACTAGCGCTACTCTTAACACGCAGAAGAGAGAGAGTGGAACAGAATGGAAAAGTTGTGTTGAAAAAGCACAAAACATTATTTGCTCTGTTGTGGTTTTTGCTCGCCATCGTAAACAAGAACCAAAACCGTACCAAATGTATCGTTCGTTTCTGCGTTTCTTTGTGCAATCGTTTTGCAAGTATCCAATTAAATCAAGTATCCAAATAATTCAATGAGCTTGTGTGGGAAACGCTTAATCGTATTAGGACTTTTTAGGATTCTGTGGACTACTTGGACAAAAATTGATGATTTTTTATTTTAAAATTGAAGATGGCGGATAGGGTTGCCACCTAATTTTTGTATTTTTACGAATTCGGTGCTGTGGCGAACACCAGGTAAAAATGGGTAGCTGAATCCGAATCCGTTGTCAGAATTTCAAAATTGTGAAATTTTCAACACTATAGGGCTGCCACCTAAAAATATGCTTTTTTAAAAGTGTTAAACACTATCCTACAGTTTTAGGGGGTAGCTGATTTCGAATCTGATGTCAGAATTTTAAAATTCAAGATGGCTGATAGCGTTGCCACAATGTGGCAACCCTATTGTTGAAAATTTCATAATTTTTAAATTCTGACAACGGATTCAGGTTCAGCGACCCATTTTTACCTAGAGTTCGCCCCAGCATCAAATTCGTAAAAATAAAAAAAGTTAGGTCGCAACCCTACCAGCCATCTTGAATTTTAAAATTCTGACATCAGATTCGAAATCAGCGACCCCCTAAAACTGGTAGATAATGATTAAAATTTTAAAAAAAGTATATTTTTAGGTGGCAACCCTATAGGGTTAAAAATTTCACAATTTCTAAATTCTGACAACGGATTCGGGTTCAGCGACCCATTTTTACCTAGTGTTCGCCCCAGCACCGAATTCGTAAAAATAAAAAAAAAATAGGTGGCAGCCCTATCAGCCAACTTAAATTTTAAAATTCTGACATCGGATTCGAAATCAGCTACCCACAATTTTTCTTTGGAAGACGCTGGCGCCAATAACAGTAGCAATAACAAAATCAATAACATTCTTAAACGAACAACTGCAGAACCGAACCGGAATTTGGTACGGTTTCAGTTAGCGATGGCGAGTAAAAGCCTCAACACAGCAAATTATGGTTTATGATCTTAAAACAACCCGCTACCATTCTGTTCCGATCTCTCATTTCTGCACTATAGTGCTAGTGCTTTTGTTTGAACCGAAGAGCAACAGACGGAATGCAAAGAGAAAAAGTTTTTGATCGCTTTTGTAGCGCTACGTATAAGGTACGGTTTTTTTCCATTCTCTGGCTTCACCATAAATAAGCCCAAAATATGTCTACCACTCAGCAATAAACCAATTTTTGTTTAAAATTTTAAGCTATATTAAAACAAAATTAGGTGAATTGATACAGGCTGCCAAGGATGTTTCTGTTTTTTTTAGCTTTGGTGTTTAAAGTACGATACTCAACTCTGCTTCACCAATAATCCGCCACTTAATGCAACCTAATTAGTTTTAAAGCTACCAACTAAAGCTACTTAAGACAAAATATTAAATTCCAACACGCTGCGGGGAAAAAAAACTGCTTGCCTCTAAGCCGCAAAACAAGCAAAACGTTCAACTATTTGCCTTCAAAATGCCTTCGAATGTCAAAGTTTTTGGTTTTTTCCAGATGAAATATTATTTTATTATTTTTTTTTACTATTATTATTATTATTATTATGCGAACAAAGAATCCTTTTGAACCCCATGTGTAGCAGTGAGCTTTAAGGATTTCTCGGAGCAGGATTATATTTCAAAGTTTTCTGACCCAAAAGGATTTTGAAGTGTTCGTACGGTTTATGCTAGCGGTTTGTTCGTGTGCGACAGGCACACTTGTTGGGCGCAGCTTGACTGGCTGGCTTGTCGTTGTATCCCCTTTTCCTCATTGTACTTGTATTCCTGGACTCAGGCAGGTTTGTGCGCAAATATTTGGACACATCAAGTAATCTTATATGTTGCAAAAAGCCGTTTTTGATGGCCTTGAAAATGTTTGCTTAGGTTGTTTTTTTTTTTATTTGTGACCATTTTTATATATTTATTTTTTTAACTTTGTAATAACTTAAGTCTGACAATATTTGTGGGCCTTTTGCGGGTCACTTTAAGCAGCAAATAATTTGTTTGAGTTCGAAAATGATTGAGGGTTAGGCTGTCGCATAAAGTGACACGCAAGTTGATAGGCGGATGTCCTTGCCAAGCAATGTCAATTGTTTTTATCGCCAGGAAATGCGGTTCATGATTACAATTTGCCAAAAATTTCCAAGAATTGTTTGCCAAAATTATTCGTTTTTAGCTACAAAAGCCAAAAAGTTGCTCACACTGTCATTTAATGGCCTGCAGGCGGACACTGAATTCAACACAATCAATTCTTATTTCACTGTTCAATTTACTTGATTTGTGCAGTTGTAGTAAGGGGAGGAGGGGGGGGGGGGGATAGAGAAGAGGAAAGCGCGTTTGAGCTAAGCAATTGATAAATTTCTCCTTCGGACAAACTGTCTGTTAAGTCTGTCACGCAATGCCTTTATTTATGTCCTTGGAGCATAAAGTTTCTTTCTTTATTTTGTTCTCTTCAAATTTGTTTTGCTAATCTTCTGCTTGGTTTATCGTTAAAGCATTAGGCATGAATTTAGGTTCAGAACGAACCTATTTTGCTCTGCTACAGTGGTAATTTTTGCCAAAATTGAACACAAACTTCACGCTCTATTCGAAGCTTCGAAGTGTTCAACTTTATTCGAGGTCAAGCTGTCAAGGATTGCTCTTGTTGTTTGCAGCTTGTTATGCCAAATTGAGTCGCCATTTTGATTTCCGCCCACCACTAGCTCGAGGCTCTTCATTATGTGCTCGTGACTGTGTGGTGTGTGTGGTTTTTTGTGTGTGTGTGTATGTGTGAGCTGAATTTCTGTAATATAAATCATTTATAACTTTTACCACTGTTCCACAATTCTTGATTTATTTGATTGTTGACGTGATGTGGTTATTGATTTTTCTGAGTTTTTGGTTGGACTGTTTATTCTTGTTGCTACTTTTGTTGTTGTTTCTGTTTCTCTTCACTTTTGTTCTTTTATTACTGAATCGTTTATGAGTTAATTTTAGTTTTCGAACTTGATAAGAATAATAAAAGCAAAAAGAAAAGAAACCATTTCAGTTAAGAATCACAACTTTCTGGCTCTAACCAATTCATTGGAAGTGAACTAAAGTGGTAACTTGGGCGCCATTTTTTTTTTGTGAATATTTAAGGTATTTATAGAACTGTCCAAAGTTGCCGCGGGCACTCTATGCAGGGCTGAAATTCTGAGAAATTTTATAATATATTAAAAACTAAGCGGTTCATCTTTTATCGTGGAAATAGAGTCTTTATCTGAAACTTAAGATTATAAAGTTGTTATTAAATTTTGTGAGCTGTAGGCTTCAATAACGAAGTAAACTGTATTTTCAAACTTTGGAGAATGTTTTTGAACTGTCATTATGTTTTATACATTTACATTTGATACATGACCACTTAAAATGCTTATTCATTCTGAGGAAGTGATGTATTGAGGAATGGTTATGTTAGGATAAACAATTTAATGATTATGAAATGTAATTATATAAAAATGACAGATATAAAGGGTAGCATATTTGTTTGATATGTTAATGTGGAAATATTATAAATTTTTGCTTTTTAATATTTACTTTCTACTTTTTACTTTTTACGTTTACTGTTTACTGTTTACTTTTTACTGTTTACTTTTCTTTTACTTTGTTTTACTTTTTACTTCTACTTTTTACTTTTTACTTTTTACTTTTTACTTTTTACTTTTTACTTTTTACTTTTTACTTTTTACTTTTTACTTTTTACTTTTTACTTTTTACTTTTTACTTTTTACTTTTTACTTTTTACTTTTTACTTTTTACTTTTTACTTTTTACTTTTTACTTTTTACGTTTTACTTTTTACATTTTACTTTTTACTTTTTACTTTTTACTTTTTACTTTTTACTTTTTACTTTTTACTTTTTACTTTTTACTTTTTACTTTTTACTTTTTACTTTTTACTTTTTACTTTTTACTTTTTACTTTTTACTTTTTACTTTTTACTTTTTACTTTTTACTTTTTACTTTTTACTTACTCATAAAAACTAGTACCGATGATATTTAGCATTCTGATATTTATACATTGGAGTATATATTTAAACTTGAAGAGTAAAATATGTCTGTATATTTAAACGTTTTTAAATTTGATAAAAGACTACAAACCAGTTCATAAAGCTTTTATTACGGGTTTATTATTTATTTCATTCGAACTTTCATTTAAAATATTTGTAAATGTGTCCTTTAACTCCTAACACATTCACATGCACTCTCATATTCATACTTTCTTGCACCCTTTGTTGAGTAGATTAGACTGGGAAAACTTTTCAAATATTATTTAAAATGTTTGCAAATGCAGAAAGAGCATAAAATAAGAGAAATATTATTATATCAAGTTAAAAAGCGAATATCATGCATTATGAAGCACACACACACATTCGAAATTTATGGTCATATTTGTGTGTGAATTCACATATGCATATAAGCTTATGCATAACCCAGTAAACATGTGTTCTTGTGAGGAGCTTACTGACTTTCAAGACTGTTTTCCTTCTGCTGTTAGAACACTTTTTTGAAATAGGCACTTAACATCAGTTAAGTACGATATATAAGAAAATATCCTTTGAAGTCCCTAAGATACCAAATAAGCAACTATTATTATAAAATTTACATTAGCCGAAGCCGTTTTTTAAGAATATTAATACTTTCTTATTCGTTTATACTCAATTGTCTTGATAAACATAAAGCCTCCACAAGAAGTGTCAGAAAATAATCTTACAACTTGTTTGCTGGGAAGAAGCTTTTGCACAAGCTTTGTTATAGTTCGCTAGTTAAATATTTAATCGAAAACTTTTGAATGCTGATGAAAGTGTTTTAAACCTAAACGCACACATACGAGCATCAGCAAGTCAGCCAGCAAGGACACACTGAAAGCAAACAATTCGACTGTCAGTCGGTCAACCAGTCGGTGACGTATGCAGCATTCAGAACACACAATCGACCTTCATTACATTGCATTGTTCAGTGCAGCGGCAAAAGTTGTGTGCAACGACAACATCAACAAAAACAAAAACACCAACAGAAATACCAAGAACGGCTCTCATCACTAAATGGGTTGCCAGATCTACGCATCATATGCAATGTATGTGCTCTCCAAAGTGATTGCCAACACTTAGGGTACGTTTATGCACTAAAATACAGTTAAAGAGTGGCCACTTGTGGTTGTCCGCCTGCAGCAATTCTCTGATACTCTTACAGATGTGTGCACCAGTGTGTCTTTGTAAGTCTGTGTCGATGTATGTGCGATGCTGCAACAGTCAAAAAGCAGTAAAAAGCTTAAGCTATCAAAAATTTTGTTTTAGTGTCCAAAACATGCAGCATCTTTTTGACTTTCGTATGTTTACTTAAATGTTGCATACAAGCAAGAACACACAAACATGCACAAAAATATTTATGCACATACTTGTGGAAGTTGCAATTTGCAAAAAAGTAGCAGCTTAGCTTATAGCAAAAAAAAAAAAAAACAAAAACAAAATGCATTGAAAGCACTAAGCGCATTAAAAAATTTCAAGTTAAAAAGGAATGTTTTTTATTTTGCTTCTTGATCAATCAATTTAATGGAAGTCTAATGAAGAGTAGCATTAGAACTCAACGAAGTATGCATACGTACACATACATATGTATCTCTGAATTAATCTAGTTATGATGCACATAAAGCAAAATTTACTATTATTAAAGAGCTTTAAGCTTAAAGCAACCAGTTTATGCCGGTTAAGTAAGCGCTGAAATTAGCTCTATTCATATTAACAAGCAAACTATCCTGAAAATTCCCGAATGACCAATTTAAGCATTTTTCTATCAATCTGGTATATTTTATTATCAAACGAAGGACTGCTTGTAAAAAACAAAACAAATTTTTAGATAAGCAAAACTCTTCAACAGACCTTGACGACAAAGAGACATTTCAACAGTTCCATTTCACTTTATTCATAATTTTATTTCAATCATTGATATGTTGCAATAAAAAAGGTTTATAGAATGATATACATAAGTAGGTCATATGTCATGTCATATCATATATCATGTCATGTAATATCATATATCATGTCATTTTTCGTGTCATATGTCATGTCATATGTCATATCATGTTATGTCATATGTCATGTTATGTCATATGTCATGTGTCATGTTATGTATATGCCATGTCATATGTCATGTCATACTATATATGATTTCATCATATTTATATATATGATGTATGTATGATTTCTGATTATGAAAATTATATTTTTTTTTAGTAATTTATTGAAACTTCCACCCTTTGAACTCAAACCCTTAATCATAAAATGTTTAATCACATTTCTGTCTCCCGAAAAAGTTAAGAATTAAAGGGTAAGAATTATATGAATAACCATTAAATTATCATATAAATCAATTTTTAGACACGAAAGCATATAAAAAACCCATATTATGTCGACTGGCTAGCTGTTCTTCGCGTAACAAGCAAGGTACAGTCTCGTATATCAGAGAACCCTAAGTATTCATCACAGCTCAGTTCATTTGCAGTCCATCACTTTAACTCAGAATGACCCAAATATTGCACACAAACTTAATAAAGCGATTTATTTTAATGAATTGTTGTTGAAAAATATTCGGACAAGGATAATTTTATAAAAATTGCCAACAATTTATAAAATTTTATTTATTACATAAAGTAAGGCTTTTCCATAACATTTAATTTTACAAAAAATATTCCAAACACAAAGGCAGATGACAACAAAGCAAAAACAAAAAACAATAAAAAATACCAGAAATTGGAACAATAAAATCAACATAAACTTAAGATATCCTTGACAGAGTGATTGTTATCCTCTGCAGTTGTCAATTTCCCAGCATAGCATTGAACGGGAAGCGGCTACGAGGATGTCTCAGAATTTGTGGCATGGCACAAATTAAATTATATTTTAAATAGAGTTCAAAGTTTTTTTTTACGATTTATTAAAAATAGAAAACAAAAACACAAAAAATGCTTTCAAAGAAAATTTAAAGTTTGCAGCAAATTGGCGTAAACATAAAAAATAATTCGATGGATGAGGGCAAACAAAGCAAAAACAACAGGAATAACTTTTCGACAGAAAAATTCTAATCAAATGCAGGAAAACTTTGTTTGTATGCTGAACACACAAATTCAATTACACACACACACACATACACAAACACACACTTATAGAAACACTCACTCATACCTATACTGAAGTTAGCAACTAACACAAACAATATTTCAAACGTTATTCAATAATTCAAAGGAAGCAAATTTCTTTGCCATTAGCGTAGCGTAGAAGTGAGTGAGTGGGTTTTGGCTGGGTGGTGACGGGTTGTGGTTCCTGTTCGTTGTGAGCAAGGGTGTCGGCAGCAGCGAACAAACAGTTTTCAAAGGATGTCACAGAAATAAATTTTTGTGGCACAATAAAGTGGGCCACTTTTTAAGCGCCAACATTAGCACAAACACACATACTTGCCTGACAACATTTGTATAGACAACACATAACTTCACACATTGAATCACATCAGCGCTAATAGTAGCACACACCCTACACAAACAAGTACGCTTGACGTTGTCGCTGCTTCCTGGTGTTGTCCTTGTGCTCTGCTTTGCTCTTGTCTGCTGCTGTCTGCTCTGCTTTTGTTCTGCTCTGATCGCCTGCCTTTTAAATCAAATAAATTCTATTTCGAATGCGAAAAGTTATACGAATTGTTTTCAATAAAAATTTAAGTACGTTTCACAAAATTTATGCTGCTCAAAACAATGGCGTTCCCAAGTATGGCGTCGCTGCCAGCTGCGGCCTGCCTAACTGGTCTAGCACAAAGTTTCCAACGATAATGATAAATACAATGCCGGGTAGGATTTTGATGATGATTACATTGAGTATAATGGTGGGAGTAGTGGTTTTGGTTGAAGGTGGTGCTGCCGCTGATGTCTAGTTGTTATTCATTGCATTAGGCATTTTCATAACTTTTGCTTGGGTGCTTAATAGTGTCAGATAAATAGATTATCTTCACCTTGGTTCTGGTAGTTTTCGTTTTTCAAAAAAGGAACTACATTGAATTCTGCCTTTGGCCAAAAGTATAAAACAAATTTCAAAAGCATTTGCCTTTAAGTACCGTGGCATGGATATTTTTATTATTTTAGAATTCTGAAAGTATTTTTGGAAAAGCGGTAGCTATTCACTATTTTCTCAAAGTAATAAAGATTCTTTAATATGCAATAAAGGTTGATATTGTAACGAACCTTATGGAAGGGGTATCGAACACGACGTTAGTTTTTAAAGAAACTCATCCGACATCTGCTCGTCGACCATTTGTCCCATCGACAAATTTTTCCAACAGCAGTTAATCACCTGAAATTTGACATCCTTAACTAACGACGAAACCCGTAACCAAATTAGAAGTAATAACATCAATACTTAAATTAAAAGCAATACCAGTAACAGCAGCCGCGCTTAAAGCAACAGTAGTTGCGAGTAGCTACAGGACATTATTCCCAAACAAGCCGTGGACCTTTCAACAAGATTCTGCTCCGCCTCGTTAGGCTAAATTGTTTCAAGAGTGCATCAAAAACAAAGGCTTGCTCTACTCGACACCAGAATATCGAGTCTCTAAAGCGCGCTTTTGTTCGATCAGTGGTGAAATTTGATATGAATGTCATGTGTGCTGCGATCGATGACTGGCCGAATCGGCTTCGCTCGTACTGAAAAGCAAAGGGTGGTCATTTCGAATAAGTTGTTCTACAATTTGAAACTCATTCATTGAGTCATTCAATACTCAATAAATAATTTTGAATAAATCGTTTGTTATTTTTGTTATGTTTGTTAAACAAACTGTGGTCGAAACTGCTTTATGTTCATTCAACTCTGGGAACGAGTAAAACAATACAGCTAATACATAAATTCAGTGTACCCAGATAAGGGGATTTCCCCCTAGATTTAGGGGTTTTTTTCGGTTTAGTAGAAAATTTAGGGGTCAAAAATCTTTAGGGGAAAACTTTAGGGGATTTTAATTTTCTGTTAGTGTTTTTTGAGAATTTTTAGTGGTTTCTTAAAGAAGCGGCAACATCAACTAGGAACTGTATTTTTTTGCATTTGATGCACCCTTTTGTTTTCTATTTTTAATTTTGTTTTAGCTCTTACATGGTTTATTTTGTCAAAGTGAGTCAAAACAATTGCGTACCATATAAACAATACTGCTTCGCAGCTGATTGTTTGTCGAATGAGCGAAGTAGCACCAGAATATGTGTGAAAGGAGATGCTGTTTTAAATTCTAACGACGAGAAAGCATATATTAAAATTTGTGTTTTTTTTTTGTATTTTTTAATGACTTAAATACCAGTGAATTTGTAACCAACAAAAAAAAATAAAAAAACGTTAAAAAACATAAATTAGAAAAAACGTGGAAGTATGTCTTTAAATTTATTAAGCAGTTTTTATTTTACTAAAATTTAGTAGAAAAAAACTAAATAGTTCAACTTAATTACAATCGAAAAATTAAACTTTCATAAAATATAATATATCTGCCCAAAATATAATATATAATTTTAGGGTTTTTTTTTTATTTTTATGGGAAAATTCAGCAAATTTTTTCAGATTTATGGGAAAAAAGCTCAACCTATCTAGCAACACTGCATAAATTCATGGTAGACTAAACAAGGTAGTCTCACGGATGAAAATCCTCTATCACTGTTGGTCGAAACTGTCAAAATCAATGCAAAATAATTTATATTGGTCATGGTAGAATTATAAGGTTGGGCCGACTCGCTTAGTACCCTCATGCGTCAACGAAGAGTGGAGAATAAAAAAGGTGATTAATTGTCAAAATGGCGAAGTTCGTAGAAACCTCAAATGAAATAAAAATATTATGTTTTGAAGTTGTAAATAGTGCGAACCCGTGTATTAAGTTTGTAAATCTATAAAATACTGAGGACGTGTTTAATTTGCAAAAAAAGTTTGTAAAAATTTTGACCTAAAATCAACTGCGAAGCATGAAAATAAACACTCGCTGATGAACAGCTGATTTTGACAACTAGCTCGCTTTTCACTGCTTTCTACTTCATTCCCCTCCGAGTCGGCCCTTCCTTATAATTCTACTATGATATCGGTGGCCAATTGACATTACTTCGGCGCTGAATGGCAAGTGGCATCGTTCTCTGTAAACCACTCTTTTTCAAGATTCATATCAGTAATTTCAGTTGGTCAGCATGTCGCGAAATCGGGCACCATTCACAGTATCTGCGATTCCAGCTGCATTTTCTAAGTAGAATAGCGCGATGACACCGCCAGTCCAAAACCCGTACCAAACAGTGTACCGTTGTTGGGCAGCTTTTGGAGTGCTCTTGAATTTTCCGTGCTCCAAATCTGGCAGTTCTCATTGTTGGCGAAGTTCTCATTGAGATGAAAATGGACTTCATCACTGAAAATTATATTTATTTTTGCAAAATCGTGATCATCGTCAATCGATGATGTTCCAACACCCAAGCTGAGAACATTTGACATTGCGCATGATCTGCCGGCTTTAGTTTTTGAGTCAACTGAACCTAGTAAATGTGTAGATGCACATCTTTTGCCAAAATGTGCCAAGGGAGCTCCTGTTAGGGCCCAATTTTTGACCACGATGATGAATCGACATTGTTGGGTCATCATCATATTGGGTCATGGCTATTTTTTCGGCCAAACAGGTGAAACGGGGACGATCACTCCTTTTCGCGTCCACAATAGACCCAGTGGACTCAAATTAATTGATAAAATTGACCACAATGTTGTGAGACGGTGCGTTATGTTAAACGGGAAATGTGCTTTCCAAACCGTTCTCGCAAAATGTTCAATGCATTTGTAGTAAATTTTCACAATTTATACTCGTTGCCCGAGCGTAAATTTGACTAAATCTCCATGTTTGTAGTTGACAGTTTTCATAGGTTTAGTACTCTACGTTTGTCCAAAAAAGGAGTGCCCGTCTTGTTTTCCGAGGACCAAAGTTCCTTAAGTTTTTTTTTTTTCAATTTGTGATATTTTCGGATGGAGATCAAAGTATCTATGTAATAGAACTATGTAATAGATGTTTGTAATTGATGCTATTCTTTCTTCAAGATCGACAAGCTTGGGATACATAGGAGTCACATTTTCTCAATGGTTAACCATAAACTGTTCGAAGCAAAAATGCTTCGTTTATAATTCCACTTAGTTTATGATTCCACAACTAAATTCTGAGAAGTGATAAACTTTCCTTGCTCATATTACTCATTTCCTTGCTCAGACGCATGCTCATATTCAAATGTTATTTGTATAGATTGTCACTGGAGACCTTTTTTAAAAAAGTTTTCTACGCTGCTATAGAGACTCGCTAATTCTATGCTCAACTGTAGAATAGACAGGTATTGCTGAAATGGATTAGAAGGACCACGCCTTTACTTTCAATTTGTAGGCTCAATTTCTTTGTACAAGATCTCACAAATACTATCCTAGTACTATTTATTAACGTTTGAATAATAGTAGTTTTCGACGGGAACCAAACTAGTTCATATTTTAATTTGAACGTAGTTTAAGCAAAAATTTTCTCCCATGAATTATAATGGCTGGTAACCTCTAAAAATAAAACAATGATTACTTAAATAGGCCACTGTCGAAGTAATCACAACAACAAAAACAAAATCAACAAAAAATAAAAACTATTTTTCAAACGACAATCGATCAACCATTTTTCAATTAAAATTAAAATACAACCGCAAGTGACAAAAAAAAAAAAAAAACGACAAGAAAAAACAACCAAAAATAGCTGTAAATAGACCAAATAAATACACACATTCAAATATAATAAAACCAAATTCAAAACAAATTGAAAATTAGGAATAGAAATAAATTTCAATTCATTTAGGCACGAACAAAAGACTCAAAACGAAAAAAAAAACAAAAATTGTTGACGTAAATCACTAGCCAACAACTAAAACAACAACAATAGAAACAACAAAAACAATGGAACTTCATTAGGCGACAAAATGAGGGAAAATGCAAAAATGACGACTAATCAGGCGAAACCGCGACCGCAGCAACACAACCAGAGAATCACACACACACACACACACACAACGAGAAATACACACACAAACATACGCATCACGCTCTAACACATACACAACAATTTTGGGCATAAACAAAATAGCAGCAATGAATGTTAATGAAAATGCTTTTTCTATTTGAATTAATTGAAATCCAAGCCGGAATTCATCTCAATCAACTGTCACTAGTTATTATCTGTCAAAATATGTGAAAATTCAAATGTCGTGTTCAGCACGTTTCATTGCGTTACAAATACATGTGCAACACTCATTGACAAATAACAAAAAAAAAAAAACAGCTACGAAAAACACATCCGCAGAAAACACATCCGCATGTGTGTAAATTCAGCGAAATAAAATAAATAAACAAATACCATTTTGATTCGATTTAAATTATAGCCAGTGATTAACGCTTTGTTTAATTAAGCTCTAGGTATATGAATAAAGCTCGGCATTTGAAAAAAGTTTGAAGCTCAAAGCTTTTTCTGTGTGTAATTTATTAGCAACGTAACTGGGTTAAAATTTAGTGCAAATATGTGGATTTAATATAGAGCTGTTTAGAAACCAATCTCTGCGAATTCAATTTAAATTCCGCGAATTTTGAATTTTTGTGTTAATTATTGGTTTAATTTATGCTCTCATTTATTTTTGTTTTGAGCAACAGATTATTTTTATTTTAAATTAGCTTATATACCTGATGTTACTCGGCTTACTTAATACAGTTGTCATCATCTAAGTTTTGTATAAATTTTTTTTTCTAAAAATGGAAATGCTATAATAAAATGAAGAGGCAATTATGGAACATAAGTTTTAATTTTTAATTACAATTAATTTCTCAAAAATACGTTATTAACCTTTCAAAGATTTAGTTTTTAAGAGGTTAGAGATGGTTAATTCAAAACAATCACCGGATATTTTTGTAGGTTTTGTATAAATACTCCATTTTTGCCCATATACAGATTATTTAAATAATTTAGTTGTTAATAGAGCCGTATCGTGGGTTCAGAGCAATTGTTTTTAACAGTTCTGAAATCGCCTACCCACTACAACAGTTTTAATGGTTAGATTCATTTATCAAAAATATATCGGTAAATTTAAATATATAAATATATGTATGAAAATATGACAACATGTCATGTGAACTACTTAAAAATAAAAAAAAGAAACAAAAAGCTTACATTTCCCACATTTTGAATGAGATATCTTAGCTATGTTGAACCATAAAGTATTTAAATTAAAATGTATGTGATTGTATTATATATTTCCAGTAGGAGGCTAATAGCTATATAATAGCTAAGTCTAATTCCTAAGGCGTATTGCTGGATCTCATTACTGACAAGAATGATCAAGTCCTGGCCATTCTCTAAAGATGGCTGATAGGACTTTGATCAAATAGCCTTGTACGTGTTACTAAATATTACGTGTTAATAAATATTTTTACAAAAATTATCGAGAACCGTACCTACTTGTTTTATACCGACTCCGTGCTGCTAATGTGTATTCTCAAGAATCTTTTCAACAACCTTTACATGGCGGTCTTTCCTCTCCGATCGGAAAAATCGATTTTTATTGAACCTCAGACCTCGCCTATTGAAAATTGGCGTGAAATGGCCCACCTACTTTTTAACGCCATCAGCCCCTTTGAATTTGTATATGCATATGCAAAAGCGAATGTATGCCTTTCTTACTACCGCCAAAGAATGACTCCACCTCACCGTATGTCACCTGTCGGTCTACTTCCAACAGTTCAGGCACAGCATCAATGTTTTATACCACAACAGCCATTCTTAGACGACCTTCACGAAATTCCTCTTGGAGAGAATGCAGATCATGCTCGATGTCATTGAACCCGCGTTTTACAGTCACTGGGTGTGGTGTTTCATCACAAAAAATCGAACTAAGTTGATAGCTGAATTCTTTTCTTGTTAACCTATGTCGAATATTATAAAAAATTATCACCCGAAAATGTTCACGCCTGAATTCCATTTTTTTACTCAAATACAATTTTCAAACCATTGTAAACAACACAAAAAGCGCATATACACCAAAGCGTTGTGAATGCTAGGTGTCTAATTTTCAAATGGAATTGTCAAAAATCCTCTGGTAATGCTTAGTGTTGTCGAGGCGCCAAACTTTAAAGGCAGCTCTCGTATTATTTAAATAGATTATAAAATGCTGCCATTTCAAAATGCTTTTTGCTCGCAACACTTTTTGCCGCTGATCATCAACTGCTTTAATAAAAGTCAAAGGTTTTTATGATGAAAATTAAAAAATTGCTCTTTGGCAATATTTTATATGCACAGCGCTTTTTTTTGACATATTGACAGTAAATAATTTAATGATTATCTAAATTTTTAATATATTGCCTGAGAAATAATTTGTTCATTTAAGCAAAGCTGCAAAAATGCTGCATTATTGTGCAATAAAAATTGATTTAAAAAAAAAAAAAAAATGCAAATAAAAAAATCATAGCTGTTGCCCGTTGACAGCCTTGCAAGCATTTTAAATATACATATCACAGCAAATGATGAAAAATAGCTGTTTGTTGGAAAAGTGTTGGAAAAATGTCACGTGCTAAAAAGAAATACTTTAAGCATTGAGCAATTTTCTTAAATAGCTTTGGGCTGTATGTTGCTCAGGATGTTATTGATTGTACTTCATCATTTTCTTCTTTGTATCTTAACGTTATTTTTTTTTCGATCTCTCTTTCCAATTTATTATTTATTTTATCTGCAGAAATTTTAAGAATTTCGTGTTCTTCTTTATTGGAAATCACATCAAACAAGCGCCGGAAGTGTCGACAAGATGTGTAGACAAGCGGATGTTCATACTCAGTTGCTGTGAAATTGAGTGACACATAGAAAACGCTTGGTAACGTTTTATTTTCTTTTGTTAATGTATTTAAAAGCATTTAAAAAAAGTTCATCATTTCAGCGAGTAAATTGTAAAAAAATCAAATATAAAAAAAATCAAACATTCTACTAAAAATATTACGTTTGTCCTTGGGACACTTTCAATTATTAAAACGGGTGTATCAACAGGAAATGTATGATTTGTTTTTTTAATTAAACAAAAAATTGTTTGGATGTCTCTTAAATTTTTATTGGATTATAAAGTAAACACATAGAGATTATGTCTGAAATACAACATCTTCCAAATAGCTGTCTTGGCTTAGCTTGCGTCTTAGCTTATTCCCTTTTCCGAAATTTTCGATTGCTTTTCTGTATAATTGGGGGTGTATTTCGGCGATGCCGTCTTCAATGCTCACTTTAAAAGTTGAAACTGTTAGAAGACCTTACTCTTACCACAAAGGAAAAACCAAAAAAATCTAGCTATGTTGTGTAAATAAAATAAAAAAATAAATAACTGGCCATTTCAGCCCTTGAAAGGACTTTGACCTAGCTTCTTATGATCAATTGTGTTGTGCGTGTTATTAAGTTTGTACACAATTGACCGAGAAATGGACCTACCATGCTTAACGCCGACTCCGAACGGCGATGAACGGAATGTTCTTATTCTCAAGAAGCTTTACATGGCATTTTGATTACTCTCTGAGGTTTGCCATTGTCTGCAGAGAGGTGGCGGCCGTACAGAAAAATTATTTTAATTCAAATAATTTTCTGTCGCTGCTGGGATTCGAACCTGGGTCTCCAAGGTTCTTTGACATAGCGGCCACGCACTTTAACCAACTACGCCACGGACGCCACTAGCTGTTGTTGTGTGGTGTACAAAATAGTTTTAAAGGATTTTTTTCAAGTTTGACTCTTTATTGTGAAAAATTTGTTATAAATTCATTTTTGAAATTATTGTCCATCGCTAGCCACTACATTCTCCCATCTTTCTGGCAATTTTTGCATACCATCTCGAAATAATGATGCGTCTTTTGATATGATCCACAAATTAATCTAATTTTGGAGTTCTTCAAAAGTGCGAAAGTGCTGATCCTCGAAGGCATGCGTCATCGACGAAAACAAATAGTAGTATGAAGGGGAAATGTCTGGGCTATACGGCGGGTGGGATATGATTTGAAATTTCTGCGTTTCAAGATATGTTTTGACCGGTTGTGCAACATATGGCTGAGCGTTGACATGTTGCAAAATTACCATGTCGTGCCTTTGCTCGTATTCTGGCCGTTTTGCTTCAAATGCATTAATTGAGTTCGGTAGAGTTGCCCTGTGATGGTTTCACTAGGTTGTAGCGGCTCTAGTACACCACGCCAAATTGGTCTCACCAAATACAGAGGATGATGACACTACCACTTTGAATATTCGGCTTTGATGTCGATTTTGGAGTATGGCAGGGTGGCCCGTATGATATTTTGCGCTTGGGGTTAGTTATTGCACCCATTTTTCATCACCAGTCACAATACGATGAAAAATCCTTTTCTTTTTTGCCGATGGAGCAGCTGTTCACAAGTGAAAAAATGACATTCGACGTCTCTTGGCTTCAATCCATGCGGCACCCAATATCCTACCTTTTGGATCATTCCCATGGCTTTTAGTAAAACAGATATGGCTTGTTGAGTCACTCCCCATGTTTTTGCGAGTTCTTCTTGCATTCGGCACGAGTATTCATCCAATATATACTCCGATTCGGCATCCTGAAACTTTTCTGGCCGTTCTTCGAGGTCTTTGTCATCGGTATTGAAATCACCACTTCTGAAACATCTACTCCAAACTCACTCATCGAGTAAGCATGTTCCCTGTAAGCTTTTTGCAGCATTTGATGATGTTCAGCTGCATTTTTCTTTAAATGAAAGCAGAAAAGTACACTTTCCCACAAATTGTGTTTTGTTGGCACAAAAGTGGACATATTCGGAGCACACAAAAACTATGTTGTTTACACTTTAGCGAAACGACACATACTGAAAAGGTAAGCCTAATGATAAGGTTTGTAAATGAAGTTGGTTGCAATATTATTCGATTCGATTCAATACTAGTGATGCAATCTCAAAAAATCCTTTAAAATTTTTTTGTACACCTGACAAATCTTGGCAAGCTATGGACAGGAATTTTGTAGAAATGTCGCAACGACATGGCTTCAATCCAACAACAACTTTAAGCGACGACAAGCATGAAATGCGATGCTATTTTCAAAATAATAAGCCGATGTTATGATTGTGATGAAATAATGATATGATTGTGCGATCAAAATTATAACTTATAGATGGAACACATTGGCGACATATTAATAAGATGCATTTCTCATGGACAGGGATTTTGTGGAAATATCGCAACAACATGGCTTCAATTCAACAATGTTGCTGTCATAGGCTTAGATCTATAACTAATATGAGCGACGACAAGCATGAAATTCACTCATATTTTCAGAATTTATTAACATTTCGGTATCATTTTCATTCCACGCTACCGCGTTTAAAATAATGATCCAATGATATGATTGTAATGATATGATAATATAATGATATGATTGTGCAATCATAATTATGACTTATATCCTGAATTCATTGGCGACGACAGCAACATAACGATATCTGATCTAATACATACATTAATAAGATACATTTCCTATGGAGAGGAATTTTTTGGAAATGTTGCAACGACATTAAGTCACTGCAACAATGTTGCTGTCGTCGGCTTGAATCTGTATCTAATTTGTGGGTTTGTATACACTTTGGTGAGATTTTCTCGCGTTCAAAATAATCAAGTAGCCGAAGATATGAACACATTCTTTCGGCCTAATGACGTGTCGTCGTGCTGTTGTCGTTTGCAATGTGTTCAGGCTGTTTAGAAGCAAAAACTCGCGATTACTAAAGAAATTTATTGGATTTGAGTAGGATAAGTAAAATTCGAAAAAAATAAAAAATTATCCTTAGAGAGTTAGTAGCGCCTTGGTTAAATGCGAGTGTATGTGAGCCGTGACATGCCTTTAAATTGGTAGATTTCAGCTGGGTTAAATTCCGCGGTGAGGTGAACTTTTTTTGATTCACATATGAATCGATATTAGATAAGTTGCTATTTTTTCCTACCAATGCCAAGCTTATACATATCATTTTGTAAAGTTATCAATCTTTTTAGGTTTAAGAGTTTCGTATTTTTATCCACTTACCATTCATGTAGAGCACCATAAGCAGCACCATCAGCTGATATTCTGGCATTTTGTATATGTTGCAGCACGATTTCTTCCACATTTTGTAGTAGGCGCCAAACATTCTCATGAAGCTTCTCGAATTTTAGCTCAACTCAAGAGAAAAGCTACAAATGAATTTAGCTATACAGCTGATGACCGAATAATGTTGAACGTTGAATCAATCCACAAAACGGAAGTTGCTGAATTTTTATTTCGTTTTAACACGCTTTGGCAGTTATTGATTTATACTTTCGGCCAATTAACAATGTTTGTTTATTTTTTCTTTTCTGTCCTTTTGATGACTTAATTTTGAGCAACACTTTGACATTGATTTGACAAATTAAATTGAAAACAAAATTGAGAAATGAGAAAATCTTGATATCAAATATTTTTTTTTTCTTAAAGTGAATTTCTTAAGTTCGCTTTATTACCCACTTCTTTTTCTTATTTCTTTTAATTATATTGATTAACGATAGAAAAAATCGTTAAACTAACCAATAAAAATTGTTTTTAATGCAGATTCGATTCGATTAAGTGCTTTTATGCTCTTCTCTTTACGGCAAAAACAATAAAAGCAATAACAACTGAAAGCTCGTTAGAAAGAAAATTAATTTCTGCACTCAATTGATTTTGATTTCTTTTTCCACTTTTATTTTTTCTATACTTGTTGTTTTTGTTTTCATTTAGTATTTATTTGAATTTTTGCACTTTTATTTTTCATAAATTTGTATTTTTTTAGTTTTTTTTATTTATTCACAAATGCACTTCATCTTCAAGCGCTCACTAGAGTTGCCAGCTTTCGCGTTTTATGATTGTTTTTTATTTTTTTCTTACTTCTTTGCTTCTTAATTTACGTCTGGGCTGACTTCTGCTTCCTCCGCTGCTATGTTTTCTGTTTTGTTTAGTGCTTCACTTTGCTTCTCATGCTTATCATAAGGTTTTTCTTGCGGACAACAATAAAAATAGCAACAATACCGACCGAGTCACCAACATTGTTAACAGCTTGTCATCGGTTAGATTGGCAACCCTGGCTGAGATTGAGGCGGTTGCCTGCAGCATTTTTTCATTATTAAAATGCAATCCTGTGGAAAATTTCTGCAATGAAAAAAGCAAAGAAAGCATGTTAAACAAGAGTTTAGATATTATTTTGCGAAAAATATAAAAAAAACCGAGCATATCTTGTTATATAAATTCAATTATTTTCTTCATTATTTTCTTTTAACTTTATTAAGTTGATGCCACTTCATTTAAATCATCAATGGACTAGTGTTTAAACATGGACTTTAAAAGAAAATATCAGAGAAGTCTAATTGATTTTTGTTTAAAACTAGTTAAAATTTGTATCCTAAATGATTTAGCTTTTATAAGATTTAAAGTGTTATAAGTTATAAAATTAAAGTTATAACGTTATATAGTTAAGTCCCATAACTGAGTTTCATTGTTATGCGACATTTAGTTGCAAAGCTATTTAATATCAAATATTTGGATTCTATGGGTTGAGCCACCCCCCGTCCAATGCCCGTCGCATATTTATAGCAAAAAGATATCACCAAGCGGTAACTTTATTCTGAATTTCAATGTTCTGTGACTTTTACTTCCAAAGTTATTCGATATCAAAAATTTGGCTTGTATGGGCGCAGCCACACCTCCTTGGTCAAAGCCCGTGTCAGTATTTAATTAGAAGAACATCACCAAATGATAACTCCATTCTGAGTTTCGATGTTCCGTGACTGACTTCCATAGCTATTCTGTATCAAAAATTTGGTTTGTATGAGCGGATCCACGCCCCTTTTTCCAATGCCCGTGCCAGTTTTTTAATAGAATTATCAGGTCAAGCAGTAACTCCATACTAAGTTTAATTGTTATATATTTAGTTCCACAGTTATTCGATATCAAAAATTTGTGTTTTTCGGGCGACGCCACGCCCCCTTGTCCAATGCTCGCAGGTAAAAGGACACTACCGAAAAGTACGTTTGTATCGAGTTTCATTGATACTTATAGTTCGAACTTTATACCAAAAATTTTGACAGCTGAAAAAGTACCTCGCCTCTTTGTCAACGCCCATAAAATATTACCAGTTAAACGGTTTGTGTAAATTGGGGTCGAATATCGATATATTTTGAGACTGTGCGATCTATACTTCCAAAGCTATTCGATATGGCAAGTTTGGGTTGTATGGCAGGTGCCACGCTCCCTTGTCCAATGCCTGACCTATTGATTTCGGCACCATACTACACAGAAACGCTTTAAAAACTCAAAAAGAAACCACCATAAGCCCGCAAAGGAAAAAAAAGCTCAAGCCTGTGTTATATAACACGGGCGCATAGGTCAGACCTAGAATACATTAGTCATTAACAGCCTTATTCAATAGATTTCCTTAAACAACCTTTAAACACTTGTTTAGTTATGCACTGTTTAAGGCTTTAAGCCCAGTATGCTGTAGAAGCGGAAAGAAACTTTCCATAAGGAATGCATTGAGTTTTTGACAGCGAAAAGGCAGCGGAATTTTTTTTTCGCTACTTAGTACGCTGTAGAGGTGAAAAATTTGTTCAATGCTAGCAAGTACAACCACCATGTGAAGAGTTGAAATGTCAAAATTTCGCTGTCGATTATATGTCCGGGCATTTAATTGGCGCCAGAATTTTGACATTTCAATAAGAAAACAGTACGACCTCGCTTTACGCAACACTCGATTATCGCAATACTCAAAAATTTATATTGTTGACTCGGTAAGCACAACTTAAAAAAAAATGCACAATTATCGCAACTTCCATTTGCGTACACTTCCATAAACTTTTATATTATTTACTTTCAGTTCTTCTTTTCTTGTAAAATACATTTTTGATGTACGAAAAATTTCTTAAAACAATATTTAAGGAAACAAAGTGCATATCTTAATACATAAAACTACAATATCTAGGATTCAGAGCCATAAAACTTTATGTTTAGAAGTTTAATTGCGTTTCTTCAACATTAACTACGTCAACTGGCCGAATTTCTATTAGTTGCATTGAGCTAGGTCGTACTGTAGTTGCTTTTTTCTCCACACAAACATTTTTGACTCTACACTAATATTTCGGGTGTAGAATTATATGCCAAGAAATTTTCGTTTCTACAGCATACTAGGCTTTATGATTGTAAGGTTTGTGTCTGAACTATAGAAACTCTCTGCAAAAATTAAAAATTCCTATGGATTTACAATGGCCACCGCATAAAAAAATGCTGCAAAGGGCGCATATGGAGCATGTCTTTGATATTAAAAGAAAAGACAAACAAAAATCATGGTTGTATTTATCATGGTTGTCGTTCGCTACTTGGTCATTATACTTCTTCTCTTTCTCACACTGGTTCTGTGATAAACACACAGATAATCGTACTGCACTTACACATGATGTTATAATACATAAAATACAAAGCATATGAAAATTAATACAAAATTTGAAGGAGTTAAATTTTGATTTACTTATAGAATCAAAAAAATTATATGTAGCAATGTGATTATTTAAATACAAATCAAAAGAAGACATATTAAATATGTTACGACCATACTTGAATTTTCTTCAATGCATGCATAAAGTATTAAAAACTTATAATGGAAGTGACAAACATTTTCTCAAAATTTTGTGCTCCAGATTAACACCCCCGTATAACGTATTCTACGTTAAAAGATCTAGATAGAGTCAGCAGATTTCAAATCCAGATAGGTTTTTCTTTTTGAAATGATATCTGAGAAAACAGTAAACTTAATAACATAGCTATTTGTAGGTTCGATTATTATTATTTATCTAGCTCTCAGAGTTAGCTTTATTGAGAGTTATATTGAGCATAAAATATTTTTGCTTTTCTCTGTTCATTGCAATTTTTCCAGTGGCACACTGTATATTTTTGTATATTTCCAGATCCTAAATTGACCTCCAAAGTAACCTATACCCAGACAACAAAATGGATGGGGGCATATGAGAGATCTGAATGCGATAATATTGGCAAGACCGTATTTCCTTTCGTCAACATATGTCCGTCTTATGTCCTGGTACATACCAAAATTCTATTTTATCTATCTTTTCTATCAGTGCATTTTGGAATGTACTACAATTCTTTCTTATCTTTCTTTTCTATCAATGCATTTTGGGATGTCCTGGTACATGCCACAATTCTATCTTCTCTATCAGCTCATTTTGGGATTATACACAATTCGAAAATAATTCTGATTTCGGTTTGTAAGCATGCAGGGCCTTTAATGACGCTGAACTGCTTGCGATTATATTGATATATGTTCCTGTAGCTATTCTACACAGATGTTCCCGGACACATACCTCAATGCCATATACGTGTACCTTACAATACCTTAGCGACCTAGGTAGTCGACTTGTAGCTTGCCCTTGTCTGCCCCCATGGCCGCAGTCCTACGATTTAACCTCTTTTCATTTCTTCCCTCATTTCTAATCGAATGTGAATTGAAAATTCATCAATACTTACGACTTAAAAATTTAAGTTGGTGGTAGAGCAGTTTGTAGAGAGGATTACTTAATAATTTGAATTGATTAAGGTAACGGCATAACACACGTTCCAACACGTTTCAAGCATCCTTCTTATGTTTTACTTGATAGCCCCTTCCTTCCCACTAATCAATCATTCCATATCGAACCCAGTCAGACTTAACTGAACAGGTTTATCATCTGAAATTTCTCTGACTTTGTGCTATTTTAGCAATTTCGTTTCGAACTTTGTTGCTAACCTGCACTTCTTTCTTAAAATAGGCGTACAAGATAATATCCGGAGGGGTCAAATTAGGGGATCATGGAAGCCAGTAAATATTACCAATTTTTGATATTATTTGATCCCAAAAAATTTCCTCCAAAGTTGACGTTGTAGCACGAGCTGTGTGTGAAGTGGCACCATCTCATTGGAACCATATGTTCTGTAGGCCTACATGTCGTCATAGCGGACCCCAGTAATTATTAGGAAGGCCGCATCAACAACTGGTGTAGAGTTCCAAAGGCGTATTATTTAACATCTGATCTCTTAGCAATTTTGAAAGATAATGTTACATTCACACAATATCCATGTATTCTCTTTATAATAACATCAAAATTAAAGCGATCTCCAAGCAATTGTTCGCTGTATTCAAAATACGAATCCTACACCTCTAGTTTATAAACTCTTAAGTATTGCTTCTAGTACCTTTGACATAAACCGAAATGACACACTATACAGTTTCTCTACGAGATTGCATTGGGTACAATGGAGGGGCGCTTTTTGGTGTATCAATTGAGGGTTTTCACTGTCCTAATGTTAGCCATTATGTTTATTTACAAAGCCTTCCAACTCGAAATGTGCTTCGTCGCTTATAATTATTTTTTGACAAAAATAGTGCTCGTCTATACCGTGCTGTGCGGAAATAGTTTTTTAAATGATCGATCGGTCTCTTTACAAAAGTAAAATGTCAGCTCATATATATCATTCAAATCAAAATGGCGCCCAAGCAAAATCACCGGACACATTAAAAGCACCCGGTACATATACTTAATCATTAAAAACTTCGAAGTACTTTTTTAATATTTTAAAAACATTTCTCCTTTTCTTTTCGAAATTATAAAATATTTCTTAAACAATAGACACATTTTATTAAATGACTAAATGTCAGATGTATAGGTTTTGTTTAAACATCATCTTATATATTGAGCGCTTTACTTTAACACATTTCATTATTTTATGGTGCTCCATTTCCCGTTATATATAGTGGATACAATAAGTTTATAAAGTACTCCGAACTTGTTGCAAACAGCTGTATCTGCGCTCATTTTGCTCTTGCTAAAGTTCAACTTCTTTGTCAATATTTTTATATCCTCAAACTTGCTTGTCACAACCTAAACTTCAATAAGAACTTCTTAGATACTCTTGTTTTTTTATCATCTTTTTGCTTTTTTCATATTTTTTATGCAATGAACGATTTTAAGTTTGAAATCATCAAAATAATGTTTATTTTTGCTTTAATAGAATTTTTCTTGATATCCAGTTAGTTTTCTTTGCAATTTCCAATTTTCACAATATTTCGCAAATTTCATTCGGTGAAGAGGAAAGGAAATCTTATCTCTGCAGCGCACCAACACAAGTTGGACCAAGCAAAAAAGTTTTTAGTTTGATGCATTTTTATTCTGAGGGCGTTTGTTTTTTTTCCTGTTGTTTAGCAGGAATTGATAAAAAAATTCGGATGTGAAGTGTCACAGTTATTATTAAACTGCCATCAATTGCACGATTTTTTTGTTACTGCAGCGTGTGCTTATAAGAAAATTGAAAAAAAAAAAATATATAAAAATCAAAATGGGAAAATATTAAAAGAAAATGTCTCCAGCTAGTTTGAAAATCTGAAGAAACAGCTTCCTGCACTTGCCAAAGTACACACTAACTGCATTTCCTCTTTATAACGCAGTCACATGGTGTGCCACCTCGAATCTTCGTCTGACCATTGGTTGGTCAGTCAAGGAGCGCTTTGCTTGTGGCTCGTTTGCCCATTTGTGGCAATGTTTGTCTCCCCTATTCTTCACTTCACCCATCACAGCTTTTTTCAAAAAACCTTTTCATAATGAAGCCAATGCGATCCAATGACACAGATTTCATTGAAATTCTTATCCTGACCGCAAACAAAAAAGTGCAAGAAATGCATTTTTCCCAAAAAGTTGGCAACACTCTTCCTATTCATGTCTTCTTCCGTTTTTTGGACCCTTTTCTTTTCATCATCCGCTCCTGCTACTGCATCGTTTTTCTTTATGGCCATAATCTATAAATAAGTCCTGTCTGTCTGTTTGTTTGTCCGCACCATACCAACGTCTTCTTGCTGAATATCCTTGCGCCTGTGTTTGTGTGGCTGTGAATGTATGTGCGTGTACGTTAACTATAAATTATATTTGTGTGTCTTTGTGTCACAATAAGATTGAAATATGATGAAAATTATTATTGTGTGGAACTTTCAGTTATTGTAAATCGTAGCATTGTGTAGCAATTTGTACTCGAGAATCCTTTTGAGTAAGTTTCTTCTACTTGCTGTGCTTGTGTTGTTTTCTTAGGAAGTTTATTTAAATTTATTTTTCCTTAGTTCCTTAGAGTATGCAACGTTTTTATTTTTCATATCAAGGGAACTTTTAAACAATCTGTTTACAAAATATTATAGCCAACGGGAAGTTTTATCTTCTTAAAATTTAAATCTTCTTAAAATCATTGCTTTTTAAAGATTTTTAAAATTTTCATTTTTTAGAGGATTGGAGAAATTTTCATTTCTTTTTTTTATTAAATACGTCTGATATTATATATACAACTCAAACGTTTATTTCAAGCTTTATATAACTTTTCAAACTTTGAAGTTAAACACGAAAGTTTAAGAAAATTCATGAAAACATGCGGTACTTTGACACGTTAAACTTATAGTTTGAAGCTTCTTTCGAAAATCATGAATTAATTCCAAATTCCAAAGAACATTATTACTCTGAACAAGAACTCTGTATCCTCTTTACATCTGAAGATCAGAAAAACCTTTAAAATTTTGAAGAGCTTTCAAAAATAAACCGTGATATACTTAAGTTTGGGGTTTAAAGATATAATTTTATCTGTTGCCTTGGTTAGGCAGTTGGTTACTAGGGAGTATATTTTAGTGACCCCATATGAACCTCTTGACTGTGCACGAAATTAAGGGGAATCGGCACCAAAATTTACATTTTTTAGTTGAAGTACTTGAAAAGAACGATTACACTGACAGAAAAAAAACTGTTAAAACTCAAGCGTATATTTCTCAATTCAATCATTATTTTGATAGAATTGAACAAATTTAAAACAAATGATATTAAAAAAAAAAAACGCTTAATTCAAGAAACATTTGCTTAAAACTCAACAATTTACTGAAAACTAGAATAATTTCCTTGATTCGAGTAAACAATATTCTTAAAACTAGAATGTTTTGCTTGATATACGAAATTTAATTCTCTTATTATAATGAAAATCCTTCAGCACAGATGTAGGATTTTGGATAATTGATCATAAGAAACTACTCGAATATATATTTTGTAGATTCTTACATGATTCCAATTAAAGTAACAGATAAGACACTGCGCCTTCGGTCAATGCCATATTTTGTCATTCCGCACCTTCTTAAATATGTTTTTATGTAAACATGTTGTGAATTATAAGCTTGCCAATATAAGTTGAAGTGAGAAAAATTTGCTTGATTCAGGTAAACAATTTGCTGAAAACTAAAATAATTCTCTCCGATTGCTTAAATTAAGATTAAATTTTCTTGATTCAAGTCTTCTTCCAGGTTCTAGAATCTTGACATTTTATTCTTGATTTTTGTGTTTGACTTAAGCAAATGATTCTTAATTTAAATTTTTTTTAGATCAAGCAAAATATTTGCTCAATATCAGAATTTTATTTTTTTCCGTATAAGAATCAGTCTAGTGCTCCCGTAGTTAATCATTTTAAAGTTTCCATTTATATATGAAGCCACATCTTCAGTTTGCATCTTATTTATGTATACAGTGCCTCACAAAAGTATTCGGAATTATTATTTTTTTTTTAAATCTTCGACCATATGTATCTTTTAATAAAAATCTATTAAGTTGCTTATGTGATGCATTAAATTTTTTTTAGCACAAAAAATAAAGGGCTAAAGAAATTTATTCGCATAAAAATAAAATTAGTAAATAATTGGCTCACAAAAGTATTCGGAATTTAACTTTAAATAAAACGTAGTAACATACTTAAAGGAAAATTTAATATCATATCAGTCTAATAACCTAATAATAATAGACAGAGCAAGCTTCCAAATTCTTCCTGATAAAATTTTCGCCATTTCTTCTAATATAACTCATTTTAATTGTTCCTTTGATACTATAGAATGCTTTTGAATAGATCGTCCCAAAGCCGCCTATAAATGTTCGAACAGTATAAGATCCGAAAACTGAGGAGGTGTTCTTAAAATATTTGGCATATTGCACTTCGTTTGTCCTGCTTGAAATCGTTATGTGGAAACGCTTCAAAAGTTATCATAATAAAAGTCAGTTGCAGGAAATTAATTTCGTTTGTCATAAACGCGAGTAATTTTTAAATTGCAGCAATTGAAAAATATGTTTTTCCCAACTCAAAACTTCGTTTGGGACTTTTTCCCTTCGTTGTATAAACACAACACTTATAGTTCAGAGTTACTTTTTGGACAAATTGTTACTATAAATTGGTAATTTGCTTAAAACGCCGACGAAGATAGCAACAGAGGTGCGATGAGTGCAATCCATAAGAAGGGACCGACATAGGGAGAAATATGATTAATATAATAAAAAATAATGTCCGAATTATTAATTGAGCTTGTAGTATATATATAAATATGAAATATTTTCGAGTTGATGACAAATGAATATTCGTTTGCGGTAAATACAACTCGCAAACAAATATCCAAAGTTGGAATCGGGTCGTCTTGTTGAATTATGTAGCGACACTACAACCCAATGTTTTTCGGCACTTGCTTCCAAATAGTCCTTCAAAATTTGAATGTTGCTGGTGGTTCATTCTGACAGCTATGAACTGGATATTACCAACTTCATTTGCTCTCATACACCCATATAACATTCTAAGCGTTTTTTTACGATTTTTTTCACTCATTAATGGTTTAATTAGGGGAGTTCTTCCATCGTAACCAGCAGCTCTGAGCGTCCTCCAAAGAGTTTCATCACTTACATGTGCGCCATTATATTCGAAAAGGTTCCTGTAAGCCTTCACGGCAGAAGTTCGAGACAGTTTTTTGATTTTACGTATTATAATGGATTAATCGCGAGTTCTAAGTTCTTTTGGCGGAAAAAAAAGAAAAAACTAAAACTGCATCACAAAAAAGAGCAGTCCAAGATCTTTAAAAGTTTCCTGAGACATTCTTTTGCAATTCAAGGAAGCAATAGTTTAAATACATGTCCATTACACCGTCTTGCCTTATAGGCTTAAAAAAAATGTCGCCGCACATCAGCTAATCTGGAGATTAATCTGGATTATTGAAAGAAAGTTTCGAAAAAATTTTTAATTTTGACAGAACGTAGGTGTCACGCATTTAGGTCTTTTTTCATAGATTCGGTATTTATAATCCGATTTAAAAAATTTATTTATTGATGTTTTTGTCTTAAAGAAACCTACTTTTTTACTCTAGCGGTCATTTCGATCAAGCACACCATTGAAGTACTTTCCTACCATTTTCTACCATCCTAATATACCATTTTAAAGTCATTCAATTAAAGCCCGCAAAAAACCATTAAACTCTTCCCAAGAAAGTATATCGATTATCGATTATTAAGTATTATTATTATATTATTATTATCTACTTGAATCACGTTGAAATTTCATCGCTTAAAACTCGATGATTTTAATATGTTAAAAGTTTCTTTGTAATTATTAATTAAATAAGTAAATTAGAATCGTACATTAGGATAGTAGATTCGGATAAGAACGTTTTCGGTGCATATTTTATGAAAATAATGCGATATAACAAAAAATTTTAAAAATGCCCTACGTTTTGCAAAAAAAAATAAATAGCGAAAAATTCCTTTAGTAAAAGTTTAATGATTTAGGGTGCGGCGAAAGTTATTTTTTCGAGACGGTCTAATGTTCATGATCATTTTATGAAAAATAAGAGAATTATATGAAATAATAGACTAATAATTAAAAATAAAAGAGTTTTCCAAAATAGTCATGTCAGAGAAGTGTCTTATAATGTTGAAAAAAAAATAATAATATAAAATTGGGTTAGAATAGCCCATATAATTCCAGAAATGTTTATCTTTTCTCGTGGTATTGTGCGTTTATTTTTTATGGAATTCTAGAGCTGTTCGGTAGTTTCTTGCCACATTGCAAAGCAAAGCTCAGCAAATTGCACTGAAAAAGTTTAAATTTTTGCTTAACCGGAAATTCCTTTTCATCATGCGTTTGAGCGCTTTTTTTACTTGAAAGCAAGTAAAAAAAAATCACGTTTAGCTGCATTGTGTAAACCATTTTAACTTAATCTGAGCTAGACGTGCAAATGTATATGTTTTGTTGTTGGTTTTTTTTTCCACACTTATTAAAGGATGCATGTTGAACGAAAAAACCGCATGATTTCGAAGCGCATGAAAATTGTTTGTATAACACGCGAGAAAAACACATGTTAAACATACCAATGGAAAGCCTAAAAAAAAAAAAATGGACAACAAAAAATGTCTGGAGGTGGCAGAGTTAGAAAGCAAAAGAAAAATAAAAAATACTCATATAAGAGCCACAAAAATTACCAAGTTAACTACAACACTTGGCCAACGGCAGCAGCTGTGGAGTAGCTAAGAAATAGCAAAAGAAATACACAAGCGTCGACATGCCAAAAGAAACCTTAAATGTTGGCGTTAAAGAGGTGCACCCTAGCAGCTAGCGGCAAGCACCAATGCGCGCCCACGCAAGGCAGACAATCAGGTCCAGGACGCATTCATAACTCGGCGAGAGTTGTTGCGCTTCATGTAAACAAGTTGTTTTTTTTGTTTTTTTTTCCTTTTTCGACTGCTTCATTTGACACCGCTCTCTGTTTTAACCTAGCATTCCAGAGATGTTTGGAATGCCGAAGAACTAACTAACCTCCCCACCACGCCTCAACATCCCGCGTTAATAAGATACCTCTTATTTGTAACATTTTTATTTAAATCACGAAAAGCTTTGCTTCTGGGCCAGAAACACTTAACGCTCATAAACATTGACACAACACAACAACGTCGTTTCGCCCCCTTCTTTCTTACAAAGTTTTTCGTGCTGGTTACGTGATTTTCTCTCGAACAGCGTCTCGTCTGTATGACGCTTTTTTAAGTCTTTTGGAACTACTTAACATGCCCCTTTTTGTGTTCTTATGAGTTCGCCTTTATTTTTTGGACGTGCCTCCTTTTAAACTTATGTTGCTACTCCTGCTGCTGCTGCTGCTATTTCAGTTGCTACGCTGCTGTATAAACTTAGCAGAGTCTGGCCCATCCTATTTTTAACCCTTTCGCCTGATTTAACATAATTTTTTCTTTTGCATTGTTTTTATCTTTATTCGAGCGTCTACTTGTTTTTTCGAGAATGTCCTTAGGCACGATTTACATGTCACTTTGCAAACATTTATGCCTCACTCTGCCGCTGCTGCTATTCCTAGTGGCTGCCTGTCGCATTCCTAATGTTTGTCTGCCATTGAGTCTCAGTTTATTTTCTTCAAGCGGAAACGAAAGCCTTGAAGAACCCTTTTACAATATTTTGGTATTTTTTATATTTTAATTTTTTATTTTTATTTTTATTTTTTTTTTTTTGCTATTTTTTAAAGCCAGCAGCATAATTTTTACATAATGTTGCTGTTGGACAAATTTTTTTGTGGCCCCTCCAAACGAATATGTTGCCGCTTATAATACAATAGGAAAATATTTTTCATGTTTTTTTTTTCTTTACTTCAAAGAAGCCAACAACAAGTTTGGCTGGCTTTAAGCTTGCGTATATATCTTGTCTTCTTTCTTTTTCATTTTCTTGGAAAATATTTTTTTTTTCTTCTTTTTTTGTTGTTGCTAAGGGTTAAATGTTGTAGGCGGCTTTCTACGAGCAGTTTGCAAGGATTAAGTGGTAATAGGGTTGTTTCGAATGTTAGGGAATTATTATGTTTTCCAAATATGTGAACAATTTTACAGGAAAAAAAACTGTTTTCATAGCAGCAAAAAATATCAATAAATGTTGTTTAGTTGTATAGAAAAAAATAAAACAAAACACATTCTCATTGAGCATTATAACGAATATGGGCTATGAACCTACAAGCATAGTTGTGTTATATTATATATGTAAATTATTGATTAAAGTGTTTGATATTTTGAAAGGTCATGACTTCTCAAGAATTTCTAAAAAGAAGGTTCATAACAAGAAACCATTGTTCCTTTCGACAGATGCGAACTAAGCATTTGGTGTTATTAGAAGCGAATCCTTCGATATAGCTTCAAACTAACTGCTCATATTTTTATTAATATGAACAAAGATTTTATTTTTATTCAATATATAAATTTTAACCAAACTGGGTACTAATTTTTCTATATAGAGCTTTCGTCTTTGAATAAGAGCATCGTTATGTGAGGATATGTTTATCTGCAAAAATATTTTAGGAATGGTTCTGTCAACTAGTTCCCTCCGTTTTTAACTGATATTGTTATTTCTATTTTGTTTTTGTTTGTTTTTATTTTGCATAACTTTTTTTTCAGGTTTTTGCTTTTTATGAGTACCAATATTTATTCTGGATCAGGGTTTTGTGCTTTTGACGGAGACACTTATGTTCCTCAAAAATAGAAAGTCTTTGACTTAATATTTTTTGGCATGAGTTATGCTATGGAGATGAAACCATATCGAGGCGGAATACTCTCCCTTATTCTGTCTAACTTTTATCAAAATAGTTCAGTACTACCAGCTTATGTTATAAATGTTTTTACCCTCTAGATTACAATTTTAAGGCCCCTAATACATGATTTTTTTTTTAAAAAAAAAACTTTATCGCATTTGCTTTAAGTGTTAAACATAATGTGATGATCTCACTTTTATGGCATTCGGGGACATTTGGCCAAAAATTCGGGGACGTTCTTCAGTTAAAATGGGACAGTTCGGAAGTAACTTAGAAATAAAAATCGCAAAAATGTACGTAAAAAATAGATTAAGTTTGCTTCTTTTTGAATATAAAGGAACAAATTTACATATTGATTCTCTGAGACAATCCTCTGAGTTAAAAATATTTGAAAAAATTAACCTAATTCGTATTCTTTGTTTGTTTGTGATATTTCTGGGTACCAGCAACCTTTTTCACCAAAAGTATCGGAGCATACATCTGAATTTAATTTCACGAATATGACGCTTTCCACAGAACTTATATGAAGACGTGTTTTTCTTTCTTTTAAATTCGGTTTATTGTCCAAAAGACTCTTTCAGCTGAAACGGATGTAACGGTTTAGCAATAGATACTATATTGAACTTTATTTCCAAAACGTTTGTACGGCACGTTTCTTATTGCAAAATGTTTGAAGTTATCCACCCAGCTTATATCAGAGTGTTTTATCTCGTTTCCATTGCTGAATTTTGTCAGAAGTTATAAATTTAGGCAAATAACCCAACTGAAGAATAAAAAATTGTTCGCAGAATTCGGTGACATTTGGTCCAATTTGGAGACACCTGGGCCATTGCCAAAATTCAGGGACATGCCCCAAGTAAATGGGACGGATGGTCACACTAGCTATACTGCATAAAGGATTCAAGTTTTATGAGCGATGCCATGACCCTTTCTGAGGGGCTGAAACATCTTTTTTTACTTTTCTTTAATTTTTTTCCCCATACAAAAAATTCTCCAAGGGGGGGGGGGGGTGCTAAAGTTTTTTTAGCCCGTATGCAGATCCGCCACTGCCTATTCTCTATGCATCGAATATTATATAATTCACATGGGAGTAATATCGGCCAAGCCGAAGATAATAATTTCTAACTTCTTATTCTTTCCAAATTTGTTATTTAATTTATTTTTGCTTTTTCTTGGTTTTGTTTTTGCTTTCACTTTCGCTATGGGCTTTTGCTTTTGCTTTTGCTTTTGTTTTTGATTTTGCTTTTGCTTTTACTTTTGCTTTTTCTTTTGCTTTTTCTTTTGCTTTTGCTTTTGCTTTTGCTTTTGCTTTTGATTTTTCCTTTGCTTTTGCTTTTGCTTTTGCTATTGCTTTTGCTTTTGCTTTTGCTTTTGCTTTTGCTTTTGCTTTTGCTTTTGCTTTTACTTCTACTTTTGCTTTTGATTTTGCTTTTACTTTGCTTTCGCTTTAGCTTTTGCTTTTACTTTTTCTTTTGGTTTTGCGTTGTTTTTGCTTTTGCTTTTGATTTTACTTTTTTTGCTCTTTATTTTGCTTTTACTTTCGCTTTCGTTTTAGCTTTTGCTTTTGCTTTTACTTTTTCTTTTGGTTTTGCGTTGTTTTTGCTTTTGCTTTTGCTTTTGCTTTTGCTTTTTCTTTTGCTTTTGCTTTTGCTTTTGCTTTTGCTTTTGCTTTTGCTTTTGCTTTTGCTTTTCCATTTTTTTTTTTGATTTTTTTGCTGTGTAAGATTTTTTTCATATAACTATTTAGTGAATCAATCTTTTATCGTGATTTATTTCATTAACGCCAGTCAATTTTTTTTTTCTATGCAACGATGTTGCATTTACGTTTCATTAGGAGCCTTGTGATATTTTTTTTTAACATTGGGCCAATAAAGCCTACAGTTTTATAGAATCATAAGCTTTGCCGTTACGCCTATGATCAGCGAGTTATAATTCTATGTAACATTTTTTCCATTTTTTTTGCATGTGAGATGCAGCTGCCTCTGTGGTCCAACATTATTTATTTCTTTCCTTTTTTTCGCTATGAGGCTAAAAAACCAACCTTCACGACCAACTTGTTGTAAATCAAAATTTAGCGTAATGCCTATACTAAGTGCGTAATAATTTCATGCAACGATATTTTATTTTTGTTGCATAAGCTACTATCCCGTGAATTGATGACATCATTGTTATTATTTTTTTTTTTTTAAATGTCGCTTCGCTAATATTAACAGTAACGCATATATGTAATTACCGAGTAATAATTCTATGCAACGTGTCGTTGCATATTTGTTGCATTTTTGTTCTTGAAGCTTTTTCTGCCATCATAAATTGTCTCTCTATTATTGTCTATGTTTTCATGCCGGAGAAATTTTACATTTTCTTCCCTAGCAGTTAATATTTTAAAACCTGAGAGCTTATACAATTTTTTTTTTTTTAAATAGAAGGAATAAAATTGAATTTTCAAATGTCAAAATTTAGCTAAGTAATTGAATTTTGAGACTCTGTCATGAATACGTGCGGATAAAATATACTACAAGTGGTGGAAAGAGTATACAAAAATATAATTACAACATGTAAGCCATAAATATGTCGTGTGAAGTGCACAGGTTCACACAAAATTACGCCGCTATGAGAGCAAAAAAAAACGCTTAAATACACTCAAGTACCGCACCGCACCGCGTAGGAACATCAAAGTCGAATTAAAAAATTAAATTAAAAAAATATTCACACGTATGTTTAACAGTTAGTTACAGTAAAGCACAAAAAGGGGGTGCTGGCTTAAACCAGGAGAGTTGGACGTTATAGCAGGCAGGAGCAGCAATTAACATAGCAATAAATGAGTTTTTAAGCTCTCCAACAAAGCGTTAATAACAGCTGCCAGGGTTAAACAGGTAGTAGATGTTTTTTTTTCTTTAATAATTTTTTAGCAGTTAAATGACAAATTAAGCAGGGTGCAATGTTACAACAACAACAAGAACAACAAGAAAAACCTTCTAACAAAGGCAACAAGCATTGCGACACGCACGCATACATCCCAACACAATAAATTTAAATACATTATTTGATCAAAGCGGGAATGCGAGGCGATGTTTCAACAGGCTTTTATAAGGTGTTGAGATTTGTGGAACAAATATAACCCACACCGCTGTTCAAAAACAACGTACGTCCAAAGCCAACGGCGACAAAAGCATGCGACATAAAGGACGCAAACTGGCTGTGAAGATGAGTGCAGGAAAACTTTTCACTTAGAAAAATGTAAAAATAAAGAAAAAAAAAAACATTATATGAAATGAACGCGTGAAACACATGAAGCGCACAAATGAAGGAGGAAACCAAAAGTTTAGAAAAAGCGGAAACAGGATGTGGAGCCATGGTACTTCAGCAGCGCAGCGAAATTTTTGATATGAAATTCTTAACAGCGACGACTGAGTGACTGTCCCTTGAATACAGTTCAACGCGCTACCTGGGACACAAACACACACCCAAACACACACATACACACACACACATACAACGTACAGCAACTTTTATTCTTTTGTCAAGCTTTGTTCTTGCGACAGGATGAGTGCTGCTGCTGTTGCTGCTGCTGCTGCTGCTGCTGCTCTGTCGTGCTCACTTTAATGTCCCAAATAAAATTGCAGAAAAATGTTAAAGAAATGAGAAAACGAAGAAAAAAAAAACATAATAAAAACGAAGTATTGAAGAGAAAATTTTAAGGACGAAAAAACTTAACGTTTGCATGACATTTCTAAGTATGCAGGAAATTATGTGCTACGTGTATAACGTGGTACAACTAATGCGTATATGTGTTCGTGTGAGTGTGTGTGTGTATGTGTGTGTGTGGCTGGGTGTTGCTATCGGTTGGCATATAAAATAAGTAGACGAGCATGACGACGTAAAATTATAGCCGTTAAAATCATAATGTTGGGGAATTCTCCTCCACTCAACTCGAACTCAACTCAGCTGAACTAAAGGAAACACAGCGACCGCCATCAACGTCCGCATAAATGTTAATTTTAAAGAACATTTTAGAACATTAGCAGCAGCGCTCAAAAAAAAAACCAGATGAAAAGAAAAATACAAAATTGCAAATGGCATAAAATTACCATTTAGTAGAATGAAGAAGCATGAGCATGATCACAAAATTGTGGCAGGAAGAAACCATCAGAGTGATATTTAAGTATATTACTTAAATTGCCGTCGTTCTTGTTGCCAGATAGTGGATTTTGTTTGTATTTCTTTTCTTTTTCATAATAATATTTATTGCGGTTCACTTAAGCACCTTGGTGCACCTTTTGCAAATTAAGTCCTTTTCATTCTAAATGTTATTTTATGTTGAATGTTTTTAATAAAAACATCAACATTAAAAATAATATTAAATAAATTTGTGGTTGCAAAAAATACCTCAAAGTGAGCATCAGTTGTGCCTACCTGGCAGGAGAAGCATTTTGCTTTCTTTTTTTTTTTAAAAAAAAGTTTTACATTGTTTTTTTAATAGTAACGATACTTTCTCAACCCACATGGTAAAAATGTCAAAAGTATCTTTTTAAATACATGCCAATCATATGATTGCTCCATTTAAAAATTTCAGGAATGCAAATTATGAGGAAAATAATTGCTTATCTCTCGATATAAAAATTTTAAATAGAAAGTCTACAACTAATTACTAGTATTTTATATATTGATTAGAATCATATCATACCTCTCCTATCTTACTGTATCCAACATGCCATTTATCATATAATAACTACCATAACATGTCCATCAGAACATACCCATCATACTATACTTGTCATACCAAACTCATCATGCCATATAGATTTGTCATCATTCAACTCCCATTATACCTCAACTTTCAAACAAAACCATCATACAATATCCATCATATTAAGTCCAATTTACCATACCTATCATACCATACTCATAATACCACACCCATTATATAACAGCTTTCTTACCACATAGTACTTATCCCATTTTACATTACCAATCATATCATACCCATCTGAAATCATACTCACCGTTCAGTTGATTAGAAAGGAGGATAGAAAATGAAGAAAAGTTAAGGCATAAGGACCATGCTGTGGCCGGGATTCGAACCCGGACCACTGTGGTGGCAGTCGAGAACACTGCCTACTCGACTACCGTGGCCGTCTTTACTTAAGCAGGCATGTCGAATTCATGTTACCAATTCACTTTTATCTGAATGCCATAACCTCAAATTTTAATTTATTCCCATTGAGGTTATATATTTTTATTTGTGAGGATAAAACTTAGAGTAAAGCAAATAACTTTTACTTATGTTTAATTTTTTTTTATTCTATATTGCTTTAAATAAATGACGCTATCTGCTGTATCAGTGCATTGAGAGCAACCCAATAAGAAACCAATAAGAACCAAATATTAAAGTAACAGTTATACAATTATTTTATGTATACACACAAAGAAATTTTTCGCTTACCGCAACGGAAAAATTCACCAACTACACTTCGTTTGCGAGTTGTATTTGCCGCAAACGAAAAATCAGTTGTCATCAACTTAAAAGTATGTCTTAAATAATATATACACCGCAAGCTATTTCGGTAATTTTTATTTAATATATTAATAATCTTTCTCCCTATGTCCGTCCGTCTTCTTATGGATTGCACTCATCCCATCTCTGTTGCTACATCCGTCCCCGTATTAAGCAAATTACCAATTTTTTGTAACAATTTGTCCAAAAAGTAACTCTGAACTATAAGCGTTGTGTTTATACAATGAAGGGAATAACAAACGAAGTTTTCAGTTGAGCAAAAAAAAAACTTTCAATAGCTGCAATTTAAAAATCACTCGCGTTTATGACAAACGAAATTAAATTCTTGCAACTAAATGCAGGACTATTATTAAGACAACTGACAACTACAACTGACTATTATTATGACAACTCTTGAAACGTTGGCAAATAACGGGGTCAATCACGATAAATGAAGTTCGTTTGTGGCAAACCGGCGATAAACGCTTTTTTTTTCTTTGCGTGTCCTTGTTTTACATTACATTACATTGAGTTACATCAAAGGCTTCCAAGAGCTCAATTATTTCTGGTTTATCAGCGTAGACCAGCGACTTTACATATTCCAAAAAAACAAAAAATTATCTAATGGTGTCAAATCGCACGAACGAGGTGGCCAGTTCACAGGTCCTTTTTGTAAAATTAAAAAGAAAAAAATATTTCTTTCAATAATTAAATTAATTTTATTCCGTGATGTGTGGCATGTGATCTGAGGCACGAAAAAGTTAGCAATCATGTCTCTGTACCACTGTAAGCGAGCGGTCTAATTTTTGATGACTCGGTTCAATATGTGCGGTGTTATTCCGATAATGGCGTCTCAAATGTTAGTCTTGAGCTCGTCAAAAATGGTTGGCTTGTTAACGTAGACTAAGAACTTGACGTAGACCCAGAGAAAATAATCCATGGGTGTCAAGTCGCATGATCGCGACGGCCAATTGATGAAATCTCGCCGAGTCGCTGTGACCCAGTCGCCAGATTTCTCCTTTACCACATTCACCGTTGCGTTGCTTGTATGGCATGTAGCGCCATCTTGTGGGAACTACAGGTGGGAATAATTGATGTTGTCGAGCTCTGACCAAGAAAAGTCTCTTAACATCGTTCTACACCGAAGACCATTGACGGTAACGGTTTCTCTTTCCTCATTTCGAAAGATATAAAGTCCAATAATGCCGCCGTGTCATAAACCGCACCAAACAGTTTAACTGTCGGGATGCATTGATACTTTGTCGAACAATTGCAAATTTTGGTTGCTCCAATATTGGTAATTTTGGTTGTTGACATAGCCGCTGAGTTAAAAATGGGCCTCGTCCGAAATTCGGATCTCCGGCCAACATTTCTAGCGCCCAATTAGCAAACTTACGTCATTGTATATTAAAGGGCTGCGTAGGTGCACTTGAAACTGCTTTCAAGACATCTGTTTATAACACACCACAATCATTGTCTTGCTCTCCTCAAACAAATCAAGTGTGTGGTGTCAGCGAAGACGAACAAAACAAGTGAGCGCAAATGAAAAGAGATCCAAGACATTGTTGTTCTAAGACATCGTTGTAAGAGAGCACACTGCAGTCAATGCAATGAAACCATGTGCACTGACAATAAGTGGCAATAGATGATTTGGATCATCTACTAGCTGGAGAGAGATTTTTCTTCGTTATCTGACACACTTATTCAAATATTATTTTTTTTTTCTTAAGTAACTTAGTCGGATTCCATCTAATTTTATATAACACAAAGGTTTCATTAATAGTTCAAAGGTATCATTTTATCATAATCTTAATTTGAAATTATTTATTTAACTAGCTTTTTCCCGGCGCGCGTTGCTGTACCCTGAAACTATATAGGAACATAATAGGTGTACTCAAAACTTTTCTTAAACTCATAGTTTGACACCAATGTCATTTTCCACTGACCGTTACAGTTTCCCAGTAGCAGGAGATCACCAAATAGTAACTCCATTTTGAGTTTGTATATAAATACTACTACTTTTACTTTCAACGCTATTCGATAATACAAATTTTAATTGTATGGGCGGAGCCACACCCCCTTATATAATGCCCATCCCAGTTTTCTAGTAGATGGACATTACTCAGTTTTAGTACAGTTGCCGACAGAGAGCATTCAAACTAAACTGCCAAAATGTTGCCAAATCGACGAAAACCGTAGGAAATATAGCATTTGTATTGATTTGGGGGTGGTAAAAGGAGGTGTGACAGAAATTTAAACCATCTCGTACTTGAAAAAAATGTACTGCCAAAATTTCGGATCGGCTCAGTAATTTTGAAGTTTCCAGCCATCACACAGACTGCGTTTTGCTTTTTGTATATATAGATTATTGGCTATAACTTTTGATTGGTAAGAGATACTAAGATAATTTTTTTATAAAAAATCAATTTTTTAGCTTGTATATTTTTTCCAAAATATAAAAACACAATATAGGAAAAAATTTTGTTCGATAAATCAACCTTGTTTTTTTAATAACAAAAATGGTTTTTAATTTTTGCGTAAAATTTAAATAACTTTTGCTTATAAATGTTATAATTTTTAAATAGAATTTAAAATTTGTGAATTTGAATTTAAATTATTTTTACAACAAAACAAATTTTTAACCTTTTTTTTAAAGAAAACTCCAAAATCTCAGACCTTTTTTTGAAGAAAATATTTAGAATATATATTATCAACAAACAGTATTTTTGCAATAAGGTTTTCAATGTACTTTGATGAAGCTTTAAGACAATTGCTTTTTTCTCATTTTTGAGCAACGATGCTGCGTTAAATGTATCGTTGTAGTAAAATTTTTCATAGTTTGCAAGATATGTTCATGTTTTTGATGTCAAAATAACGGAAATTTTTTTATTTTACTAAATTTAAGAAATATTTTATATTTTGTAAATATTTGCATATGTAACCTAAGAAAACAACTAAAAATATACGATTTTGTAAAAACTTTGTACTACAGCACCATCTGGTGTCCAAGGTGGTTCAAATAAGATACTGTCAAAAAATTTATCGTACCTGAAAACTACTATATATCAATTTTCATTCTAATCGCATGAGCGGTTTGGGAGTTTTAGGTGGTTTTGCAAAAAATTTGTACTAAAGCGCCCTCTGGTGTTCAAGATAGGTCAAAAAAGAAAGCAGCAAGACACTCAACGTACATTAAAACCACTGTATACAACTTTTCATTCTAATCGCATAAGCAGTTTGTGAGTTTTTAGGCAGTTTTGTAAAAAATTTGTGCTACAGCGCCCTCTGGTGTTCAATGTGGATAAAAATTGATAGCCCACAAACACGCACCGTACCAAAAAACTTCTATACACAAATTTTCATGATAATCCGATGAGTAGTTTAGGAGTCTATTGCATAGTTACAAACATAAGCTCCTTTTATATATATATATATATAGATTTACATAAACAAACAAAATAAAAATATTGTTTTATTTTCAAATTCATAAGTTTAAAAAAATAATAGTAAAACTAAGACAATTTAGTCAAAATTAAGTAAAGTAATATACTTTATATATAAAAAAAAAGAATTCTCCTCCAGTTCATATAGAAAAAAAAAAAATAAATAAAATAATGGCTGCATTAAAATGGATTTAAGTTAGCTTTGTCCTAAATTTAGTTAACTAAATTAAAGTTAGTTAACTAAACTAAAGTTAGCTAATTTGTTATTTAAATTATCAATTATATTATTAAAAATTTATTTCATCGCACTTTACACGACCTAACTAATTGAAATTATCAAAATGATCCAAATGATCTATTGCCATCTATTACTTTCTATTATCCTCTCCCTCATTATGAAGAAATTGCATTGCTTGTGGTGTTGCCGAACAAAAGCAAATCGTGCATTGATTGCCGAGAGAAGAGAGTGAATATTGCTTGTTGTTGCCGATTTGTATTTGGTGTTGAGCAAAAACAACTCTTAAGTGTTATGAAAGGCAGTCAACTGAGAGCAATGCAATAACTCACAGTGTGTGTACGTTGAAATAGGTGCATCTACGCAGCCCTTTATTGTATATGATCATCAATTTCTTCAGCTTCAATTCTTGCGTCATGACACTCTTATATGGATGTAGGCCCAAATTCAACGGCAAAATAAGCCTGGTTGATTCTCTGGCGAAGCCCAATTCAGCTGATCGGCGCCGAATCAACATTAGTGGGTCATTTTCGATACTGGCTGCAACGGGGGGTTTGTACCTTAAGGTCCAAAAGAGTGCACTCACGCTCACACTTTTCCACGGTCCGACGAATTGCCTGCGCAGTGAAGACATGATGACGATCGAGCTTACGATGAAATTTACGTTGAGTATTTACGACTGAGCCGGAATTTTTATAATTTTCATGAACTCGACAAGTGTGAAACGATGTATGATAAAATGGTAAATCTTGCTGAATACACTGACAGCTAAATTTTATTGGTAGCTGCTGAAACATGAACACTTGAAAAACTATTACTGCTATCTGGTCACCTTTTACTTTTGGATTTCTGAAGTTATAATAGTAGCTTACGCAACTGAAGTTCAATGGTTTTCAGCCAATGAATAAAACTATTCCTCTTTTTTATTGTCTTATTTCATTTTCTTGCCAAGATAAAAGCTTAACATCAAATCATCATGCCTAAAATTTTTCTTTATTAACGTGAATTAAATTTAATTAAAAAGTCGTCTAAGAATCATACATTTCAAATATGCAACATTTAACATTATGTCAGTTTTAAAAATACTTACATAAATCTGTTTTTTTTTCGAAACGTTCTCGCAATCCCATTAATAATCAACCAGTTGAGTAACCACATTTCTAACTCAGTAACATCAACGTAATAGAATGTTTTTATAGCTAATGTCATGTTTTGCTGTATATTTAATTTTGTTTGTTGTTGTTTTTTTTTCACAAAAATTCGTAAACGTAACCATTTTTGTATAAATATTTTCGAAGGTGACAATTTCAGCCGCGGGCCCACTTAAATAGCTCAGCAGGAGGCAGCAGCACCAGTCGTAGCAATAGCGGCGGTAGCGGTGGCATCCTGCGGCAACCCGTAGGGTAAAGAACAAGTATTTTTGTGTTGTCTGTCTTTCTGTCGGTCTGTTAAACTGTTTGCGTATCTCTCTGGCTCTTCCCCTTGTATTTGTGGTTGTGGATGTGAGTGTAATTCACATTTTAACGCCACGTAATGTCAATTTAACTGTTATCACTTACATTGCCGCTTTTTATTATTAACAGAATAAATAAACAATTATAGCCTCTTGTAAAGGGCACGCAACAAGATTTTTACATTACTTGAGTTGTATATGTGCGTGGTTGAGTGTGTGTGCGAGTTTTATATGGCCATATATGAAGAGGGGCGATTTACATGTGTAGGATATTTTTTATTTTAGATTTTGAATTGTTTGTTTTTTCAATCACCGTCTGTGATGGAGGAAATTTTGGCTCCTATCAAAAATGTTTGGCAGTAACAAAAGCCCAAAGATTGATATATATTATATCTATACAAGTTAAAGTCATACTCACTCACACTAAACGAGGTGTGTTCAAAAAGTAGCGGGAATTTGAAATTTCAGGACTAACTAGAATACATATCATAACAGGTTATGAATCATGGGTTATTGAATATAATGTTTAAATTCAGGCGCAATCATCCAATTTTTATAATTATTTATAAAATATATTATTTATATTTTAGTAAACAACGAATTTGACTGTAAATCTATAGAATTTTTCTAGACATACTTGCCAAAACAACAACAACAAAATCGTACCAATCGGACCAACACAGCCCGTAAAAATCGGACCAACACACCTGGTGCATCAAAATTACAACCTTCTATACATACAGAAACAGAGTAATACCCTTAGCGAAGGCATGAGATTTCGGGGTTAAACCCCTCTATCGTATAAAATGAACCTTTTATTTTCATACTTTTAATCATTTATACATGGAGAGAAATAGCAAATATTTTGAATAAGCAAATATTTTGCTTGATCTAAAAAAATTTAAAATAAAGCTTCATTTGCATAAATCAAGCACAAGAAATAAAATGAAGAAAAATTACTTTCTAAAATTGAGTAAAATACATGATTCCTTGAAACAAAAATAAAATACTTGATTCTAGAACCTGGAACAAGACTTGAATCAATAAAATATTTTCTTAATTTAAGCAATTGCAGAAGATTATTTTAGTTTTCAGCAAATTGTTTACTTGAATCAAGTAAATTTTTCTCACTTCAACTTATCTTGGCTTATAATTCACAACATGTTTACATACATGAAAAGATGTTTAAGATAGTGCTTATTGACAAACTATGGCATTTCTATAGTCATTATCTGTTATTTGTTTTTATCTGTTATCTGTTATATTATGTTATTAGTTTCTTGGAAAAATGTAAGCGTCTGCAAGATATATTTAGTAAATTTGAGTAGTCTTTAATGATCAATATCCTACATTCTACATCTTTACTGAAGGATTTACATTATAACAAGAAAATTTGTAAGTTGAATCAAGCAAATTATTCTAGTTTTCAGTGAATTCTTTACCTGAATCAAGCAAATCGTTCTCAATTAAAGGAAAATAAATTTCTCAAATCAAGCAAATTATTCTCGTTTTCAGCCAATTGTTTACTTGAATTAAGTAAATTTTTCTCACTTCAAGCAAATATTGGACTTGAATCAAGAAAAAACATTTTTGAGTTTTAAGCATTAAATTTTTTATTAATATTATGTGTTTTAAATTTGCTCAATTCTAGCTAAATAATACTTGAATTGAGAAATTTACGCTTGAGTGTAAACTGATAACCTATTTGCTTGACTCAAGCAAAGAATGCTTGATTTTTTCTCTCCATGTATTTGTCCCTTTTTTGTATGGAATCGTTTTACTGGGTGTGGGCTCATTATCTCTGCCATGTTCTTTTTTTATAAGTTTTGCTTGAAGCTAAGAAATTTCTTAGCAAGAAGAGGGAACTTAATGGGATAAATAAATTTCAAAACTTGCACCTTTAACATAGCTAACGCTCTGGATAAAGCGTTTTACAGTTTCAGAGGTAGCTGATGGCAACCTGCCAGGGTTTTTTGTTCTCAGCATTTCTGTTAAGACACTTCAGAATGAAAATCAGAAGACACTCAAGAATGTTCTTCATCATTCAATGTTGCAGTCAAGTTTGTCACTTATGCTGGTGTAACACGCTATTTTGAATATGCAAGTAGCGTTGCTGGAAAAGCCATGTGCTGAGGTAATAGTGGGTTGTTGAGCTAGGCTTTCAAAAAAATTTGGGGAGTGAGAAAAGTTATATGAAAAATGGAAAATGAAATGAAGAGGGTCCCTAGGTTTAAAATAAAATTAATGCAACATTTGAGCTTATATTAAAAATGTATCTTCAATTTTTTTTTCTAGCTTTGATCCAAGAATTTCAGGTGTTACATCTATTCAGTCAAGTCTGATTTGGGTCGAATAGGGGTGATAGATAAGTAATGATGATCCTATCAAGTAAAACATGTATAGGATGTTCTAATAGGATGTGGTGAAAAACCCTAGAAATATGTGAATTTGAATTTCAGTCTAGTGTTATGTACTTACCTTAGTCAAATCAAGTTCCAAAGGGATCCACTCTATAAATTTTCTGAACCACCAACTACAACTTTTGAGTAGTAAGTATTGAAGTTTTTTTAATTTCAGTTGATTGGAAATGAGGAAAGAAGAAAAAAAGAGAAATGTTAAAGAGTAACACCACGGTCTGGCCGTGATTCAAACCTTAGAACCTGACTGTTTTGAACCTTGACCAGTCGAACCTTGACAGGAATTAATTTTTAGGAGAAGCGCATTAAATTGCAGCATTAAAAAAAAAAATTCTGAAAATGCTATAAAAACACATTTTAGCGCAACACCAAGTATATACCATCCAATATCAACGCCACAAACATAAATTAAGCACATCAAAAAGTCCCATAATATATGAAGTTAAATAGAGAAAAAAAAAATCTCAGTTTATGACAGAAACAAACGATAAGAAGAAAGAAGGAAAACAAAATATATAAATTAAATGGTGAAACTTTCTCCACTTGCTGTCAACTAAATTTGTCGCTGTAAAGCTAGCACTTCCTTCCGTTTACTATCAGCCGCACAGGCAAAAATACAACCTCAAATATTGTTGCGGTAGCCCATTATATGTTCATCTCAGTGCTTTTTAGTATGCACGTGAGTGTGTATGCGTGTGTAAAATTGTAAGTTGGAGGATGAGTGCTCGCACTCAGCAAATTAAGTTAGCAAACTTCGCTAAAAGTTTCGAGTACTTCACTCAAAAGTTATCAATGTCTGTTGACACGTTTTCACTCATCGCTCTCTTCTTCTATTCTCTCTCACCAACTGTTTATGTATGAATCGATATCTAAGAAATAATCTGTTTTCAGGGTACAATATTTAAATATGTAATGCTTAGGACATTATTATTTTTTATATAACAATTGGGAAATTATGAATGCTTAGGACCACATACATAAGTAACATTTTTTATGTTGAAATAAGTTTTAAGGAGACTCGCTTTTATAATTAAAAAAAACAAAATTAAGCTAATAACAAAATAATCAGAATATTGCTAATACAAAAACACTCTCCTAAAACTATTTTGCAAAAAAATTAGACAATGAAAACGGCGCATACTTCTACGTTACGATATCTTCCGAACTTTAAACTTTCGCTTTTATAATATTTAAGAAATAATTTTTCTTATTATTACAAAAACACTTTCCTAAAGGCGTTTTGAGAAATAAGACAATATAAAAAAAGTTAAAAAGATATTTATTAACAATACTTAATGGTTTTTATGATACGTTACAGTAACGATATCTTCGGAACTTTAAGCGCTTTTTTTTTCAAATATAAGAAATATAAGTTTTCTACACTAGTAAAATAGATTATCTGAGATCGATCTTCTGATCGATTTAATAAAAAAATTAATTAAAAAAAAATGTTTTTCGAAAATTTCCGAAAATTTTTAATAAATTGCTATGCTATGAAGAAGCAATAATGGTTAATAATATTATTTATGTTCCTAATTTTTTTCTTCATTGCACTAGGCTTTTATATATTATATATATATATAAAATTTATATATATATATTTCTAATATATATATCAGTATATTTTATTTCTAAAAGCGTTAAAAAATAAAAATTTTCTAAAATTGATTATTATTGTTCTTATTTTGTCAATTCTGCCTTGGTTCGAAATGGGGCGATCGACTAGTAGGAAAGAAGGGGCATTCAAATAAAATATGTGTACAATGTTCGTGGCGGGAGTAAAAAATTACAAAAAAGTTAAAGCTTAGGACCATGGCGTGGTCGGGATTTTATCCCGGGACCCCTGGGTTATCTTTCAAGCGCACTACCTACTCCACTACTGAAGCCACCAAAGAATACTATTAACTGCTTTTAAACTTTGAAGTGACTTAATCGTGAGCAGAATCTATGGTTCTTAATCATATAATATTATTGTAAATTCGAGAAGCAAAAAAATTGTGTTGCCACTTAATTCTGACAAATGACATATTTCACGTGAAATGTATAAAATATGTGTATGTATGCTTATGATGTCTGTTTGGAAACGTTAAGCCTTTGTTTGTCCCTAACTTATGAACAAAATTTTAGACCTGTGTAAAACATTGTTATCGAATTGTGTTTTACGACATCAGTAAACATAATTTGGCTTTTTCCGAAGAGGATTTCTCAGCGAAAATAGAATTTTTAAATAATTTTATATAATATTAAATATAAAAATAAAAATAAATAATATTATTTTATTCATTATTCCTATTGAACTTATTTACTGACTCTTAAACTGCGATATGGAATTTGAAATTTCATAAAAAAAAATTTTACAAAATAAGTATAAAGTGTTTAAAAGATATTTAAAATTGATTTTTAAAAATGTTTATCATTATTATTATTATTATTATTTGACACATATATTTGTACTTTATAGTTTATATTATATAGTCTAAAATTTGACAAAATTAGATGTAGGTCACGCCAATCTTCCAGACGTCATCAAAATGGGAAAATGTCTTAAAATTCCTCAAAAATTTATTTAAAATATAGTAATTTTTCTAAGATGCTTTTATTCCAAATACAAACTTTCTGTAATTCTAGTTTGAAATTTATCAAAATACAACGAAAGTTCCGCCCACTCTTATTCCAAGTGTCAACATCAAAATAGCAGAACTTTCATAAATTCCGAAAGAATTAAAATATTATTAACTTGATATTTCAGATATAAGCTAAAACATGAAATTCACTTGAAGTTTGGTCGAATCGAATGCAATGAAGTATGTCATAAACATAATAAAATTGTTTATAACTTCGGATATTAAAAAATCAGCACGAGTATGGGGGGCATTTTAATTTCGGCCCAGCCAAAGATAATGCATTCCTTACTAGTTTAAATTTTTGTTTTTTAAATTTTTTTAAATTCGAATAGCATATTTGGTATATGTTATGGACTGAAAATGAAAAGCACTTTTAAAACAAAAATATTTAAAATTGTAAAGCCCAAATAAAAATCAATTACAATTTTTTTTTTAAAGTTAATTTTTGCTTATTAAAATCATTTGATATAAAAAATGAAAGAGGTATAAAACTTTATAAAATAAATTTTCAATAAAATTATTTTATAGACATTTTCTCGAATTAGAAATTACCCTTGAAAATTCAGAAATCAAAATATAACGTAGGTACATTAACAGATAATTTTTTAAAATATTTCAAACATTTTTCTGCTGTGTGTATGTGGAAGAGCGGTTTTTTATTCTTTTTCACTTGTTTTGATTGGGGTGACGGAGGCACTTAATTTTGTTGTTGATTTTGTTGATGTTGTTGTTGTTACTTTTGGCTGGTGGCAGTTAACAAAATGTTTACATTTTCTAAATTGCCTCGCGTGTCAACACTAAATTTCGGCGGCTGAATGTTGAAGATGTTGTTGTTATTGTTTTTGCTACTTCGCTGTTGCTATTGCCGCGGGTGTTTGCTGCTCTTAACCCTTCAAGAGCGTTCATTTTTTGAACGTTTGCTATTTGTTAGTATTGTTGTTGCTGTCGTTGTTGTTGTGATTTTATGTTGCCATTTATGCCCGTGCTATTTTATTATATGAAAGCAGCTTAACTTGTGTCACGACAGGATCGCGCAAGAATTGCAAAACTTGTGTCATGCGTGTGAAGTTGCATGTAAGTATGTTAACAATTGCTACAAATTCCAGTTTATACATATGTGTATGAGTGTGCTTCTGAGTGACTTATCACTTGTATGCGTGTTAGAATGTTGCATGGTGTGACAAGCAAATTTATATTTTTTCTTTTCTTTATTTTTGTGACGAGCTGACAAAACTTTTTAACTTTGATTTGACGATGAATTGAAAATATATTTTGAACACTCCCACAAACCTAGGTGTGTAGCAAAGATATTGAGAGCAATGCATTCAACTTGAAATTAACTGAAATTTTTAAAAATTTACGAGTTGTGCTGCGATAAAGTGTCAGCTACCTTTTTTATAATCTGACTGCATTTTTGACATATTTCCACTAAATGGGAGAGGAAGAGTAGAAAAAAAATATATGCTATATAATAAAATCTGTGCTAGAAAATATTTAGGACACTTTTTTCTGCTGTCATAACAAAAGCGTTTTCTTTTATTGCTAACCAGTGCAATGCAGCAGATAACGTGACGCGCAAACTTCAAATGAGGAAGTGCAGCATCAGACTGTCGTGACGCGACAGCTTACAGTGGAGCTGGATTGGAAAAGTTCACGATTGAAATATGAAATGTTAATATGTCATACTTAATGGGACGGATAACTTAGGAAATAATCTTCCTTTTTTTAAAAGGACCGTAAGAGGACCATTGATCAATTTAAGATTGAAGCAAAGCTTTAAAAGGACCACGAAAGATTTGATAAAAATGTTGAATGAACACGACATGGATCTTGATTTTAATTTTGAAATTTTTTAAACCGATCTCTCAAAGACGGGTCACACGTAACAAAATTCTGCCGTTTGATTACCCTCTGAGGTTTGCCATTGTCTGCAGAGAGGTGGCGGCCGTACAGAAAAATTATTTTGGTTCAAATAATTTTCTTTCGCTGCTGGGGTTCGAACCTGGGTCTCCAAAGTTCGTTGACATAGCGGCCACGCACTTTAACCAACTACGCCACGGACGCCACTGTAACTGTTTAATACTTTGCATAATAAAAGCATTCAGTTGGTTGTATCATGGAAACACCCGCAAGTATTTTGAACTGAAAACGTGTCTTTTACTTTGTCCTTATTCTTATTGCATACTTTGACTTGTCCCCTAAACCTTTCCTCATCCTTATCCCTATTGGTCTACAATTTGTTATAAACCTTGTCCAACTCATTGTTCTAATGATTGTGCAAATTCAAATATAATCCTAATATAAATCCTGTCGCTAAATTTTTCCCAAAACTTTGTTCTTATCCTTTTTCTTGTTCTATTATTCTTTTTCTTTTCTTATCCTTGTCCTCTTTCTTGTCCTGACCATTGTTTTTATATAATTTTCTTGTACTAATGATTTTGATTTGCATTTTTATTTTTATTTTTATTTTTATTTTTTGTTTTATTTTGATTTTGATTTTGATTTTGATTTTGATTTTGATTTTGATTTTGATTTTGATTTTGATTTTGATTTTGATTTTGATTTTGATTTTGATTTTGATTTTGATTTTGATTTTGATTTTGATTTTGATTTTGATTTTGATTTTGATTTTGATTTTGATTTTGATTTTGATTTTGATTTTGATTTTGATTTTGATTTTGTTTTTGTTTTTGATTTGTTCCACTGTGCGACTGTCATAGTGTTGGCTGGAATCATGAGAATGATAGAATTGCCAGGAAATGAGTGTGATGGAATGCAATGTAGTGCAAAAACAACAACAAACACAAAAACCTGTGCTACTAACCGCAAAACGCGGCTACAATGCTGAGTTACTTGAACATTAAGCGAAAAATTCAACCGCCCACTCACCTTCTTATTAAAGACTAACAGACTTGTAGAAGAGAGATAGATAGTACAAAGTAGTAAAATTTAAAATGTGGTACGGTTAACGTGCCGCTCAAGTTTCCACCTGGCTAAATCTTAAACCTGAGTCGAGCCTCTTTATGTTCATTAAAAACAACAGCCTTTGGCATACATGCCAAGCTGAAAGGACAAAAGCAACAACAATAAGAAGAAAAATAAAAAAATAACATCATATCATTTTATGTTACTATCCTTGTTATTAGTGTGTGTTGTTGTTCTTCCGCTACTCAAGCAAAACAACAGGATTTACTGTTAATGAAGTACTCGTTTAACTCAAATTTTCTACACAATTTATGTTGATTATGATGTTTATGCTCATTAAGTGATTTTCAAAGCACAAGGACCTTTGCTGTTCATTCGGTCCTTGAAGTAATACTTTTATTGTTGTTGCTCTAGTGTTTTTGTCGGAGTGTGTGAGAGTTTTTTGTTTTTTTTTTGTGTTCTCTTTGGCTTGGTTTGTTATTTTTTCATGTTCATTTCCAGTTCCTTTAAGCTTCCTATGCTTTTTTTTTGTGATTATATTTTTTTTGCGCAGATTATGTGCAAACGGAAACGACAAAAAGGAGTCCATAGCAAGCAGACAATGGCAAGGAAGTGACAAAAACAAAGGATCAAAACAAAAACAGTGACAATAACAGAAAAAGGAATAAAAATATAGGTCATTCCACTTGATTTGCTGCAAACATAACATTGGGGGGGTTGAGTAAACAAGGGCTGGACAGACTCACAAAATGCTGGATGGACTGTGTGTTAGTGGTATCGCTACAGCATCGTCTAACAAGCGTTAGTTACAGGCACAAGGACCTTCGCTAGCGACTCAATAGCTTCTTCGCCATTCAAATGCAGACAATTGATTATTGAAATCCAGCTGGATGAAGTACCAGAAAATAATAATAAAGTATAAGAGAGCGAGAGAGAGACAGAAATGGACAGAGATAGAAAGAATCAGGGGGATAGTGAGTAAGCGCAAGCAAAAACAGGAAACGGAAACTTTAGCCAGAACGTGGCTGTTTTTACTGCTATAATCCTTGGCTCAAGCCGCATAACTTGGCGCGCTTAAGCGGCCAAAGCTTTGCAGTTCGATGCATGAAAGAGCTTTTTCCAATAATTTTACTTGAACAACTAATGAAAAATGAACTTCAGTGGGCAACAGCAGCAGCAGCAGCAGCTTAGTGCTTATTAAGCGCTTTTTCTATGGCATGATTTTTTTTTTAAAAAAGTTTTTTTTATAAGTTTGCTGATGAGTTGAAAGTGATTTTTTCATGCTTGAACTGTTGTAGCCATGGTTAGGAAAAAACATCGAAATGAACTCACCGTTACAAAATGATTTGTGCAGGATTAGTTGCTGCCCTGCGTCAGTTTAGCGGCGAACGCCAAAAGGCGCTTTGAAGCTACAAATAAACCTAAGCTTTTTAATATTCCATTGAAAAAACGGGCATATTTTCAAACTAGAAGTTTTTTTAAGCAATTTGACGACCATTTTGGATTAGATTAAAAAATGATGCAACGAATGCTTAAGTTGATGTTGCGATTAAGTGTAAGTTAGCTCCAACGTTTTAATATATAATTCATACTTAAAAGCAAAGACATTTTTTCAAGTCGAGGTTTTTTACATATATTTTTTTTAAAGATACCTTCGGGTTACGTCATATTTCGGGTTACGATACAAAGATACAAAAACTGAAATATATTTTTAACTGAAATATTTTGCTAATATTTGCCCTACTCCTTGTCCTTATTCTTAGCCAAATTCTTATTTTAATTCATCAATTCATGTCCTCATATTGACATAATCCTTGTCAAATCCGTACCCTAATATTTGTCCTAATTTTTTTACTAATGGTTGTACGAACCCTTGTCCCAATCCTTGTTTTTATTCTTTTCTTAGTCCTTGTCCTATTCCTTGCCCTAATCATTGTGCTAATCTTTCTTTCAAATCTTTGTACTTATCCTTGTCTTATTACTGGTCCTTAGTCTTGTCCAGCACATTATCCTAATTTTAGAATATATAAATTTATATTTTTGTGTTTTTATATTTTTATTCTTATTCAAATTTTTTATTTATTGTTATTTCCATTTTTAGTTATATTATTTCTATTTAAGTTTTTGTTTTTATTATTTGTAATCTTATGTTTATTTTTATTATTAGTTCTACTTCTTGAGTTTCTATTTATTTTTATTTAAAATTTTTGTATATTTATTTTCGTTTTCATTCATATTTTTTTTATTTATATTTTTATTTTTATTTATTTTTTATTTATGTTTTTATTATTATTTTTAGTTTTTTTTTTATTTGTTACATAATTTTTTAATTATCCTTTTTATAATTTTATTTTATTTTATTTTTATTGGTATTTTTGTTTCTTATTTCTTATTTTTTAATATTATTTAATATTTTTATTTATATTTCTTATATTTATTTTTATTTATATATACTATTTTTTATATAATTGTTTAATTTTTTATTTTATTTTATTTGCAAAATGTCTTTATTAGTTTTTTTTACTATCGTTATTATTTTTACTTTGATAATGTTTATTTTTTATTTTTATTTGTATTTTTACTCTTATTTTTACTTTAATTTTTATTTTATTTTTATTTAATTTATATTTTTATTTATACATAATTTCTTATATTAACTCTCATTTCTTCTTATTTATTAACTATTTTTAATTTTAGTTTTATCTGTGTTTTAATTTTTTATCTCCTTTCAGATTATTTTTTTATTTAATGTTTGCTTTGTTTGTATTTTTATTATTTAAAATTTTCAGCATGTTTAAATTTCTATCTCTGTTTTTACATTTATATTCATTGGTTTTCTATTTGATTTTTTTTATTTTTTTGTTTTTCAATTATGTGTACTTTTACTTTTCAGTGTACTTGACAGTATATTTGACTTTATATACTTTATATAAATAATATAAATAAACTGGCCATTTCAGCCCTTGAAAGCACTTTGACCGAACTTCTTAAGTTCAAATTATACTGTGCGTGTTTGTACACAATTGATCGAGAACTGGACCTACTAGTTTTATGCCGACTCCGAACGGCTAATGTGCATGTTCTCAATAAGCTTTACATGGCAATATTTACTCTCTGAGTTTTGGCATTGTCTGCAGAGAGGTGACGGCCGAACAGAAAAATTAATTGAAAGGACAAACATTTTCTGTGTCAGATGGAATTGAACTATGGGTTCTCTGGCGTATGGGTCTCGCACTCTACCCACTACGCCACGGCCGCCACCTTTATATACTTTATATACTTTACTATTTTTATTTTTATTTCCATATTTGTGCTTATTTTTTATTTATATATTTATTTTTAGTTTAAATTTTTTTTTAATTGAATTTTAGTTTTTATTTTTATTTTTTATTTCTATAATTATTTTTAACTGTATATTTAATTTTTGGTTTTATTAATATTTCCTCATTTTAAAAATGTTTTTTTTATTTTTATTTCTATTATTTTTTTGATTATTTTAATTCCTTTTTTTATATTTGTTATATTATTCTTTAGTTTATTTTTTATTAGTTTTTATTGCTATATTTTTTTTTATTTTGTGTTTCTTTTTGATTATTATTTTAATGAAAAAAATATGATTATTTTAATTTTTGTTTTTATTTTAATTTTTTTATATTTGTTACATTTTTCTTAAGTTTATTTTTTATTTATTTTTATAACTATATTTTATTTTTATTTTGTGTTTCTTTTAAATTTTGTTTTTTATTTTATTGTTATTCTTATTTTTGTTTGAATTTCTTTTTTCATTTATTTTTATTTGAATATTGTATTGTTTTTTTTATATTTTTAATTATAAATTTAATTTTTATTTTAATTTTTTAATAACTTTTGTTTTTGTTATTATGTGTGTAATTTTCTGATATTTATTTTTATTGTAAAATTAATTTTTTTTAGATTTTTATGATTGTTTTTGTTTCGTGTTTGGTTCGTTTTCAATTTTGCTTTTACTTTGCCCTTAATTTTACTTTTGCTTTTACATTTGCTATTGTTAGTGCGTTTGCTTTTGGTTTTGGTTTTGCTGTTGGTTCTGGTTTTGCTTTTGATTTTACTTTTGCTAATGATTTTGATTTTTCTGTTGCTTTTGCTTTTGATTTTGCTTTTGATTTTGTTTTTGCTTTTCCTTTTACATTTGCTTTTGCTTTTGCTTTTGCTTTTGCTTTTGCTTTTGCTTTTGCTTTTGCTTTTGCTTTTACTTTTGCTAAGCAAGAAACAACTTTTGGAATAACACGTAACGGTCACATCAAAAAGAAAAAAAAAACATAAAATTAACGCATGTCCTTTTTTGGGAGTAAAAGTTTGTTCTTTAAATTAGAGGAGTCTTGATTTAATACAATTTGTTCTGAAATATCAACGGATATGTTAATATTTATAAAGAAATTACTGTCTTGTAATAGAGAGAGGTTTCAGCAATAAACAAAATGTATTTTTAATGACATAAGCTTTTAATAACAATCAATTTTAAAAAGCTTAGCATGTTCTTCCTGTTGCAAATAATTATGGCCAATTATACGATAAAAAACAAATAACATTTTTGGCAAAATTGGTGCTCGAACGAAACTGTTCATCGCAACAGTATTTAATTAAAAAATTACACAAAAGTGTGTTTTTAATGTATCCTTGTACTCTGTTTGCTCTGTGTCTTCACGACGTAAGGATAACGTTAAACCAATTTAACATGAAAGCAAACAGGATGCGCAATAATGACAAAAACGGCAAAAACGCAATTCAGAGAGCAGAAAGCAGCACAAAAAGAAAATGCATATATAAAAAAAAAACAAAAGTTTACGCAAAAGCATTCTTATTCGACAGAAGCATGCTTGTTGAAAGCTCTTAAAGATCGGATGCCAAAGTATGGCAGCAGAGAAGAGACATGGGGCATGGTAAGGCAAGGCAAGGCAAGACAACAAGGACAACAGCAATAATTGTTGTGCTGCTTTTAAGAGTCTTGAGCTTTGTAACAAAAATTTACGCTGTTGCAATTTTACGTCGTTGCAATTGCTTTTGTTGTAATCTTTACTGTAGCAGCTTTCGAATTGCACTGTTGCATTCTTGAGCTTCCGCTTTTTTTGGCGCCTTTCAGCAGAACGAGCACGGAAATGCGCTCACTCACGTTTCTTCAAGATGCACTCAAATCAAATACTTGTATCTCGGATATTTTCAACTGTTCAACACGTTTTTAAACAAAAACAAAAAAAAAATATAAAAAAAATTTAAAAAGTTTAAGCAATTTTTTAACATTAAATAAGTAGAGGATCTTTTAAGTCGAAAGAAAGAATTCGAAAAAATGTAGAAAAAAAAGCAGTAAAAAAGGTCGCCGCCAAACGTGCGAAATGTTGTCAAGTGAGCAGCTTAAGCATTAAAAACAGTTAAGAACGAGCCGCCAAAAGGTACAACAACAACAACAACAAGGTTTTCAAATTATTTACATTTGTTAACTACTATTTTGACTACTTTTTTGTCAGACTCCTTTGACTTACTTTGAGCAACTTTTTAATTACTGCGCTAACCTTTTTGACGACAATTTGTGCCGCCTTTTTTTTGTCCTTTGTTTTTTGTTTCCACGAAAGCCTGCAACCTATTTTTTGGGTTCGTGCTTATGCCATTTTTAATGCCCACAAAGCAGTGAAGTCAAAAAGTTTGTAGCCTGCCAGATAGGCACAATTTTTGCCTTTTTTTCAATGTACGAGGACTCACAAAGTTCAACACGTTCTCTAAAACCCAAAAACGCAAAAACGAATTTTCATTAAGTTGGCTGCTGCAACACCATAAAGCCACGCCATGCCACGCCAAGCCAGGACATGCGGCAATCAGTTAACAACAAAAGAAAAGCGCACATAAAATGAACAAAAATCGCTGCACTTTCGCAGCGAAAAGAAAAAACTAGGGCAACCCACAAAAAACATGACTACGTAACTTTATCTGCTTGCATCTGTCCGTTCGTCCCTGCGTCTATCTATCTGTCAAGTCGTCTTTTTGTCTAACTGTCACGTAGCTGTACTGCCAGCGCAATTGGAATCAAACAGTTTTTTTTTTCTGTAAGTGTGTGTGTTTCCTTTTTTCTTCTGTAATATTTTTACAAAAAAAAAAAATTTTCCTATTTCTTTGGCGCTTAGGTTTCTTTTTTAACCGCTTCGCTGTTACTGCCCACTTTTTTGCCTCATCCACCCTCAACGCTTTATTTTCATTCTATTTGTCTGAGTGTTGATTTAAAATTCTTTTGTGTGGCCAATAATGCGTACATTTGTTAGTTTAATGCTACTTTTTTTCCTACTGCTCTTTTTTTAACTACTTTTTTTGCAGCATCAGCTTGCAGCGCCGTTCTAGAAAAGTTGCCAAATTTCTGGCATAACTGTTATCAGTTATGGGTTTATTTTAACTTTTTTCAAGTATTCTATTAAGTTTAGAGCAATTTCTATAGAGTAACCAAAAAGTTTATAGTGTTTAGAGTGTCTTCGGTTAAAAAAATCATTGCTAAAAATTTTATTTTTCTTAAAATGGGTGAATGAATGTTGGGTTTTACTGTGCCATTTGAGAAGCATTGAAAGTTTGGCATGAATTTTACATAAAAAAAATAAAAAAATATGAAAATATATCACATAATTGTGTCATATATCATGTATTCTATACTTCTTGTTCAAACTATTGATTAACTCCATGTCCACATTCCTGATCTTATCCCTCTTCGAATTCCTTTCCTAATCATTATCCAACTTATTTTCTCAAGCTTTGTCCTAAATATTGTCCTTAGTGTGTCCTAATCCTTGTTCTATTCCTTATCCTATTTCTTGACCTTTTTTTGAATCTTTTCTTAAATAATGTTTTAGGTGTGTGTCTTTAATATTTGTCTATATTCTTATCTTAATCCTTGTCGTAGTCCTGTAATAAACTTACAGTTTCGTTGCTTGTACTGCTCTTTCCGACTCCCAACGAAGTCTTTAATTATTTCCATCTATTTTTGTTATAACACAAATTTTAGTTTAATTTTTTTTCAAAGTTTTTGAAAACCTGCGCAGTAAAACGTGACGTTGTCTATTCAAAATATGAATTCAAATATTTATGAAAATAACAACAAAAACAAAAATAAAAATAAACATTTAAATAAAAATAAAAATAAAAATAAACATTTAAGTAACAATAAAAATAAAAATAAACATAAAAATAAAAATGAAAATTAAAATAAACATTAAATAAAAATAAAAACAAAAATTAAAAAATACAAATAAAAATATAAGTTAACAAAAAAAAAAAAAAAAAAACAAGATAATAAAATTTTAATAAGTCATTAAAAAAGTCAATAAAAAACAGTAGATTTAAAGTTGACAAAAATAAAGAAATAAGAAAATAAAAATAGAAATTGAAATAAGAAAAAATTTAAATTAAAATAAAAACAAATAAGAAATTATGTTGTCAACAATCAACATTAAAATAAAATTAAAATAAAAGTATAAAATAAAATAAAAACGAAAGTGAAATAAAAATAAAATTTAAAAAAATAAATATAAAAATAAGGATAAAATTAAAAAAAAAAAAATTAAAAATAAAAATTCGAATTAAAATGAAAGTAAACTTAGAACGAAGTTAAAATCAAAATACAAATAACAAAAACAAAAATAAGATTAAACATAAGAAATTAAATATAAATTCAAATACTGATATAATAATAAAATAAAAATTTCAAGAAAAATCGAAATAAGATTAAAATATAAACTCAATATAAAAAAATAAGAATAAAAAAAATACTAACTTAAGATTAACCAATAATTAAAAGAAAATATAAAAATTAAAATAATATACAAAAATAAAAATAGAATAGAATACAAATACAATAAAATAAAAATAAAAATTCTCGGTGCCTCGAGAATATCTTGTGGATTTTCTGCACTACAAATGCGGGAATCTTGCTTATTGACCAATTTGGCTCATTATCGAGCCAGTAATGAGCCTCATCACTGAACAAAATATTGAAATAAAACAGGTGGGTTGGCTTCCAGTTATTTTCAGCCCATTGAAAAATCGTTGTTCTAAGCGTTGATAATCGAGTTGCCGGATCTGACCACCGTATGACAGTTGGATTCTTATAAAAAAATTAATCCTCTAAATTTACGCTTTGTAATCTTATCTCTATCCTTTTCTTTGTCCCTAAATTTGTCATTATCCTTATACTTATGAAAATGGCAAATTTAGCGATAAGAAAAGAGATCAGAAAGGGATAAGAATAAGAAAGAATAAGATTAAGGACGAGATCAGATCTCACTAAAAATCACAGTGAAAAAAATACAAACCACTTAACTTCAGTTCTTATAAAATGATTAAAACGATATTCAGCCAATTATTTCAGCCAAAGAAAAAAAAAACGTTTTTCGCCAGTTTCCCGCAAACGAATTTCGTTTGTCGTGCTTGAAATCGTTTTTTGCAAACGTTTCAACAGTTGTCATAATAATAGTCAGTTGCGAGAAACGTCATTTAGTTGCAGGAAATTATTTTCGGTTGTCAGAAACGCGAGTGATTTTTAAATTGCAGCAATTGAAAGATTTTTCCCAACTTCGTTTGTTTTTCCCTTCGTTGTATTTACACAACGCTTATAGTTCAGGTTAACATTTTGGACAAATTGTTACTAAATAAGCAAATTGTTTGTGAATTTATCAATTGCTGTAAACGAAAAATTTCTTTGCGTGTATTAATGTTCTTGTTAAAGACAGTTGATAAAAAAAAAATTGGAAATTTACATTTTTTTATTAATTTAATTTCTTTACTCTCGGAGATGATACAAAAAATACAAATTTTTAAAATTTTTTTAATCCGAGTCTAAAGAAACTTAATTTATCAGAAAGATTACGTATCGATGTCAATTTTTCACCAATTTTTCTCGACACATCTGAATCTTATAATCAATACACTTATGGGATCACGAGAGCGTCCTTGAAAGAGGCGCTTCAATAAAGAACTGGGCTGCAATTTTTCTAATAAGAGACCGTCTGTATTAACCATATTTTATAAATTTCTTTCCACATTAGTATAAAGTTCATATCATACAGAGCCGTCCGGATTTTCTAAGGGGTGGGACTTTCGTTAGGAAGCTCCAACAAAATGTTTCAGTCAACATGTTGTTTAAAAAAGAAAAAAATAAATTCCCTACCTTCGTTATTCGTTTACACGTACTACACAAATTTCTCCTAATCGATAACCAAAATAATTTATCTCACATATTGTCCATTTATCAAAACTGAGTGCATAGTGAAATTTTATGCCCAACCACATGCGTCAAAATTCTTCACCAACTTGACCGGCATATTAAATTATGGCTGCCCAGGGAAATTACAACAAATGATTACCCAGCAGACACTCTGTGTCAATGCCGCAATGTCAACGTCATTAGTTCAATGCGAGCGAGCCAATAGAACTGTACCTTTTTGGTCTCATCAGCACATCTATTAAATATTTCATTGAATTAATATTGAACCAGTGTTGCATTTGCATTGACATACTGAGAGCTGGTAATTAAAAATTCTCTATTTGCATATATCTAAAATAAGAGAATTTTGCCAACTCGATTAGTTGCTGCATGGATGCATTTTGGGCGGCACAATCAGGTTGTGCTGGTGAGTTCATACAGTGCAAGAGTGCAATAAGAGTGGGCGAGTGATGACGTTGCGTTGCCAAGTGTGTTGGGACGTTGGTGCCAACGCTAGTGCAGTTCAACGTTGTCAAATGCCAGGCTCATCAAAAAATCAACAAAATTATTCATAATTTAATTTTGCGCCGCTTTTGTTGCTAGCGGCGTTGTGTACGCTAACACAACCACAAGCGTCGGTTCTATGTATTTGGCATAGTCAGCAGCAGCAACACAGCGAATACATACATTTTTACACAGCTACAGTCATGGTCAAAAAATAAGAACAAACAAAGCGAACATAAAAATTGTAAAATAACATTATAGATAATTATGTTTAAAAGTAACCCTTTTTTATAATAATAACTACAAAATAGCCTCCGCTTCGCCAGAGCTATCAACCCAGTGGAGAAATGAGAAGTCATTATTACCATAACTAGCTTAGTAACTAGTTACCTTTTAGGCACATGTTATTATTCTTTCGCTTACAGTTTTAGAAATATTTCCTCGTTAACGATTTGAAAAATAAATAACCTAAGCTTTAATGCCTGTAACATATTACATTTACCGTATTATCCATATTCTTGTCCCTTTCCTTTCATTTGTTCCCAAACATGTCCTCATTTTTATTCTTATTTTTATATTTGTTCTTATAATTATCCTACGGCTCCCGTAATTTACGCCCCAAGAATTAACGTCCGAAAAAAATGCCAAAAAAGCCCAAAATTTTCCATACAAAATCGGGTATTAATTCCTAGGAAAAAGTTCCCGAAATTTCGGGCGATTATGTAATTTTTGGAATTCAGGCCCTAAAAAAATTTGGCATTTTTGCCAAATAAAAATATGGATTGTTTTTTCCCAAAAAGATAAGAAATTTCAAAATCGTAATGATAAAGAGGTTTTCCCGTGTACGGAAGGTAAAATAAACACCATTCCCTATAAGAGAAAATCATTTTATCATAAAGAAAACCCCATTTGGACCTTGTTCGGACATAATGTCCATGGACCCCTTTTTCAGGGAATAACATAAAAAAAAATATGCAGATATTTTCAAAGAATAACATTAACTTACCACTCAAATCTGTTCTTTTATGTTATATTTTAATAATCTTACATTGAATCTGGATAACGGAAATTCGCTAGAAAAATTTGGAAATAAAGTCCCAAAACCTACTGAAAATTTCGGGCGAAATTTCTATATCTTTTTTCCTGGCTTCATTATCAAACCATTCGGTCGTAATATCCTTCTTTCAGGCTCAATTGCCGTTTCAAATCTGGCGTTTTTTCCAAAATTCGATGCTATGGAAAATCGGGCTTTTTTGCCATTTTTTCTTCGGGCGTAAGTTCATCGGGCATAAATTCCGGCAGCCTTATCCTACTTCTTGTCCAAAATTTTGTTTAAGCTCATGTTCAAATTTCTGACTTTTACTACTTCGAATCCCTTTTCTGATCTTCATCACACTTCTTTTCCCAATCCTTGCTCTAAATTGTTTTCCTGGTATATCCACATCCTTCTTCTGTTCCGTGTTTTATTTCTTGTGCTTAGCTTTTTCCCAATCTTGTTTTAAATATTGCTTAGGTGTGTTTAAATTTTTGTCCTAGCCCTTGCTCCAATGTCTGTCATACTTGTCTGAGTTTTTGTTATTATCCTTGTCCAATTTCCTTTTTCATTTAATCTTTTTTCATATATTTGTCTTACTTCTTATCTTATTTCTGGTCTTAATATTTGTTCAAATCCTTGCTTTCATGCTTTTTCTAATCTTTTTCTTAGTTCGACCTCTGTGGTGTCTTGGTTCCAAAAAAAAAAGTTTGTTTATTTTCATTATGAGTTCTTTTTGGCGACGTAAAATAATATTTTCCTTAGGACTTTTACTCACCAAGTTATAATTCCAGGCAACTCCATTGCATGATTGATACATTCCGCTCTTGAAGCGGCTGTCTCTATGACCTCATGACATTATGAATTTTCGTCTTTTTTTTCATCGTGGTTCACAACCAGCCTATCGTAGCCCCTATACTTAACGCGTTATAATTCCATTTAACAAATTTTAAGTTTCGTTGCTTAACCAGATTCTTACGCCTCTGTACATATTGGAAAAACGCCTTTTTCAACTTGATTGTAAACCTGCACGGTTAAACGTAACGTTGTCACGTCAAAATTTCACCATCATATATTAAACTTAAATTTAACAAATTTGTTAGTTCGCTTTATTAAACTATTTTAACTTTCCTTACAGTCAGCTATTATTTTGCTTAGAACCGATGACAAACATTTCTACATTCTCTTACTCTTTAAGTGACAGTATTAGATAGGGAGCTGTTTGCTCACTGCGACTTATTAATTGACTAGACAATACAAAAGATTATCTTATGAAAAAGACAAAGATATTAGGTATCAATGGAAAATACGAAAAAAATAATTTTTTCTGAAACCTGGTTATTTTGGTGCCACTTGACTGGGTAATATTTCTTGTAATAATTTTACCGAAAATTGAGCCCCAATGCATAGCTCCATGCACTAAGGTTACGGAACGATATTATGCATCCAAACGCTTTCACCTTGATCTAATATGCTGGTAGGTTTAGATCATTCGACTCATATAAATTATAAAATCTGAAATTACATATAAAACCAAAAATAAATTCCAAAATCAGTCTATGAAAATAGTTTTTAAGATTGTAGAAAGTATTAGAATGTGTATATTGCTTGCAATGGAAATTACTTTGAATTAAATATTATTAATATCGACGAATAATTAAACCGTTTACGCTTTATTATTTTACGAATAATTAAACCACTTATTTAAAAAAATACCCGTTTAAGAAATCTGGGTATTTTTTGATCAAAAGGTACGGTTGATAGCTCTTCGAACTCCTCGAATTGTATTTTATTAATAAAAATCAACTGATCGTTAAATATATTCTCTTAAATGGTCTTTTATTGAAAGCTGGTGCCTTTTTGATGTCAGTTCACATCATTTTTTTCATTGAGTAAAGGTCGTTCACGGATGCATCGTAAGTGTCCAACAAAGGAAGAATATGAATTCGGCAAAATTGATTATTTCAACAATAGGTTAATATCGGAGGTGGACTATTGATGTGATCTTATGTTGTAAAGATGTTTTAGAAAATCATACAGCTCATAAAAAAGAGTTTCGAACAAATTTTTATATGAAACTGTTTGCTTGTTGGTATGCGGTGTATATCTAACACCAACATTGAAACTCGAAATCCAGAAATAACATTAAAAATTTTCGATACAAAGTGTTTTTAAATAATTTTCTCTGCTAAAACTCTACTAATGTAAAAAAGACACTGCAGTTATGCTCGGCTTCAGCTATTACTGAGTCATACCCTTATGAAAAATAAATAACAACACTATTGGGGCAAGAACTTCTTTAAGTTTTCTGAATTTCATTTAAATCCGATAAGTGATTCCAAAGTTTTGTGCGTTTATAGAAAAGACAACCGTTTATTTAGATTTATATTTTCTCTTTGGTTGTTCTCATTACTTAGCACGCGTCTGTACTCAGACATGCAAAAACATTAAGTCACTGCAGCGAGGTCGGCAGAAGAGTAAAATATCAGAGTCAATTTATGCAACCCTGATGCTGTGCTGTTATTCTATTATTTCATTTTAGTTTTTGTTATTGTTTAAAGCTAAAAACGTTGAGAAAACGCTTACCTTTGGCTATATCTGTGCTGTTATCTAGTGTGCGTGTGCGTGTTTGTGTGGCTGTTGATATGTCCATGGCTAGCCTTATTGTTACAATTCTGATTAGTTGTCTCTTTTTTGGGTCATGTACGTGCTTACCCTTCTCTCTCTCTCTCTCTCTCTCTCTCTCTCTCTCTCTCTATCACTATTTCTCTCTTTTGCCTGGCATTGTTTTTGTTTATAAACTTTAAGGCAAACTGCAAATTTTAGCCATTAATTTGATTATAAATTTATTCTTCTAATTAAAACAAAATAAATTGATATTTTAATTACACATATTGTATTTAAATGGGTCAATTATGCAACGAGAGAATATAACAAATTAAATTAATTACGTTTGGACAGATGTTTATATTTTTTCATTCAAACTGCATTTGGAAAAAATAGTTAATATTATTTCACTAACAATTCATAAATATTATTGTTTATGTAAATCAAGATTTCTATGAATCTGTTTCAATATTTTAGTTTTAAATGCAAACATATGTAAGTTGAACATAAACAATAACATTATCATTGACATAAATAAGTATATTAAATATGAAATATATAGGCCTGATTGACTCAGTGATCATTCCATAGCCTAAAAGAAAAAAATTTTCCGAATAAAGCCGCTTCACAGCTAACGCACGACGACATGTAACAATTTTGCATTTATTTTCAGCAAAGGTTAAATCAAACTAAAAGCATTGCATGTAAAATCAAAATGAATCATGTTAACGCAAAATAAAGGTAAGCAGCAAGAGCAAAGCTTGAAAGTGCACAGCAACAGCTGAAATAACAGAGGAACGTTAAGCAAAGTAAGGCAAAGTGAAACCAAAACAAAAAGCACACAAAAGCAACACAACACCCACTCAACCCAACTTCACACTTCCCACTACCAGGGCTTCAGCATCTACAACTGTTGCTCGTAGCTACCGCAAAAAGACGCAGCTGTTTAATTTAGTTAATTAATGAGCAGAATTAAATGCAAATTAATATGGAACGTGCACCAAAAAAGAACGCACGCTCAAGATGCCAAGGAAATTGTGTTGTAAACATAGGGAATGAACAAGACTGAGTCAACTGAGACGACTAACGAGAGAAAGACAGATGTGAAAGGAAAACAAAATGAAAATAACACAAACACATGCACCAACACAGAAGTGAAATAAAATGAAGATAAGTGAAAGATACCGAAAAAAAGGGGGAGCAAAATTGTTACGCAAGAATGCAAATGGAGAAAGTACATTAAAATAAATAAAAAAATTAATAAAAAAAAATACACAAAAATAAAAAATTGTTTTTTTTTATTTATAAAGCAATATTAAAAATATCACTGTCATTTTTTTAGACGCTTTAACAATTGTTATGTTAGAGTAATTGGCTTAAAGGATTTGTGGACTTTATTTCGTTTGCAAAATGTTGACAAATTTTTCTTTAGATACAATGTTATTTAAAGGATACTTAAGCGCGTATTTTGCGGACTAGAAAAAACGTTGCTTTTAAGCGCATTATTTTAATTCTTTATTTTGTTTTTTTTTATTTTTTTTTAAATTTTTTTTTTAATTTTTTTGTTTTTTTTTGTTTTTGTTTTTGCATTTCATATATCACGACTTAAGGTTTATTTAAAATTTGTCGAAATTCAACGTATTGTAAAAATATTAAAATTAACATAATGAACATAATGTCTTGTCATGACAGAAACAACAACAACAATAAGAACATCGGCACTAATGCCATGCCTACACAGAGAGTTTAGTTTGAGTTTCCAGTACAAAGTTGAGTTTTGCCATTGAAAGCAAAATAAACTCTTGAGTTCTCCAGTACAAGTTTGCAGGATGAAACTCTACTTAACTCAACTTTGTTTCTGTGTTTATCAAAACTCAACTTGAGAAATGCCTTAAAGTATGCCAATTTTCTTATAAAAAGGCACGTTCAGATGCAACTTTTACAATTTTGTGGTGAGAAATGTCAAAAACAGCTGTTCTAAAATTGTGCAATTTACTCTTTGCAAAAAATGAACAAAAAAGCGAAGAAAAGAACTTGGGCAAGTTTAGAAGATGAGGTCTTCATATTAAGGGCGATAAAAATTCCAATTTGAGCAGCGCAAGGAAGAACTCACATGTGTACGCAAAGATAGCTGCAGCCTTGTCCTCAAGTGGAATTGGTGTCACGGTGGTGAATGTTCCGAAAAAATATGAGAACACAAAAATAAACAAAGAAATATTACGCTGACGCATCTCTGTGTGAACAGCTATGTTTGAACTCAAACTAAACTTAAACTAAACTCTCTGTGTAGACATGGCATTATTCAGCCAGCTTAATGTTTAGTTGCTTACATTTGTTGCCTACTGTTTTACATTTTTGCCCCACTGTGCTTTGTTGTCTGCTTTTAGGATTTATTATTATTTTATTTGTATATCGAGAGGAAATATATAGATAATAGCATTATACGCTTGCATAAATACTTAAACACATATTCACACACACACGCACTGCCATAATCACATAAACACTCCTGCAGCTTGATATAAATACTTAGTTGCTTTATCAAGCGCGTCAATGACGACATTATTTTTCTCAAAGCAACCCAGGCGGAAGGAAGTTGCTGCAAATCAATACGCTTCTAACGGAAAGAGAACACACACTACACACGCACACAGACACTCACTCACTTACTCACTCGCTCACTCACTCACTTACTCACAGCGTATATGGCCGCCTTCCAGCAACTTCTTGTGAGTGGTTTTAAATTTCTTTACATGGCTCACTCGTTCGCTTGCTTTTTGCCAAACTACTTTATTTGCTTTAATTTATTTCACAAGCTTTTTACACTAACTTTCTTTGCTAGTCCACTACTTTATGCTTGCTGATCTCTTTTACTGTCTCTATATCCTTCTCTCTCTCTGTGTATCTTTCTATCTCTGTCTGTTGATGTGTTTTCTGTCAGGTTTTTGCAGTTGCAGTTTGTTTGGCTTTAGTGAAGCTTAAAATTTTCCATCACCTTTCGCCAGCGCGTAAATGAAGTTAAATTGAATCTACAAGATTTTTTTCGCTTCTTTCCTTTTTAGCTTAGTTGTTACTGCTTACTTTTGACTTAAAATACATGAAAGCCAAGTTTGGCATAAAAGAAACTAAGTTGATTGAGATGCCATCCATATCAGGTGCAAGTAAAATAAGAAAGTTTGAGGATGTTTAAAAAGACCTGGTAAAAATTCTAAAAAAAAAATGTAAGGGAATACATTATCTTCGGCTTGACCTAAGTTAAAATACCACACACACATGTTTAATGTATAAAATTCGCAGTTGAAAGTTTTTAAAATTTGCTAATCAAACCCTGTATGGTAGATAGGCGTCGTTTTCATCCGATTTATCCAAATTGCAAACTAATTGTAAATACAGTAATTTTCGTGAGGTTTATGAAGGTTTTTCTATAGTGATAATGTCACTTTATGCAAGGGTTGCCTTTTAAGACTTGCGCCTAACTAGGAAGAACAGTTGTTAATCAATGAAAATGCTTTTGTTGTTTTTCAAAGTATTCTCCAAGATCAATACATTTTTGCATCCGTTCGAACCAATTTTGGAAACAGTTTTGAAGTTGGTATCTCCCAAACCGGGTTTTTGCAACCCTCAATGGCCTGTTCGGGCGAAGAAAAATGCTCACCACGTATTTTATTCATAATGTGAGTGAACAAGAAGAAATTTTGTATTACGAATTTTATTCATAATGTCAGGGAACAAGAAGAAGTTTTTGGGTGCCAAGTCGGGTCTATAAGGCAGATGACCCATCAATATCACGTTTTGTATGCTCAAAAATTCTTTTGTTTGAGTTGATGTGTTGGCACTCCTATTGTCTTGATGGAGAATTATCTTCCTTCGGTGGTTGATTTTCCTCACTTCTCCAAAGACTTCTGGGAAACAAATGGTTGTGCACCATATAGCATTAACAGTTCTCCGTTGTTCAAGTGGTACAGTTACGACATGACCGGTTTTTTAAAAAAAAGAAGACTTAAAAGGAAACCCCCTGTGGAAGATAGTTTTTATTAAATTTATCCAAATTTCAACATCTTTTTTCCTTTTTAAGTAGGGAGGTTAAAGCATTTAATCGAATTTTTTCACAATTTCTTTATTTTTATATGTTAATGTATAACATCTCAAAAACATTCTGTCCAAACTTCAAGTCGATCCAATCAAAATTGACGAAGTAGTCGTGCGTTTTTCTGAAACTTGTCATTTTCGAAGACCGTCTTCTTCATAACTCTAAACATACTGAACCGATCGTTTTGAAGTTTTGTACAGTACTTCCTCACATATTTCACCAGGTAGCCTTAGTCGATTTTTTTTTAAATAATTATTAATTTGACAATAACATATTAGCTAATTTTTTAAGCAAATATCAGCATTTTGGCTTCCAAGTATTATTAAAAGTTTAAAAAAACAAAAGAATAAAAATCCTTCCAGGATTACCTCGAGAAATGCGTTTTGATTTTTTTGTTTGAGATAATTCTGTCACGAGTTATGAGGTAAACCGAAAAACACATTTTTCCGAGGGACTTCTGGAGATTCGCTGTTACTCGCTTAATAATGAAGATTTTGAAATAAAAAAAATTTTAAAAATATTTTTCAAATATTGTTTTATTATAAGTAGATTAAAGCAATATATGCCTTTTATTCACAAAATGAAAAGTTTAAACGAGGCCGTATGAGCTTCCAGGAGGAACATCGCAGTGGTAAACCAAATGAGAAGACCACTCAAAAAATGGTGAAGAAACCCACAAAATGGTGTATGATAACCGTCGACTGAAAGTAAGCGAGATAGCAAACATGACAGGTATTTCAAAAAGTACACCGCAGATTGACTGAAAATTTGGACATGAGAAAGCTGTTCACAAGATGGTTGACACGATTACCCACAATGGAACAAAAACAGCGTCGTGAGAAAGTTTTAATTGAGTGTTTGGCGAGTCGGAGTCAGCATAAAACTAGTAGGTCCAGTTCTCGATGAATTGTGTGCAAACATTTAATAACACGAAGAACACAATTTTTTCATAAGAAGTTGGTCAAAGTCCTTTCAAGGGCTGAAATGGCCAGTTTATTATTATTATTATTATTATTACCTTCAGAAAGAAAAAACAATCAACGGCGAGTATTATGCGAACTTATAGTTGTGTTCGAGTGATGAAGTCAAGAAAAAAACGGCCGCATTAAGGGAAAACGGAAATTTTGTGTCATCAAGACAATGCACCAATTCACACATCAGTTTAAGCGATGGAAGATAGTTTTTATTAAATTTATCCAAATTTCAACATCTTTTTTCCTTTTTAAGTAGGGAGGTTAAAGCATTTAATCGAATTTTTTCACAATTTCTTTATTTTTATATGTTAATGTATAACATCTCAAAAACATTCTGTCCAAACTTCAAGTCGATCCAATCAAAATTGACGAAGTAGTCGTGCGTTTTTCTGAAACTTGTCATTTTCGAAGACCGTCTTCTTCATAACTCTAAACATACTGAACCGATCGTTTTGAAGTTTTGTACAGTACTTCCTCACATATTTCACCAGGTAGCCTTAGTCGATTTTTTTTTAAATAATTATTAATTTGACAATAACATATTAGCTAATTTTTTAAGCAAATATCAGCATTTTGGCTTCCAAGTATTATTAAAAGTTTAAAAAAACAAAAGAATAAAAATCCTTCCAGGATTACCTCGAGAAATGCGTTTTGATTTTTTTGTTTGAGATAATTCTGTCACGAGTTATGAGGTAAACCGAAAAACACATTTTTCCGAGGGACTTCTGGAGATTCGCTGTTACTCGCTTAATAATGAAGATTTTGAAATAAAAAAAATTTTAAAAATATTTTTCAAATATTGTTTTATTATAAGTAGATTAAAGCAATATATGCCTTTTATTCACAAAATGAAAAGTTTAAACGAGGCCGTATGAGCTTCCAGGAGGAACATCGCAGTGGTAAACCAAATGAGAAGACCACTCAAAAAATGGTGAAGAAACCCACAAAATGGTGTATGATAACCGTCGACTGAAAGTAAGCGAGATAGCAAACATGACAGGTATTTCAAAAAGTACACCGCAGATTGACTGAAAATTTGGACATGAGAAAGCTGTTCACAAGATGGTTGACACGATTACCCACAATGGAACAAAAACAGCGTCGTGAGAAAGTTTTAATTGAGTGTTTGGCGAGTCGGAGTCAGCATAAAACTAGTAGGTCCAGTTCTCGATGAATTGTGTGCAAACATTTAATAACACGAAGAACACAATTTTTTCATAAGAAGTTGGTCAAAGTCCTTTCAAGGGCTGAAATGGCCAGTTTATTATTATTATTATTATTATTACCTTCAGAAAGAAAAAACAATCAACGGCGAGTATTATGCGAACTTATAGTTGTGTTCGAGTGATGAAGTCAAGAAAAAAACGGCCGCATTAAGGGAAAACGGAAATTTTGTGTCATCAAGACAATGCACCAATTCACACATCAGTTTAAGCGATGACCAAAATCAATGAGTAAAACTTTAAATTGCTTCCTCACTCCCACTATTCGCCATACATAGCCCCCTGGGATTATTTTTTGTTTCAAAACTTGAAAAAACGAATCGGTGGGAATGAAGAAGAGGTGGAGTCTGCTGTTGATGGCTATTTTAAGTACAGGGTGGGCCTAATACGAGAAGTATCCTTGGGAAAAGTGTATCGAGCTAAAAAGAGAATTTATGAAGAAATAAAGATAGCTTTAGCCAAATTCTATCCCTGGGAAAAGTATTTCGAACTAAAGGAGACTATATCTGAAAAAATAAAGATAGTTTTCGTCAAATTTTTTGTGTTTGCTTTGTTAGATCAGGTACTTCCGGGACTACCTATGTACATATAACTCCAACATAAAAAGATATATCAGGTTGTACACACAAGATCAACATCAACATCAATCTATAATATACAATATTAAATGCACTGTCACTCAAACCGTTTAATAAGAACACCAAAGAAAAAACTCGATGTCATAAACAACAATACTTTAAGTGATCTTCTTTCCTTTTTCTGCCTCAAGCAGCAAGCCTGAAAATATGCTAAGCTAAAAAAATTACATGTGCTAAAATTTGCAACAAATGTCGTTTTATGTCTGCTACTGGCACATGACCCAAATGAGAAAAACTATAGACTGCTCCTAAGACGCGGTTATATTCTCTACTCTTTTGTTATTTTTGTTGGCACCACATGTAGCAACTGTGGCAACTGCTTGCTCTAATGCACTTGATTAAAAACTCGGTTAATATTGCAACTAAAGAGAAGGAAAACAAAAGAGGACATCACAAGTTACCATAATATTAACATTAGCTACATATTTTATCAGCCAAAAATTTGCTAAACTAACTTTTGTAGTATGCTACGCGAGCGCCCGTTCCAACTAAGCAGCTGTCACTAAGGCATGTGAGTCAAATGACTCAGGATTTTGTTTTTTTTTTATTGTTTTCTTATGTGTGTGCGTGTTGCGTTTTTGTTAGACGAATACATTGACTCAGTGCAGCGCCCTCTTTCGACTTGACTGTTGAGTGTAACAACTGTCGAAACTTTTCCAATCTACGTTAAATAAAAATCAGGTTTGGTTTTTGTTGTTCCTGATACTTTCTGCTGTTACTACTGCTGATATTTTGGCCTCGTGTAAAGAGAGTACATTTCCTACGCAGCCTGCCTAAACTTTTATAGACCTGACACTTGGCTGGAGTTGTGCGCTCCTCAGTTGTTGTTGCTAGCAGCTGGTATTTTTTAAGTATTTACTTAGTTTTATGTATTAAAAGAGCGAAGCAGAGTTCCGCTCGCATGCTTAGCTGTCTGTCTGACTGACTGTTTGTCCGTCTGTCTGTCTTACTGACTGTCTGCTTCTTGAAGCTTCCAAGTGGGTGTATAATTTACAACATGTTGTACAGCAGCCTGAAGACATTATGTTACGTTAAGCCAAAGTTGCTTGAAACTTGCTTAAGAAAAAGAAGAGGAAAAACCACCATTGACCTCCATACACAAGCCCAAACACACACACACACACTCCCACATACTTTAAGAAAACCAGGCCATAGCCTGATGCGAGTCCTTTTCAAACTAATTTGTCAATGTCAAGTTCCATTTTATTTCTCTTCTGCTTCCTTGAACGTTGTTTTAATGATTGTTTATGTTTTTCGTAAGAGTTTTTTTGCATTATTTTAACGTGCTATTGCTAATATTGTAGCAGCATTTCAGGCTCTCAAATTAATTCTGAATGTATGGTTATAACTTCTATCTCTGCGAGTAACAGAGGGGGTATCTAATGAGTTTGCAATAGCTTATTAGTAATTAATTAATTTTTAAGGTCGAATATATTTTTTTTAACTCTATAAACAAATAGCTGATCAATAAGCTCATTAAGGATCAAAAAGCTCCTTAATCTTTTTTATAAATAATGACTTGTCTCAGGGACAGAAGTTAAGGTTATGGGATAAAAAAAAGAATCTACTTCTTTCCTTTATTCAAAAGGCTTTGTGAACCAAATATATCAAGTGTTACGCCTAATCAGGAAAAGTCACCATTGGTTCGAAATTGAGTGACAAAAGAGTGTCACATGATTAACTGTCACTTAAATAATAAAGGTTATTTTGAGTTTCTAATTTCGAATTTTGAATTTTTAATTTTTTATTTTTAATTTTTAATTTTTAATTTTTAATTTTTAATTTTTAATTTTTAATTTTTAATTTTTAATTTTTAATTTTTAATTTTAACTTTTAACTTTTAATTTTTAATTTTTAATTGTTAATTTTTAGTTTTTAATTTTTAATTTTTAATTTTTAATTTCTAATTTTTAATTTTTAATTTTTAATTTTTAATTTTTAATTTTTAATTTTTAATTTTTAATTTTTAATTTTTAATTTTTAATTTTTAATTTTTAATTTTTAATTTTTAATTTTTAATGTTTAATTTTTAATTTTTAATTTTTAATTTTTAATTTTTAATTTTTATTTTTAATTTTGAATTTTGAATTTTGAATTTTGAATTTTGAATTTTGAATTTTGAATTTTTAATTTTTAATTTTTAATTTTTTATTCTTAATTTGTACTTTTTAATTTTTAACTAAAAAATTTTGAATTTTGAATTTTTAATTTTTAATTTTTAATTTTCAATTTTTAATTTTTATTTTTTAATTTTTGCGTTGCATTAAATTGCATTTTGAATATTTAATTTTGAATTTTGAAACATGAAAAGCAATCGCAAGTATATATCTTCTATTTGGGATGGGGCGAAAATACAGCCTTTGTAAATTCCCCTTAACTGAGTTTAGCTCTATTGATTTGTTTTTTATTTTTCTTTTTATGTGTTCAATATTTCTCGACTTTTAATATCCATAAGAGATGATGTTAAAGTTTTTATTTTTTTTTTTTTTTTTTTTTTGATTTTGAAGGATGGGCAGTAATTTTGAAAACTGATTTGGAAAACAAGAAATATAAAGTTATTAAATGAAGTTTTCTTATTTGACTAGATCAAATACTAACTTTATATTAGATCTTGAGTTTGTGATGAGTTCGCAAGAACTTAATTTAGAAGTTTAAACAAGAAACAACACCAACACCAGAAACACTCCAAAACACAAAAATATAAGGTATCAACTTCCTGTGTCAGTGTCACATAAAATGTCAACATCCGCTGATTTATATGTTACTGAAACCAAAAACAGAAGAAAAAACAATAACAATAACAAAAAAAAAAAAAAAGAAAAATGGAAATAAAAAAGTGGCAATGGCGTCCAAATAATCAACAACGGTGTGTCTCACTCAGTGCCAACAGCGACATATACTCCACCCATCTAAATCACATGGGCGTAAACTTTGCCTGGGGACTGCAGGCTGTTGATAACCTTCTTCCACTCCATCTCTTTTGCGTTTTTTTTTTTTATTTGTGGGCCTTGAAAGAATGTCAAGCGTCGCTTGGCCTCGCCTTCATTTTAATTTGTTCTTTATCAATTGTGTTGTTTTGTATTTTTTTTTTTTTTTTTGTTTGCTGGCTGGTGATATTGTTCTTGTTTTTATTACCGTTATTTTCCACTTTTAGTTAAGTACGGAACATTGTTTGTCGAACGACACGCTTGCCTTGCGTTGCCACGTAGCGACTTCAAGAAACACGCCGCCGCGACCGCGTCATTCAAAGACAACAAAAACTTGTCAGTTGACGTCTTTACTGATTTTCTGCATGGCAGGATGGCAACTTTCGCAACTAAATTAGGAAAAAGTTGATGATTGTCTTTGTTTTTGTAATAGCTGTAGTTTGTGTACTAGTGCTGTTTGCTAATGGCGTCTGCAGCTCAGCAGGCATTTAAGTGGTGCAGCGTTTATGTCAAATTTAGCTGCAAGAGGTTGTCAGAGAAGTAAAGAGCTAAGTTCAAAGCGAGACTAAAAATTCTCGATTTTAGGTTTGCATATTTTAGCAAACTTTAAACTGGTGCTAAACCTTTGATGCATAGCAAATTAAAAATGAAATTTGAGGAGTTTGTAAATTTGGCAGGCAAAATAAAAAAAAAAATAATGTGAACTTACGCCGGGGTTGCTAGTAACTTGTTTCAGAACAATATAACGCAACTTTCGAATTAAAAACAAAAAAAAAAAAATAAAATACGAAAATCTGAAGGGAAAGAGGAATTTTTGATAAATTAAACATTCAAACATTCAAACAAACAAAATACAAAATACAAAATACAAAATACAAAATACAAAATACAACATACAAAATACAAAATACAAAATACAAAATGCAAAATACAAAATACAAAATACAAAATACAAAATACAAAATTCAAAATTTAAAAGTTTTTGATTTTTTTCAATCTTATTGAATTATTTTTAAAGTTTAAAGATTTCCTCTTAAGTACGCTACTCAAGTCAAAAACCCAAACCATTAACTGAAGTTATTGAATTCACTTTTGCTCTAGTTAAAAAATAAACACTTAAACTTCAAGTTTGAATAAAAAGCAAGAAATAATAATCAAGAGAACAACTTCATTGTATGTCAGCAGGCTACGTTTTCGCAATCGTTTTATTTTATGGCCTGCCAGTTACAAATTTATAACAGCAACAACAACAACTCCTTTCTGCAAATCTAGCTTAAGCAGCAACAGCAAGAAATGGTGCCCACATCACCACCAACCCCACCAGAGACAGCCTCTGTAAACAAAAGTCATGTCAATTTAAGTCCGATATCATAACGTTCATAACGTTGGAAATTATTTTCCTTACATTTACATGAAACAACATTGAGGAAATTTTCAATTTTCACTCTATAAATTCATAAATTAAACAATTCGAGTACAACACGGACAAAAGGGTTCTCTGCCTCGGTCATTTTAAGAGGCAATGACGGCATTGCGCCGGAATGTTGGCTTACATAAAATTCTTGAAATACTGAATTTGTAAATTTTGAAACTAACGATAAATTGTATTTCAAGTGATAATTTTAAATTTAATAAAAAACCATGTCGGGCTATGTCGGGCGAGGTGATGCTTTTAAGGTGATGTTAAAATAGCAGCTAGGATTAATTGTAAAGCGAAATTCATTTGTTTGTTTTACTGTTGCTGTTGTTGTTGTTGTTTTTGTTGCTATTTGAAATATTTGCCAAAATTCTCAGATAAATTAATGTTAAACATAACAATGTAATAAATAATATGCTGTGTAAATAAGTTACTGAGCAAATTAATGCAGAGGTGTGGGCTGGCATTATTGTTAAGGGAGAGGAATGGGGGTGCAGAGAGCGTACAGTATACAATAACATCAGTGCGAATAGTTGTATGTAACACCCATAGAATCACAAGCAAAGGTTTTTCGAAAAGTGAGCATTTAAGTTTAAGTGAGCATTTTATATACTTACATACCAAATAGTATAAAAGCTATACTAATACATATTTTATACTGTGCACTTTTGAATTTATTTACAATAAAAGAGCGTACATCAACCATATCAAATTACTTTCTACTGTCCCACCATTTGAGTTTATTTTAAAATGTGTCGTTATTAAATATAACAGAAATATAAGTGAATATTTTGTAATTAAAATTTTTTCCAAACGATACAGTGCTTCAAAGTTTCGTATCAACACATTTTTATTGAACACTGTAAACCCTTATGTATATAAGACATTTTTCTTAAGGTACTAGTACACTTTATAAAGCCAAAAACATACACTTTGGTAATATTTTGTTTTCCGTATTGTATTTTTTTTTTTTTTTTTTTTTTGTTTTGTGACGCTAGAGGGCATTGAATTAAATAAAATAAATAACTGGCCATTTAAGCCCTTGAAAGGCCTTTGACCTAGCTTCTTATGATCAATTGTGTTGCGCGGTGTTATTAAGTGTGTACACAATTGACCGAGAACCGGACCTACATGTTTAACGCCGACTCCGAACGGCGATGAACAGAATGTTCTTGTTCTCAAGAAGCTTTACATGGCATTTTGATTACTCTCTGAGGTTTGCCATTGTCTGCAGAGAGGTGGCGGCCGTACAGAAAAATTATTTTAATTGAAATCATTTTCTGTCACTGCTGGGGTTCGAACCTGGGTCTCCAGGTTCGTTGACATAGCGGCCACGCACTTTAACCAACTACGCCACGGACGCCACGGCATTGAATTACCCTCTAAAAAAATAAACATGGCTCACACTTAATCTCGGAAACCAGAAGTCCGAGATGAAAAAAATCCAGCGGTAGTTTAAAAAATATATATTTTCCTGAGACAATTCACATAATTTAGTTACTAAACAGCTGCATGAATGCATTCGATACAATAAAGTGCATCGAGCATTTGATTGTCTTGATCTCTATTTACTTTATTCTTTCAAGTACAAGCAAACATAATACAGCATTCTCTTACAAAAAAGTGCTCACTCTACAGCATTTGTTAGCCTCTCACCAAGATATGTACTTTCTCATTATTTTTAAATGCTTTATATATTCGATACGATCAAATCGAGACAATGAAATCAATGCAAAAAACAACGAGCACACCGAGTAAAACAAATATGTTATAGAGAAATAACAACATTCGATGTTCTTTTCTTTGCTCTGATATGAAGGAGAAAAACCTTTAAAACACAAAACAATAACAACACACATTATTTGTGTGCAAGTTGTTGTTTATTTCGTTAATTTAACTTTCACCAGTACTCAGTGTCCATGGCATGATATAATTATACAGGTAGCATTGACAAGTATAGATTTTCTCAGCAACAAGGCAACGACCATCTGTCAAAAACAGTTGTTCGTGCAACAAGAATTAAACGAATGTAAAAATAAATAAATTCCGCAAAATATGTGCGTTAAATAAACAATTATAATAATGAAAGTTGTGAAAAAATTATGTGTGATATGTGTTTAACGTTTTCCAGCCGTGGTGTTTTAATTTTAATTGAAAACTTCTTCAATTTCGTCCACATGCATCTGCAGCTGCTGAGGTTGCTGCACTTAAACGTTTTCAACCTTTTTTTTTATGTTTGCACTTAATAACATTAAGTTTACAAATTATTTTCGTTCTAGTAATAATAACTCACTATTGATTAAATAAAATAGGCAATATTTTGTAAGAAAATGTTTGGTTATTTGCAAGCGCTGAAACATAAACAATGGCGAAAACATAAGAAATAATTGAACGCTCTCTTTCTAGACATTTTTTTTGACAGATGGTCGTTGCCCAAGCAACTGTCAATACTACCTTATATTATTATACCATGTGTCCATGGTATAATAATACAAGGTAGCATTGACAGTTGCTTGGGAAAACATATCCTGTCAAAAACTATACTCAAAAAGAGAGCGCTCACAATCCGCCATTGAAAACACAAGCAATGTTGAAAACGTTGAAGTGAAAAAAACAACAACCACAGCAGCTGCACCATGGTTTTTTATGTTTGTTTTTGTCACTTGCTTTAATTTTCGCTTCGTTTCGCAAACAGCTGTGTTTGACAGTTTATGTTTTCCTGTTGAAGAGAAAATAAGCAGTTGTCAATGCTACCTTGTATTATTATACCATGCTCAGTGTCTAGCACCGAGCATATCAACACATTTCAATTTTACTTTATATGCTTGCTTTGAAGAAGTTCTCGTTTGTCTTGTTTTCGATATGCTTTATGCTCATTTGTTCTTGGTCTCTATATTGTTAGTGTTTAAATGCTGTTAAAGATGAAAGTTGAATAGAGTGAGCATGCAAACAACAAACGAATGTCTTGCAAACACATCCGTGCAGCTCTTTATTAGTTACAAAAAATAAAAAACTAAGAAAAAGGAAAAACATGGGACATTTCTTGGGATTTTTTACCCGTAAAAATTAATTTTCAAATTTTCTGGTCTAAATGCACCAAGATATATCACGATATAAGTGGCTTAGGAGACTTAAAACTTAATTTAGAAAAAAAAAACACAATTAACACAAGTTTTTTTTACATTTCTTTTTTTTTCAATTTATTGTAATTTAATTGACAATATTTCTTATATATCACTTAGAAGAAATGCCGGGACCATAAAGCAATAAACCAGCATGTTCATAAGCCTGTTAATCCTGCTGTTAAGGCATTTCGCTTAATTTTTAATATTTTTCTATAAAAAATTTACCATTTTTGAAATCTTCACAAATTTCTTGTTTATGAAAAGGTAGAGATAATATTTTGGAAATGATAGTTAATACTCAAGAGCCAAAAATATAAAATTAAATTTGTGAAAATCCCACAGCCTCTTTTTTTATTATAAGTAGGACACGGATTTCCATGCACTAAAAATTCACAAATATGCACATATTGTGCAAACTTGAAATTCTAAAATATGCCATTAAAATATGCAATAATAGTATTTAATTTATATATTTAATATTCAGATAAAAAGAAGGACAAAAATATTGTGAGGAATTCAAATAATAAAGTATTAAAACTATACAACTTTGAATACATACAAAAATTATAAAAAAAAAACAAAACTATAAAAATTATTTTTAAAAAATTACAGCAATGAACGCGTGCTATTCGCATAAATGACAGAAGTTTGTCTGAAATTTTCGAAAATAAAGGATTCCTGATTGGAAATTTAAATACATTGAAAATTATCGTTCTATGTCAACAGATGTAATAGGAGCATATTTGAATGAAATCAGTTCGCCCACCGAATATTTTAGAAAACATTTATCTTTATTTAAGTCCACAATGCTTGGAATTTGCCCCATTTTCTGGAAGCCTTCCCTTTTTTCAAGAACAGATAATAATTTTTCTGCAATTTTTTTGTCCGATTTCACCCTTAACATTTTTGATGTTTTTAACAATGTAGAGTTTCCTTCTAATTTTGCTATAGTTGCAGATAAGAATCCATCTACACGCAAAAAAAAAACCGTTTATCGCCAGTTTGCCGCAAACGAATTTCGTTTATAGTGCTCGAAATCGTTATTTGCGAGAAACGCGTCATTTAGTTGCAGTAAATTAATTTCGTTTGTCATAAACGCGAGTGATTTTTAAATTGCAGTAATTGAAAGATTTGTTTTTCCCAACTGAAAACTTCGTTTGTTTTTTTCCTTTCGTTGTATAAATACAACGCTTATAATTCAGAGTTACTTTTTGGATAAATTGTTACTACAAATTGGTAATTTGTTTAATACGTGGACGGAGATAGCAACAGGGGTGCGATAAGTGCAACTCATAACATAACAAACGGTCATAGGGAGAAAGATAAATAATATAATAAATAATAATGACCTAAATAGCTTGCGGTATATATATATACATATAAGATATATCGTTTGTGGCAAATAAAACTCGCAAACAAAGTATAGTTGGTGAATTTTTCAGTTGTGGTGAACGGAAAATTTCTATGCGTGTATATCTTAAAATCTTGCAACAAATACGAGTACTTCAGCTTTCCTTTTTTTTCAGCTATCAAAACCATTGTACAACATTTTCTATTTTAACCCAATTTAAATTTAGTCTTATTAGCAAAGAGTAAAGAAAGCTTGTTCGCCTTGAGCAAAACATACCCCATTCCATTAACTGATGCTTCATTTATTAAAATCATGTATTTTAACTGATATCCTTTTTGTAGAAACTTACAATTGTTGGCCGCTGGCTAAATCTAACAAAAAATGTCAGCAGCAGCAGCGTGTTTTCTGTTGTTTGCTCATAAAATTGAGCTAATAAAAGTATCTAAGAACAGTTGGGGGCAAAATAAAACAAGAAATATTTTCATTTTTAAAATTTTTTTTTTTTATATATATATAAACTCAAAAGTGAGAAAACAAACTTTTTGCAAATTCCGGCAAAATGTAAAAGCACTTTCTTAATTTTAATTTAAATTCCAAAAAACGCCCTCTAACAAATTCCATTTGCACCAAAGAGCCTCAAAATCTTTTGATTTAATTTTTTTATTTATTTTTCATTTTTTATTGTTCGCCAACAAGTATGAACAACAAATATTTACAAGTTTACTTCATGGGTCATCAGCATGGAAAATAATACAAAGGTTTCGTTCCTTAAACGCCTAAAAGCATGCTTAAAACATTGGTAATTGATATTGAGTGAGCGCGCCAAAAGACGTTGAGAGTCCGCAAAAGAGATAACAAAGTAATAACTGATAAAAAAGTTGCTACAACTTCGAGGTTTAAATAAAATTATCAATAAAATGAAGAAAAATGTAGCCGAGTCTTAAGAAGCGCGCCCATAAAGTTCAGTTCAGTGCAAAGTTTTTGGTCGCTGATGGCTGGCGCTGACTGCCTGACTGGCGGGCTGGTTGGCTGGCTAGCAAACTCGCTTATCTTGCATAATTTTGACTGACAGTTTAAGTCGTTTGTTTCATACTTTATTATGATGCGTATTTTTGGTATCTTTTTGTAATACTTAAAATTGTTATTTTCAAATTGTTTGAATTTTAAGTGCTTAGGGGGCATAAACTCCTCCACCTCTGTCGCCATTTCGTGTGTAGTCAGAATAACTAACTTGTCGAAATTATTGGAAATCACGCGCTGCTTTTATCCAACAAAGCTTATTTCAAAGCAATTACTGACAATTTGTCAATCTTTGAAGGTAAGTTACTAATTTTTATTGAAGCCATAGCAATGAAAATTAATTAGAATTTAGCAAGGAAGCCATAGAAAAGCAACTAGAAATATTTTAAATTGTAAAATCGAGTTTTAAGAAAAGATGTGCAGAATATGTTTTTTAGCTTTTCCAGGAGTTTTTATTTGAAAAATGTGTAAATGTGCCTCGAAAATGTGTAAATGTGTGCTTATGTTTAAAAGCTGTTTTTGTTTGATGTATTCCATAAATTGTTCACTTAAGGGGGTGGGTAAGGTTTGACAACTTTTTTTTTAATTTTTTTTTATTTTTATTTCTGAAAGTACAACACCTGAAGAATATTATATCAAATTGTTAGGTCATTCGGAGCAAAACTAACAAATTTACAGTAGGTTGAGGTACGTGACCAGCCTACAGAAAAAACTACTGAACCGATCGTTTTCAAATTTTGTACACATATTCTCCATATAAGTAGCTCTCTAGTGACGTCGAGTTTTTTAATTACTAACAAGTTTATTTATTAACAAATTGGTAGATTTTTTCGTCAAAAATCGTAATTTTGGCTTCAAAATGGTGCCAAAAATTGAAAAATTTTAAAATTAAAAAAAATCGACGTGACTGGAGAGATAAAGTAAGTAATAAACTAAAGAAAGTATGTAGATTTTTTGGTTTCAGATGATCCATTGGTACTGTAGGCTGGTCACCGCACAAAAACTTTTTCCAGGCGCCTGCGGAGATCTACAATAAATCCGTTATTTCTCTCTATTTTTTAACAAAAATTTTTTTTAAATATTTTTCAAATGTTAAACTTTAATATAATAATATGTAAAATAAACCTATATATAAAAGTGGCGTCCGTGGCGTAGTTGGTTAAAGTGTGTGGCCGCTATGTCAAAGAACTTGGAGACCCAGGTTCGAACCCCAGCAGCGACAGAAAATTATTTGAATTAAAATAAAATAATTTTTCTGTACGGCCGCCACCTCTCTGACAATGGCAAACCTCAGAGAGTAATCAAAATGCCATGTAAAGCTTCTTGAGAATAAGAACATTTCGTTCATCGCCGTTCGGAGTCGGCGTTAAGCGTGAAGGTCCATTTTTCGGTCAATTGTGTACAAACTTAATAACACGCACAACACAAGTGATCCTAAGAAGCTAGGTCAAAGTCCTTTCAAGGGCTGAAATGGCCAGTTATTTATTTTTTTTTTTTTTAAATAAACCTACTGCAATAATTTTTTTCTAAACAAATTCATGAAAAAAGGTATTTTTTAGACGAAACAAACCTTACTCCGCCCTTTAGAACTCTTTTCGAAACTTTTAACAAATTGTTTAAAATTCATCATTCCAATAACTTTTGCACAAATGTGAAAATGTGCCTCGAAAATGTGTTAATTTATTTGGTTTTTATTAAAACCTGTTTAGAACCTGTATATTTTTCAACTTTTCCCATTACACTTCATTTAAGAAATGTGTAAACGTGTTGCCAAAATTTCTTAATTCGTTTCGTTTTAATTCAAAATGTGAATTTTTTCACTTTTTTCCATAGTTCTTCACTTCACAATTATGAAATGTGCCAAAAAAACATGTGTAAATGTGTTTCGTCTCTGTACAAAACTGCTTTAGTTTTGGTTTTGTTTCACCTTTTTCATAACACCTTACTTCAGAAATGTGTAAATTTGCAGCAAAAATGCGTAAATGTGTTTTTTTTTTTCTTTTCAAAAACACATAGAAATACATCTTTGATGTGACAATTAACAACTTTGTACATTTTTGCTGAATTGAGTGAACATACTTTCGAGAAAGTAAAATACTACCTACTTATTATCACAAACAACCCAACTTATCTTTATTCTAATAATGTTCGATAAAAAAAAATTTTTGTTTTCTGAGCTCAGTGTCAAAGATTTCATTTTTCTTTATAAACCTGTCCATGGTTAACATCAGTTTCAAAACAACACCCTCAACACAACTTTTAACCGCATCCAATCTGAGCGACCTTCTGTTTAGTGTTTAATAGTTTTTGACATTTTAAGCTGCGAGCTAAAATTAAATGTTTCATGCACTGGCTTGCTTTCTAAATGTTTTCATCTTACTGCCAAGGGCGTCTATTTTAAGCAAACAAATTTTTCCTTTTTAATCTAATCCGTATTGATTTTCTTTCATGGATTAATTTTAAGTAAAAGCTATGCTTATCAGCACTTATTTAAGCTGTAAGCTTGTTATAAGAATTCGTTAGAAAATTTTTTTTCTCATAGATGTTGTGGAGTAGCATGGGACAAAATGGAGGCAGATGATTGAGTTTTTCTGCAATAATATTAAAAATACAAAAATGGTTAACTGTTGGATATACAAACTTTTTCACATGCTTGGAAACACATTTCCGGTTATACTCAGAGGCAACTCCACGTCTTTACTTATTCAGAGAAGTTTTGAAATTTTTCAAGATATTGAGCGTCAACGTTTTATCGTCGATCGCATAATTATCATTTTTCATTTTGTTTGCGATATTTTTGAGACTTCTTTATGTATCTATTTCAATCAAAAATACTTAAATTTTAAATTTAGAAGTGTGAATTTTGAATTTTTAATTTAGAATTTAAAATTTAGAATTTTGAATTTAGAATTTTGAATTTAGAATTTAGAATTAAGAATTTATAATTTAGAATTTAGAATTTAGAATTTTGTATTTTGAATTTTGAATTTTGAATTTTGAATTTTGAATTTTGAATTTTGAATTTTGAATTTTGAATTTTGAATTTTGAATTTTGAATTTTGAATTTTGAATTTTGAATTTTGAATTTTGAATTTTGAATTTTGAATTTTGAGTTTTCAATTAAGAGATTTGAATTTTAGATTTTTAAATTTGTATGATATATTTTGAATTTCGAGTTTTGGGTTTTGAGTTTTGAGTTTTAAATTTTGAATATTGTTTTTTTGGTTTTGAGTTTTGAATTTTGAGTTTTGAGTTTTGGGTTTTGAGTTTTGAGTTTTGAATTTTGAATTCTGAATTTGGAATTTGGAATTTTGAACTAGAAATTTGAATTTTGAATATTGCATTTTGAATTTTGAATTTGAAATTTTGAATTTTGAATTTTGAATTTTGAATTTTGAATTTTGAATTTTCAATTATGAATTTCGACTTTTGAATTTTAAATTTTGCCTTTTGAATTTTGAGTTTTTAATTTTGAATTTGGAATTTTGAATTTTTGATTTTGAATTTTGAATTTTGAGTTTCGAGTTTTGAATTTTGAATTTTTACTTTTGAAATTTTTTTGTTGAATTTTTATATTTAAACTTTGAATTTTGAAATTTGACTTTTGAATTTTGAAATTTAAATTTCAATTTTGAATTTTGAATTTTGAGTTTTGAATTTTGAATTTCGACTTTTGAGTTTTGAATTTTAAATTTTGCCTTTTGAATTTTGCTTTTTTAATTTTGAATTTTGAATTTTTGGTTTTGAATTTTGAATTTTGAGTTTTGAATTTTGAATTTTGACTTTTGAATTTTGAATTTTGAATTTTGAATTTTGAATTTTGAATTTTGAGTTTTGCATTTTGAATTTTGAATTTTGAAATTTGTTTGATGAATTTTTATATTTAAACTTTGAATTTTGAATTTTGAAATTTTTTTGATGAATTTTTATATTTAAACTTAGAATTTTGAAATTTGAGTTTTGAATTTTGAAATTTAAATTTCAATTTTGAATTTTTAGTCTTGAATTTTGTATGAAAAATTTTGAATATTTTGTTTCAAAAATCATTCTTTGACACGTTGCCAGAGTGGTTTTTACTCGATAACTACTCAGTCATTTACGAAGAATAGAGAAAAAAATAACTGATACTGCTTGAAATTTTCCACCCAAGCTATTTACAAGTTGCTCCGCCTTAGCACTTAGCCTCTAATTACTTTAGCCGATTTAATGTGTAATGGTTTGTTTTCTTCGGTTTTGTTTTGGTGAGCGCAACCTCCCACACAACTCGATTTCGTACGCCATTTTAAAATTGGAACTTATCAACGTTGTGTGCCAAATTACTACGTTCATTGGCCAAGGACAGTTGGAGCATTTTTAATGCTCTTAAATTGGTTGGTAAGAGGTTGCAAGGCGGAAGTAATGATAACTGCAACTTAGCCGAATGCAAGTCACTGAGCTGAAATTTATTTGGGTTTAATTGGATTACAATAAAAATACTAAAAAAAAAGAAATCAGGAAAAATAGGTGCACCGTATGCACACACACATGAGAAAACAATTGGGTTAAGCACCTCGTAACAGGCAGCAGCCTATGAGAAGAGAATCGAAACGCTCTCCTATACGTGACTCACATTTGAAATCAATTAAATTAAAGTGCTAAATTCCACACATAATGAAGTTGGCAACTTAACACGAACTTATTTTAAATAATTAAATTAATTTAAAACTAGCTAGTCTCAGATTTTTCTGCTAAATTAATTTTACACTCACAGTTATGCACACATCAGAAAAAATGCAAAACTCAAAAAAAAAAAAACATGAGCACATATTTTCAACATGATTTTAGCCAACATGAATTCTTAGTTTGTTTTATTGTTTATGCGCAATAAAATTTTTATATTTTATTCGCATGCACCTTGACAGAATTTCCCTTTTTGTTTTGCTTGTTTCTTTTGCTGGAATTTGTGCTAAATTTTTTATATATTTATTTTGTTACTTCTGCTGCAGACTACATGTAAAATGCTGCGCACGTTGTCAACCGATATTTCTGTTCCACATCAGGTACTTGTTTTCAACATCATCGTCATGCTGCTAGTCATCATCTTCATCATCGTCATCATCAGCAGCAGCAGCAGCAACAACAACTTCGTCATAATCATCATCATCATCATCATCATCATCTTTAGCATCAGTAACATCATCCGCAACGGTTACTAAAACAACAGCAAAACTGTAGCAGCATTTTAGGCGCCCCTACACCACACTTCCTTACAAACACCACACTTCCCTGCAGCAGCATGATTTGCAAAATTTAACTAAAAGTGGCGCATGTAGCGTATAAATGAATTCTTTTTTCCTGCAGATTTTGTTTTAATATAATTTTATTTTTTTTTTTTTTTTTTTTTATTTCGAATCTGTGAAAGGATTTCGCTCGACAGGATTTGCTTTAGATTAACGTGGCTTGCCTGTGCTACATTTTTAAAGCATCCTTAAAGCACTCAGCGCTTTGCAATTACTTACTTATTTGATTAGGCTTTAAAGAGCTTAAAGCTCAAAATATGCTATTTTACGTACCTGTAAAGAGAGAAAAGAAAATAAATGGTTAGAATGTTTGAAGCACGTTCATTTCATGTGAAAAATATTCAAATAAATTTAAGAACATGGTAGTAATTTCAGCAAATTTCAATAAAGTTTAAATATTTGGTGAGAAATTTGTAAAAACCATCGTACTTCTTTTTAAATTGAATAAAATAGAAATTCATAAAACATTAGCCTCTCCATAAAAATGAAAAGTTTCTTGACAAGTTATAATTTTTCATTTAACCTATTTTCGATTCGTTAATACTGTTATTTATAAGAATAATTCTTAAAAATTATTATTATGAGGCAACCCTATGGTAAAAAATACGTAATTTTGAAATTATGACATCAGATTCTAAATCAGCGACCCCCTAAAACAGTTAGATAATGTTTAAAACTCGTAAAAAAACATTATTAAAAACCACAAATTAGGTGGCATTCCTATTGTAAAAAATTTCATAAATTGAGTCAGAGTTGACAACGGATTCGGATTCAGCGACCCATTTTTACCTAGTGTTTGTTAAATTTGTTAAATTGTAAAAAAAATTAGGTGGTAATCTTATCCGCCATTTTTTATTTTAAAATCCGCCCCCTCCCCCTAAAACTGATAAACACGGAATCCACAGAACCCTAAATAGTCTTAATACGCTTAAGTTTTTCCTACACAACTTCATTGAATTATTTGTATACTTGAAATAATTGGATACTTGCGAGCTTACAAGTTTTTGCCGATCGTTTTAACCTTTTTAACTTTCAGTCCCGACAAAGTAAGTGAGTGGTTTTTCAAGTATGGATACATTCAATATTTAAGTACTTGAAGTGGCTTTACGCAAAGAAAAATAAACGTTTATCGCCAGTTTGAGGCAAGCGAACTTCGTTTGTCGTACTTGTAATCGTTATTTGCAAACGTTTCAACAGTTGTCATATTAATAGTCAGTTGCGAGAAATGCGTCATTTAGTTGAAGGAAACTACTTTCGTTTGTCATAAACGCGAGTGATTTTTAAATTGCAGCACTTGAAAAATTTGTTTTTCCCCAACTGAAAACTTTGTTTGCTTTCTCCTCGTTGTATTTTTTCCTCGTTGCATAAGAACAACGCTTCTAATTCAGAGTTACTTTCTGGATAAATTGTTGCTATATAAGCAAATTGGTAGTTTGCTTACGCGGACGGAGATAGCAACAGAGCTGCGATGAGTGCAATCCATAAGAAAAGGGACGGACATAAGGAGAAAGATAGTTGATATAATAAATAATAATGACCGAAATAGCTTGCGGTATATATATATTAGACATATTTTTAAGTTGATGACATTTGAATATTCTTTTGCGGCAAATATAACTCACAAACGAAGTGTAGTTGGTGAATTTTTCAGTTGCGGTAAACAAAAAATTTCTATGCGTGCATTTCAAAAAACTACAGGATTAAAGTAGTTTTTATATTTTGACTTTATATATCAGAAACTTAGAGTCAAAAAACCCAAAATCAAGATGCACACATCATTAACTTTATAAAATGTTTTCCAGACCATGAACGACATTTAGTTGAACGACTTCCAGATCATTGCACTGCTGAGGGTTTGTCATAAAATCTTCAGATAAACCTAAAATACACTTTTCAAATTTTCAAAATATAACTGATTTTTTTTTTAATTTAACTGAGTTGTTTAAGCGTTTGACTCCTAATGACTTTATTTTTCATTATAATCTTAATCTTTCATTCCTTAAGTCTTAAGTAATTATTAATATATTTCCATCAAGATGAGCTACATACATTTAGTCAAACTTTAAACCGTTAATTCATTTATAAAGAATTTTTTTACAGCTTTCAGCAAAAGAACAGCTTAATACACGAAGAACGCCACAATGCGAAGACAAACGAAAAAAAGACCCAACGTTAAGCCCTTCTTTGACTGAATTTCTGTCGCAATGAATACGCAAATTTTGTGATGACATTGAAATGCTTATGTGTAGAAATCGTGAGCATAAAATAAACATTCATCATCAATATCGCACCCAAAGACATCATCATGATGGATAAGCAGAGACGAAAAATGTCACTGTGTCGTCTCCGGCGTATTACTTAGAAAGATTAAGTAAAAACGGAAGCAGACATTTTGAAAAATATACTTATGTCGTCGCTACAAGCTCAGAGTTTAAAAAACACAAGCACACATACACATTCATCTACTCCCTGCCAAATGAAGAATATGCGGGATATTTCAAAGGGAAAATCCAAGGATAACACGTGTTCCTTGTGTTGTAACCTTTTTTGTTTTTATAGCCATCTCTTTTTTATGTGTTAAAATATTTTAATGCTTTCATTTTTTGAGGATTATAAATATGCATGTGTAGAGATTTGCATATATTTGCTTGTATTTGCATGTGAAAGTGTACGGGGATGGTGGCTGTCCATGTGTGCATGCTGTGTAACGTACCAACGCACATTTTTTTTTTATCAATCATTTCCACATGAAATGTTTTAAAACTTTTTTGAAATTTTTTGCTCTTTTTACTTTGGCACTTCAGCGAATTGCGTAGCGCTGTAGCAGTTGACAGTTATGAATAAGTGTGAATGTGTGTGTGTGGTTGGGTTTATGGGTGTGTGGGAGTGGGTATACGTGTGGGAGTGTGTGCAAATCGTTTTTTAAATATAGTTATTTAACGACGCAGTGTCGACGCAGTGCCATCGAAATCTACTCACGCAGCGACTTACTTTTTTAAGCCTGCTGCTAAGTGTTTGTTTAAAAAAGGATTTGTTCTCAACAACAACAACAACAAGGATACCTATTTCAGACCCTATGTGCAAGCCCACCAAATGTACTACTACATGTTTACGCTGAACATCGAATTACTACGTGCGGATTAACCACACACTCTCATGAGTGAGCGTGTGGGTTGCCATTGCTAGGCATTCGTGCGTAATATGCTTAACGCTGTGTTTTACGTAAATCCAAAAAGTCGAGCCTACCTTTTTTTGCGTTTGCGGTTGTTTTTTTTTTTTTCGTGTCGATATTAATGTTTTACGCTTGCTCCACACGCTTCAACGTTAAACGATATCCGCCTAGCCGCCTGTCGCATCAGCAGACACTCAAGTGGAAAGGCAACTTTAGCGTGGCACTCCTTTTCATATGGCTACCATCTGGCTGCCAGGTAAAAATCACGTAAATCGTACAAATTTGCGTAATTTTCAGGTTCATTAAGTGTTCAATGCTCGTAAAAATTTTAATAATAAAGGTAAGCCCAGGAACAGCCAGCAGCTAAGAGCTTAGCTCTCTGCTCAGCTAGCTGCCAGCAGTGTATTCATAACGATTTGCTCTGCTTGGCTGCACTTTGTGAACGCACATCATGCACACACACACACACATGCAAAACCTTTAAGTTGTATTTTTGTTCTGGTTTGTTGTTGGCATCGTCGTCGTCTTTGTTGTCATCCCAAAAAAATTTAGCTACATATTTTGTTAAGTTGCTCGAAAATACTTGATAAAATCAGAAATTTTGTCATTTTATGCGGGTAATTTAGAGATTTGTGCATGAAATATGCTGGGTTGTCATTGGAGTACATACGTGAGTGAGTTCAACTCGAGAAAAATTAAATGTTTGTAGAGTGCTTAAATGTAGAGAAAAGTGTTACAAATTATAAGCTGGCCGTACTCAATTGTAAAGATATATTGAGAAATATTGTAAAGATAGAAAAAGCCGCTTGAAATATAGTTGAAACCGCCCGTAGGTATACCGCCTGTCGATTACCGATGATAAAATCCATTATAAGACTGCAAATTATTATTAAAGGCCATTCGTTGTTAAATTTCATGGTAAGCGCACCCAATCATAAGAGATCGACATACGGCCTACGCACTATGGGTATTTGATCGATTTAAGCGGTCAAAGTAATTTTATTGTGTAAACAGTTTCTAACAATGTATGATTTTTGATATTTTTAACCCTATACCACCATTGGGTCATATATGATCCACCTCAATTGTTACTTTAGGCGAACATTGAAATTGTTTTGTTGATAGCAATAGTGTTAAATTATGTCTTTTTATTCATTTTTTTTATACTTAGCCCTGTGCGATCAATGGGTCATATTTAACCCACCTCTAATTTTCCTCAAGTAGATCTTATATTGATTTTGTTGTAAAAATTGTACCAAGTGTTGTCTGTTTTTTTTTATTTTTACTTTTTTTAACCCTTTATCAGTATTGGGTCATTTATGGCGCTCTTATTTTTTGCATTAAAATTTAAAATTAAGTTATTGAATGTTTAGTAATCAACATTTTTTAATTTTTTTAATTTTTTTCAACCTTTAACCATGTACAGCAATTGGGTCATATTAGACCCATCTATGATAATAATGTATGAACAAAATTTCTTTATATTAACACTCAGTTATAATGTATATTTTGTGCTTTTTTACGTTATTATAACAACGTATCCTTGATAGTAAAATAATTGTTAATATCATAACTGAGAAAAAGCGTTTTTAGGATAGGTTATTAGGATGTTAAAAATTAAACAAAAAAGAGGTTTCAAAATGTAGCATTAAAAAGAAAATAAAAAAGTATGCCAATCAAAAAGGAAATGATTCTTCAGGCACCCGGAATTTACGTTCGATGAATTTACAGCCGAAAAAACAAAAAAACAATAGCCCGAATTTCTACATACAAAATCGGACATTAATTCCTAGGAAAATGTAATTTTTTCGGGTGCTTGTGCCAAAAAAAATCGTGTCAATTTTCAAAATATTTCGGGTATTTTTTCCAAATATTTTAAATGAAAAAAATACGCAAAAAATAAGTCTGGAATTCAGGCCCGAAAAATAGTATTGCTTAATTAATGGATGAAAACCACACCTACCTCCCATAAAAAGTGACTTTATCAATAAACAAAAGCGAATATTTTCCGTTAAGACTATGGCGAAAATGTTTTTACAGATAAACATTTTATTGGTTGCTTAAAACTTTGAATATACTTTGGTTCGGCCGTGGGCGTATTTTAATTTCAGCCCAATCGGATTTCTTACTAGTGTAGTGCTACTCTTGCTTTCTGAACAGAATGGAAATATAAAGAAAACTTGTCTAAAGATCCAAGTACAAGTAGAATAACAAAAAAAGGATGCACTTCGCTGCGTCATTGAAAGATATTATCACCCTTAGATATTATCACGTGACAATGTTCTTATTCTTATTCGCATCCTTTTCCTCGTTCCTAAAGATGTCTTCATTCGTATCTGTATTCCTGTATCTGTCCGAGTATTTGTCCTCCTCCTAATCCTTATTGTTGTCCAAATTATCCTTATCCGTTTTACATTTCCCATACCATTATCCTAATTCTTATGATTTTGATTTTGATTTCGGTTTTGATTTTGACTTTGATTTTGATTTTGATTTTGATTTTGATTTTGATTTTGATTTTGATTTTGATTTTGATTTTGATTTTGATTTTGATTTTGATTTTGATTTCGATTTTGATTTTGATTTTGATTTTGATTTTGATTTTGATTTTTTATCGTTTTCATTGGCTTTTAACACATTCATATTTCCACGTAGGCACAGGTGGAATGAAGGCAAACCGTGTTGAAATCCTTTAAATATATTTCGTCCTTTTTAAGGCTTATTTCCAAAACTAATTCCAGCAGGTGTAGCTCAATGCATACCGCCTTTCGGTCATGCACGTTTAACATGTTTTTTATTTAGGTGCTTGTTGGCTAATATATTCGCGTGCGTGCTTGATGAACATAATTTCTGATATTTAACTGATTTTAATTGCTGCCGGAAAATTCTTAATTTTCTTATTAAAATGTTACTGATTCTCGCTTAGTCTAATACAAGCAGCAGGAAGAGAGAGAGGAATTTAAATAAATATTGTATTTAAGGAATGAGGCAATTTTGTTGCGATAACCAGCATTTTTTCACAAACTTTCTACTTTTAATGAGCTCCTGTACTGATTAAATATAAATTGAAAAAAAAAAACATTTTTAATATAAAAGCAAACTCTTGACTCTTTAACTGGCTGCCTAGTCAAGGAATTGAAGAACCTAAGCCCTGCCAAACGCAGCCCAGTAATGCACGCGAAGTAAGCACTTAGTTTGTCTGACAGCCAAGCGGTTGCTTCGGCGGATGTCATTGAAGGACTTTGCAAAAACTTTTGCACTCAGTGGCTCAAGGTAGAGATTGAAAATAATTAATTGTGCAACGAAGCATTAAAACTATTGACAGTGACAGCGCAGAGTCACAGCTACAGTCACGTGAACACGTTGTCACAGTTTTGCAAACGTTACGTTACGCTACGATCGTGAAGCGAAGTTTTTGCAAAAACCGCTAAAGTTCTTTGTACGCTTTTAGCGTTAGTTTTATTCAAGATTTTGTTGACTTTTTTTTTTTTTTTTTTTTTTTTTGAAAATAGCAATTTTCAAAAAGTCATTCGCTGCAATTCTGCGTGCAGCGTTGCATGCGAAAAATGCTTTAATGAAAACCCGTAGCTCAAGTGCACTTTACCAACACCAACGCCATCACCTCTTGACGTTGTGCGAAAAGCGGCTTTTCTTACTTTTCAAATGCACTCTGCTATTTAAGCTGTTTACAACTAGAAGTGGATTTCGCACTTTCTGCCAGCTACCACCACTACCACTAACTGGCTTTTTGTAGCGGTGCCCTTCTTTCAAGGACCTGATTTTTAGTTAGTTTGTTTTAGTTTTACGGCATTGCGCCGCAGGAAAAACTAATGAGAATTCATTTTAAATGACACAAAGCATACAGATACAGAGAAAGTTTCTCATTTATGTTGAAATTTGAAACTATTTGAGTTGAAAATAAAATGATTTTCGAAAAAAATTATCGATAATAAAAGCAATTATTTTCATTTATTATTAATAAATGGAGCAAATAAACATAAATGAAATGCTGATAATATGAAATGTAATCCTAAGATTTTAAATCTTAAATCAGAAGCTTTTAAATAAATGCAGGAAGGTTAAATCGTAGGATCATGGACTGGCCGGGATTCGAACACGAGGCCTCTGGGGTGGCAGTCGAGCACTCTACCAACTCGACTACCGAGGCCGCCAAAACCTAGTTAGTTTTATGAAATTCTAGAGAATAGATATTATTATCGATATATGTATATTTATCGCTTATATACTAGCTGCGTTCGACTCGCTAGCCTATACTCAATTCATGTCGCTTATTTCAAAATTTGTATGTGAAAACAACAACCAAGTCTACAGCTAGTTGAGTATAGAGTAGCTCAATTATCAGTTGAGTTGAGTAAAGTTGCGTTGCCAAGTTTTTATTTTTTAGTTGGTTTGTGTACGGAATAAGTAAAATGTAATAGATTCTGTCAAAATGTGATGTGAGTACAAATACAAAATTATTTTCCTTTAAGGGGGGAGATACCTCATAGTGTCGGAAAAATTTTAAATTTTTTTTCGAATATTTCTTTAAAACAAGTTTTAAGTCTGTAATTTCATATTGGTTTGAAATTGCATAGTGACCCAAAAACACAGCGTGACGTGAATAGGGTTAAAAAAAAAAAATGATAAACTGCTTGTAGTGACCACATTCGCACGAATCCTTTGCATGGCTACAGAATTATTGAAATCTTTGAAGTTTTTACTGCACTATCAGAATTTTTAATTTGTTTTGTATGCAAGCACAAAATAAGTTTTGGTGAGTCAGGATCGAAAGACCTGGGTTTCAAAATTTCAGCTTACTTTGCTGCTGGAATATTTAGTGAAGGCTACACCTCCATTCTGAAGCTTTTGAACGAACTGGGTATAATTATTGGCACCTATTGCAAAGTTTTCGCCGAAAATACCGATAAGGCACGAGTAGCGAAGCAGAACCAAATAAGTCTCTCCAAGACAAAAGCAGCTGTACACCTTCCGGAAGGATGTACCTACAAGTTGAAAGATATCGTGTGAATAAATAATTTTTTTGGAGTCAAAACTGTTGAAAAAATAGTCGAATCTGGACCTTTGATTAAACAGCCGATATAAATTTTAATTTTTTACTTTTTTTATTATATTACAGGTTTATCCTTCCCTTCAAAACATCAGTACTCGAAGAAAAAAACCTATTTTGTTTCATATAAGTGGAAAAATTTTGGCAGCTACAGCAGATACTCTGCAGACCCACCATTTACTAAAAATATAGGAAAATAAAAAAAATATCCAATAATGTTATCAACTTGAAAAAAATTATTAAACAAAACTAATTTCACCCTGTGTAAGGGTATCTCCCCCCTTAAGCAGTTTTCAATTTAATTTATTGGCAGACTTCATGTTGTCTGTCAAAACAAAAGTGTTGCCAACTATTCAGATAGTAACAGCTAAGTGAGTAGCCGTTTTTTTCATAATTAAGTTGAGCACTGGTTTATCGAACGCAGCTACTGTTTCGGTTAAAAAATCTTGGGTTTTAAAGAAAATTTTAGTTTTAAAAAAATTTTCTTATTTTAGACAAATAAGAAGTTAAAGACGGAAAAGCAGTATTTATCGATATAAATAAATAGTGAAGCATAAATAATCTACTAGTTTTTTGGGAAGAATCGTTATTTTTTCATAATAGCTCAGATTTTCTTGCAGTTTACTATAATGTAGAATTGGATACCTGCTATCAATATAACAAAATTTAGGTATCGATAGCTCTTAATATGTCTGTGAACTTTGTAAGGTTCCGAAAAAGCTTCTAATGAATGAAGTTAAAAAAATAATATGATAATGATAGTTAAAAAAAAAAAATTTTAAAAATAATTTAGAAATATCTCACCATATCGATAAATTATCTTTATTTCATACACTTTATGCTATAACTACTTAAAAAATTACCATATAAATAATTATCGTTATCGTCAGCAACTGATTATCGATATATCGGACAAACTTTATTTTAGACAAGGTGTTCTCTACAACAATCAAACGAATGAAGTGAATAATAGTTTTATTAGAATAATAGAATTAGATATCTGCTATCGATATATCAAAAATAGTTATCGATAGCTCTTAATATATTCTTTAACTATTTAAACTTCCGAAAAAGTGTCTAATGAATGAATTAATAACTTGAAAAATTTACATATAATTCCAAAAATATCGCAAAATATCGATAAATCATCGACATAGATTTTGATAAAAAACTATTATTTGTAGCATTAGATTATTCAATTTATGTATTTAACGCTATAAATGCTTAAAAATTAAGATTTATCAAATTATCGTTATCTTCAGCAAATGATATCGATATCGACCAAACTTCTTTTAAGAAAATATCTGTAGAGAAATCAAATAAACGATATTTATAATAGCTCAGATCTTTTTGTAGTTTATACCTTATACAGCACAATTCGATATCTGCTGTCGATATATCAAAATATCGTTATCGATAGCCTTTAATATATTCATGAACTATTTAAAGAAAATGTGTTAAATGAATAAATGAATGAACAATTCAAAAAATTTAACATAATATAAAAAATATGTCAAAATATCGGTAAGTTATCGATGAATTACCATCGAATTTGATAAGAAAAGTATTATTTTTAGCATTAGTCTTTTCTTTTCATGTATTTCACGCTATAAATACTTGAAAAAACTAACACTGAACTAATTATTGTTATCATCAGAAAATTATTATCGATATCGGACAAACTTGATTTAAGACAAGGTGTTCTGTGGAGCAATAAAATAAGCGAAATCAAATTCATTCAAACAATATTCACTACAATCGGTGAAGTCGAAATATCGAAAAATGAGCATCATTGATAACATAAAAAATAATATATTTCTTAATGTACTATTTTTTCGTTTCATATGTTTCATTATATTTGTAGCGTCCGTGGCGTTGTTGGTTAAAGTGCGTGTCCTCTACGTCAACGAACCTGGAGACCCGGGTTCGAACCCCAGCAGCGACAGAAAATTATTTGAATTAAAATAATGTTTCTGTACGGCCCCCACCTCTCTGCAGACAATGGCAAACTTCAGAGAGTAATCAAAATGCCATGTAAAGCTTTTTGAAAACAAGAACATTCCGTTCATCGCCGTTCGGAGTCGGCGTTAAACATGTAGGTCCGATTCTCGGCCAATTGTGTACAAACTTTATAACACGCACAACACAATTGATCATAAGAAGCTAGGTCAAAGTTCTTTCAAGGGCTGAAATGGCCAGCTATGTATTTATTTTGTGTTTTGTTCTGCATGTAATTTTATTTTATTTAACAAAAGAAGCAAAATGTCTCATTTGTGTTATCGATTACAATAATTTATCGATAAAGAAATCTGTAATTCATGAAAAATCACATAGTAATAAGTTTTTTATTTATATCGATTAACATGAGTAAGTAATATTTTTTGACATCAGTGAAAAGAGCCAAGCAATATTTATCAAAATATCACGTAGCGTATTCACAAAAAAGTTGTTTTTATTTGTATCAGCTGAGTGGAGTTCGAACCTGCCATCAAAGTAGTAACGGTGATCCACGAATTTTTTGCTCGATAGTTTTGCTTAAAAATAACGACCAATGTCGATAAGCATAAAATCGATAACGATAAATATCGATAAAAATATATATAGATAACGATTAATACCGATAACGTTAAATGTCGATAACGATGAATATCGATAACGATCAATATCGATAAGAATCAAAATCTATTACGATGAATATTGATAACGATTAATATCGATAACAATAAATATCCATGACGATCCATACATTTAAAAAATCGTATGTATATTTAAAAGGTTAAAATAGATATAAAACGATAAGGATAAATATCGTCAAACGATATTCGTATCGATATTTTGACCAATAACGTCAAAAATCGACAGCTTTAGTTATAAATAACGACTGATATCGTTACGTTCCGTACATATAACAATAAATATAGACCTTCAATGAAAAGTTTAACGATAAGTATCGCTTGCAATAAATGTGATGTCTCACAGGGAAAGGGACCTTATTTACCCGGACCAAATTTTTCAGGAGAGATAAGTGATACAAATAAACGCTTGTGAAAATTTTACAGGTTTTTAGGTGAAGGCTTGTAATACTGCTTAGACATGTTCTGAGCTTTTTACAGTCGGTTTTAAGTCGATTATCATAAGAAGCTAGGTCAAAGTCCTTTCAAGGGCTGAAATGGCCAGTTATTTATTTTTTTTTTTTTTTTTTTACTTAATCAGAAATACCAAAAAAGAGATTTTCACCTTAATCTCTTCATAGAAGAAAAAATCCTATCTTCCACCGTGTATTTTAAATGAAGAAGTTAAGGTCCCTTTTGTCAAACTTTGAACCTCAATATCTCAAAACGGAAAACTTGCATGCTGTAACTACAAAACGCCAAAGGTTAGCTTATTTTTGAAATTTTTTGGTGATTGAGGCGTATTTTTGTTAAAAATAATAAGTAGTTTTAGGAAATGCAAAAAACTTACTTTGATCCTGCGGATATAAGAACCATTTTCCTCTAAAACATCACAAATATTAATATCAATTGCGTAAATATCGATAGTGCTTATTATAAATATCTTTTATATCGACAGCGATTCATACCAATAACGATAAATACAGATTTAAAACATAATTTCAACGATAAATATCGATAACAAGAAGTATTGAAAATATTTACCACCAATAAAGTAAAAGATCGACAGTGTTTGTTATAACTAACTGTTAATATCCATAACGTTACATGCTGATAACGTTACTCTAGATAAAAAACGTTTAAATATTAAAATTATTTTCTACCAGATACTTAAAAAAATTAAAATAAAAAGTTTTGTAAAATTGCACCAATTCAAAGAAATTTCCTTTTTTTCCATCACAAAATAATAAAAATCATCTTAAAAGTGTGTTTACTGATTGTATTGACATTATTGATGATTTTTACAATTACGATTAAAAAAAAAAACAAAAAAAAAAATGGTATGCATTATTTTACTCCACATTTTTTTTTAACCTATAAAAGCCGATTAATTTTTAAAATAATATCACATAGAGCAGACATTTTATTTTGTGTTTTTTTTTTGTTTTTTAATTGTTGATATAAGAAATATATCAAACCCTCATATATTTTAACTGAAACCTTCATAAATAACATAGTACAATGCAACAAACATTACCCACTCCCTTCACCCACTCCATTACTACAAACTGCACAGCGCGTCAAGAACAGAAAACAAATAAGAAAAAAATAAAAAAATAAAAAAATAAAAAAAATAAAAATAATAAAATCAACCCAACAATGTCACAGCTCATAAATTTTGCATGCATTATAATAAAATTAAATAAGCAAGCAACAAATAAGGCGCCTTAATTTATGCAACAGTTATATAACAACAATATCAACAAGATAAAACAAAAAAAAAGAAAAACAAATAAACGACAGCAACACATATAAATAAACAGTATATTTGAAAGCAATTACAACAACAAAAACCAGCTCAATTCAAAAATATGTATTTGCCACCACATAGCCGTGACAACAACCAACAATTGCAAACGCGTTGCAAGCAATACCAATGCAACTGAGATCGAAAAAGAAATAGTTTTAATAAACAACAGCAGCAGCAACAACAAGCAAAAAGCAAATAAAAAAATAAAAGCAATGCAAAAACTATAAAAACAAGAGCAAGCACAACAATTGATATAAAAGCATTTATTATGAATTTTATCGTTGCTGCTGCGTTTGTTGCTGCGTTGTGTTCGGTGTTGGTTTGACTGCTGCGTATGAACCGGAAATGGGCATAAACATTGCATGAGTGAGTGTGTGTGTGTGAAAGTAACACGCATACAGCAATTAAGAACAATGTAGAGCACAAACAACAACAACAATAACAACAACAACAACAACAACCATCAATGACAACAACAATATATCACATGAAAACTTATCACCATGAACAATTAATGGAAATCCGTCGAGAGTTGGCGATATGCTGCTGAGTATACAGAACAAACAGACGGACATATAGACAAACAGACAGACAGATAGACAAACAGACATGCAGACATGCAGACAAAACGACTGACTGAATAATTGTCCACTATAAAAGACAGTCAGACAGTTAGCCAATGAAACAGTTAGTCAAACGTGGAAACTATTTGTTATGCATGTGTGCCTGAGTGCGTAAGTTGTGGCGTGTGTTTATGTGTCCGTGTGTTTGTTTGTATGAGTGCGAGGCTATCTGGTATGCATAGCCATTAATGCGGAAACGAAACGATTTCCTTCGGGATTTCGTTGCTGCCATTGCAGGTTTTTGGTGACAATGTTGTACGCATTACCTGATAATTATTAATGCATACCTTGATCGAGTAGTTGGTGGGAATGGCAGCAACACGATTAATTTTTGTTTTAATTTATTTATTTTTTGGTTTCTTTTTTTTCAATTGAAACTTCTTAATCCACGATAGGAATTAAAACCAATATACTTATTCATAATGAAACGGAAATGAAAAAATTCGCCGCATATGGAGCATGTCTTTGATAGTCATATCAGAAACATCAATCTTAAACGAAAACACGTCAAACACTAACTGCTGCTAAGTGTACAGAGTTTGTACAGTAATTTAAAATCAAACCAGAAATCAAAACGAGTACTGTACAACATTCGGCAGGCTCTCAATAGAGTGTATACAGATCATGGACACTCTTTGTAAAACCGCAGAATGGCAGATTGCAGTTCTGCCTGTTTAAAATGCAGTGCGTTCACCAAGAAATAAAGAGTACACAGAGTATATTTCTGTATAGCATTTGTTTTCCTTATAAAGGGTGTCCCAACAAGAACGCAATTTTTAAATTTGGCAACACTGGAAGTGTCATTGTTTGACATTTGAACAATTGTTACTGTTGAAGGTACGAGGTTAGTAAAAATGGAGCGCTACACGAATGAACAACGCATTCTCATTGTGAAATTGTTTTTTCAAAATGGTGAAAGTTTTGCGGCTACAGTTCACAAATTGCGATCAATTTGGGGTCACAATAATGCTCCAAAAGAGTCGACTGTAAAGAGATTAATGGATAAATTTGCCGAAACTGGGTCTGTTAGGTCGATCGACCGAAAATGTCGCAGGTGTACGTGATGATGTCGCTCAAACTCCATCCACCTCAATTCGACACCGAGCTCAACAAATTGGTGTCTCCAAATCCACTATGCAGCGAATTTTGACGAACGATTTGCATCTTCATGCATACAAAGTTCAATTGACTCAGGAACTGAAGCCAGCTGACCATGGACAGCGAAGGGAGTTCGTTAATTGGGTATTGGAGAGACAACATGAAAATTCTGATTTTGCCGCTAAAATCATCTTCAGTGACGAGGCCCATTTCCATCTTGATGGCTTCGTCAATAGGCAGAATTGTCGCATTTGGGGTGAGGAAAATCCTCGAGTGATTCACGAGAAGCAAATGCATCCTCAACGTGTCACTGTGTGGTGTGGTTTTTGGGCTGGAGGAATCATTGGACCTTTTTTTATGAAAATTAAGCAGGTCAAGCGCAAACAGTCAATGGTGTTCGGTATCGTGAAATGATAACCAGTTTTTTCTTGCCTAGAATTGAAGAAATGAATGTGGAGGGCATGTGGTTCCAACAAGACGGCGCCACATGTCATACAGCCAGAGGAACAATTCAATTGCTGCATCAGTCATTTCCCGGTCGTGTTATTTCGCGTTTTGGAAATCAGAATTGGCCGCCTAGATCGTGCAATTTAACACCATTCGATTTTTTTCTTTGGGATTTTTTGAAGTCGATGGTTTACGCGAATAAGCCGACGACGACTCGAGCCTTAAAAGAGGAAATTGGACGCTGCATTAATGAAATACCGCAGCATTTATGCAAAACGGTCATTGAAAATTTCATTAAAAGATCGCGTGCATGCCAGCAAAGCCGCCATCTGCACGATATATTGTTAGATACATATCCTCATTCTGTCTACTTTACGATATAATAAAGTTTCACGATTTTTTTTTTAAATATCTGTGCTTTATATAAAATTTAAAAATTGGACACCCTTTATCTTTAAGTTTTTGATATAAAATTCTACATATCATATAACTTAACGATACAGTATGAGGGCATAGGATGATAGTATGGTATAATGATCATGGATTGATAGTATGGTAGGGTAGAAGAAGAAACATTCGTCATGGGGGCACATACGTTACCCCTATTTTTGTCCAAAATTGGCAACACTTTCAAATGGAAACAAGCATCCATTTATGCAAATATCGATAGAGTTCCATCCCTATGAAAATGACATTTCAACACCGTAAATAATCGCGACAAAGTGCGTTTTTATATTTTTTGGTGTGCTCCGGAAACATTTTTGTGTAAGTTAATTAATTTTTAATAAATTAAGTGCTTGTGTTGAGAAGTTGAAAATTCGCGAGTTTGTAACGGTAATTTTTGTGAATACAATCACATATAGTTTCAATAAGTTTTAAGGAAAGAATTAAAAACAAAAATAGTGATTGCACATGAAAGACTGCTCATGGGACACATAGTGCATATGGGGCAGTTTCGCTGGCGTATGGTCTCCTTGTGGTAAATTCGCTAGCCATTTATCTTGAAATAATTGGAAAGTCAATTTACAAAAAAAATAACATTTCAGGAATTTAATGGTAAAAATGGTTCGTAACTACAAATCCAAATCCGACCGCTCCAAAATTGATGAAAATTTAGTAAAACTCGTTATAAAAGATGTTTTGAGCAAGAAATTTAGCATCAGTCAGTCTGGCGAGAGCATGTCCTAAGCCGTACAACTTTGCGGGATAGACTAAACATTCTTAAAGATCAAAAACGCAATATTGTTCTTTATGATTCTGAACAATCAGACTCATCAGTGACTAACTCATCAGTGAATCAGTTTCGCTGATTCAGATAAGTCGGTTGGAACGTTCATGGATTGCGACAGTGTTTTGGAAAAAATTGTGACCATGAGGTACTAAAAGAATATTGCTTTGTTCTTGTGAGATTCGCAAAATAGGTGGATATTTTCTTTGTTGGCAGAATCATATCGGGTTCTGGACATACGTATAAAGTCAATTATTTTAGAAAAGGGGCAAACAGCTGCGTTTTTCATGAGCCTATATTAAATGACGTCACATATGTTTTGAAGAGTGATATAAAGCTAAAACTACCGGATCCAATATATCCTTCAGGAACATCTCGGCTACTTTTATTTTCGAAAAAAATTTCAAGAACTGCAATGTTAACTAACAGAAACTTACATGAATTATAATTTTTCGTAAGTTTTTTTTTTTTGTCTTAAATTGAATGAAACAGTATTTATTTTCCTTTCTTAATTTTTTTTTTAATATTACTTATCCAGGACTTATTATCTAACATTGCAGAGATTTATTTTGTGGTACCCATGGGTGTGGAGTATGTATCCCATGAATGGGGCGATTTCGCCAATTTGACTTTTGTTTTTTTTTAATTATATAAAAAAGCAAGAAGCAAAAAGATACTCACCCCTAAAGACTAATAAATATTAATTCATAAATATAAGCTTCAGACTGAAAAAGAATTTTTGAGAAAATTGGTTCTCAAATTATTGTACAACTGTTTGAAAAAAAGATGGCGAATGATCCCCCTTCTACCCTATGGTACGGTATGGTATGGTATGGTATTATGGGTTTTGTGTGATTGTATTACACTAAAATTGTTCCTATTTGTCTCAATAATAATAAACTTTTCGAAATAGTATTAAAACAGATTTAATCCAATCTTACCATTATATGAATTGTTACTTTCTTAGAAAGACTATATTTAAGAGTAAATCAATTAACCACTTAAAAATCTTAACTTTTTGGGTTAAAGTTTCACTTCTACCATGCGTGGCGGCTACACACATATTTTTTTTTTTTTTTTTATATTTCTATATAAATTTTGATTAATTTAAACGCTTTGAAAACGTTTGTAATGAAGTTAAGGGAACAGAAAGGAGCCAAATAAGTTTTAACCCATTTTCGACCAGTGTTCGATTAATCGAACATTAAATTTGTTCGTTTTCAATAAGTTTTTTAACTATGAAGTTAAATGATATCATAAAATCTTTACTACTTCTTTGATTTTTTGGCTATTAGAAAATAATATATACCCCCTCCACTCTCCATCCCATTGCTTAAGATGGGGTGGTTGAAATAAATAATATGAAAAATATAAAGATTACATAAAAAACAGTAAAAAAGACATTTTTTAGCTAAAGCATTGAGCTATCTTTTGAACTTTAAAGATATGCCAGAAATGAGTCCAGATCTGAGTCAAAGATAGTGTTCGATTAATCGAACGTTGGCGCAAGGCGCGCTGGAAGTTATTTTCATTTGGGGGGGAAAGAAACACTTCACTAAAAAGTTAAAGTTCATTCTGAATGTGAAGAAGTGCCAAATGCATTAGATGTTCTTGAGTCATTTTACATCGATGTTATGTTTTTAGGCCACCGGAGAGTTCAGCTCGCTCAGAAGAATCTGCAAGTCACTAAAATTGGCAATTGGTGTGGTGAAGTCATTTGTTCTTTTTGTGTTGTGCTTGCTGAAAACAAAGAGACAATAGCGTAGAGAGTGACATGGAGTTTATTGAAGCTCTCGCAGCACATACGCATAAAAAGCATACGATCAATCAATGCATGGCATTGTGGATGATTTTTTAAAAAACTTTACACTTTAATTAAAGATACTTATTATAAAATTTCGTAAAGAAAATATCCCTATATTCTTTTTCAGCAGAAATGTGGTATTTTAAAACTTATTTCATATAAATTGGACCAGTACTTTTAGAGTTTAGCGGCAACAAAAAATTGTACACTTTAATTTTACAAGTTTATAATAGTATGCATAGATAATAGTAAGGATATAGAAAAAAAAAAGTCTTAAACAACATTGTCAAGATTGATGATACGCCTCTTAAGAGGAGTATAATTAATTGTTTTTTAACTAATTATTTGTCAAAATTCCGCTTTAAAAAACTTGCCATGAGTAATACTATAAAAAAAAACAAAAACGTAAACGCTTAAAAAGCCATCATCATGCGGAGTATTTCGGCGGCACGCCAAAATAATGATGGCTCATAAGTTGTCAATGACTGCAGACTGCAGTGTAAGGGATAAGCATGTGTTGCCAACTAAAATAGCAGCTACCATGAACTAGAAAAAAAAGCGAACAAATGATAAACAAAAACGCACACACAAAACAGACTTTTAAGCCAAACAATGGCAGTGGTAATGACATTGCTGTTGTTGCTTTGGTTGCTTTGGTTGTTGTTGTTGTTATTGTTGTTTTACTTACTGCTCACAAATGAGTTTTAAAGTGAATCAGGCCGAATTGTGGCTTTTGCGCAGCCAAATGACAGAGCGACAACAAGACAACAAAACAACAAAACAGCAGCAGCGCATGACGAACCAAAGAGAACCAAAACCATATAATTACGATTTTAAAATTAAAAATACAAATAGAAATAAAAAACTGTTTTAAAAAACGTTATAGTAGAACTACACATGGGAGAAAAATAAAAAAAAAACCATCTAACAACATTCTCGTTATGCTACGCTGCGTTGCGCTACTCTGCTCTTGAACTTCGAAATGAAAGTTTTTCTCTTTATTTATTTTTTTTTTTTTTTTATAAAAAAGTAGAAAAAATTTAATATTGAATCAACTAATTGTTAGTTATGTACACGCTATGGCAACGCTTTTTTATGACAATAGCGGTTGTCAACCCATCCCCTCTACTCCAGTTCTACGCCCCTAACGCAGTCAAGCGGATGTCTGTCAAATGCACGCAAAATGTAGATTTCACCTTTTACCATTTCTATCCGAGTCAGCGATATTCCAGCGTATTTTAATGTCATTAAATTCTGCAATTGGCTATGTTTCAATATTGAGTGGTTCTTTGTTGTTATTTATTTTGCCATTGCATGCAATCTTGCTCCTTTCCACTTTATTTCAAATACGTCCCACTGTGAGTTAGCAAATTTGTATCTCGTATCTGCCCTGCATGTGCGTCAAACTAATTGCTTGTTGTTGTTGTTGTTGTTGTTGTTGTTGTTGTTGTTGTTGTTGTTGCTGGCTTGCCTTTACCACTGGATATAAATTACTACCAGCACATGACGAATTTATCGGAACTTTGTGACAATTACAGATAAATGTTTAAATTGCAATTTATGTGTTTCGAAATGCTTAGGTAACTAGCAGGTAGCTCAAACAGTTACATTGAAAAATGTACTCAATTGTTATCAATTTTAAAGTAACTTAACTAGGACGTCTCTTCATTCTGGCGAGGGTTAAATGGATATTTATGTTGTATAAGCGAAAATTGATAGTTGTGTGGGATTTTGAATATTTTGACATATTTCTAGAAAACTGTTCAAAATTAAATTAAATCAGAATTGCGACCTTTAGGTTGCAGGTTAGAGTACGACTTCGTCCTAAAATTGCATTGAATTAATCTGAATAAGAACTCTGTTAATTGGAGAATTCGAGAAAATTGTTTTTACAACTTTTGAAAATTGCTAAATCATTATTTTGATTTTGGACTGGAAGGTTTTATGAATACGAGTGTTGCTACATATATTTTGGGAATAAATATAAAGTCTGAAAGTTTTTCTTTAGTGCTTTATTCGAATATTCTTCTTTATGATAAATGCATTTTTGCATGTGTTCGAACCATTGAAGAAGAACAAAAGAACAAAAAGAAGTCATTGGGTGCCAAATCAGGACTGTATGAGAGATGACCCATTAATTTGAAGTTTTAAGTGCTCAAACACACCTTTGTTTGGGCTGATGTATGGGAGCTCGCTTTGTCTAGATGTCGAATAATTCTTCGGCGCTTATTTGTTTTCATTATTTTACGGAACACTTTTAGCAAGCAAATGGTTGTGTACCATTTCGAATTGACCGTTCTACTTGTCTCAAGTGATAACGTGACCGCATAATCGGTTTTTTTGGAAGAAACAGGCGACCATTTGCTTCGCAGTGCTTTGAACTCGTACAGCTTTTGTTGAATTTGGTTCATCTGGATAGAAACATACAGTCGACTGCTGTTTACTTTCAGGCTCAAACACATAGATCCATGATTCGTCACCAGTCTCTATTTTATATATTTACGTATTTTGAAGTACCGCAATTTTATTCTTGATCAGTTTTTTGCACCAATCGATACGAGCCATTTTTTGAGCGATTGCCAAATTATGAAGAATCCAACGGGAACAAATCTTTTGCACAACTATTTGTTCATATAAAATGGTATGTATGATGATGATGGAAGTTATGCCCAGGGATGCCTCAATCTTCCAGTATGTTACATAACAATCAAGCATTATCACTTCGCTCGCAGCATCAATGTCTTGTGGCACAACAATACATTTCGGACGTCCTTCACGAATTTTATCAGTGAGCGAAGTACGACCCAATCTAATTCTGTATACCACCGATAAACAGAGGTTACTGACTGTGCTTCATCGTCAAAAGTGGAATTCAGTTCATCGATGCAATCTAGTTGAGTTAATTCAAGTTTTAGTTGTAAAAAATAATCGCACGAAAATGTTCACATGTTAATTCAATAACACAATAAGCGCATGTACACTGAAATTTTGTTAGTAAGGAAATTCTAAAAAATGTCAAATTTTACAATGAAATCCCGAAATATAAGTAGCAGCATACGTACTTGCTTTTATCTTAGATACTTGAATTTTGAGAGGAGTATGGATTTCAATGTGTGTGTGGCATACTTTTTCAAATAAGCCTCCTCCCCCCATGCAGCCATTAGACTTCTAACAAATTTCCACAAGGTAGATATTAATTAAAGAGGACGCTTGTCACATTTCTTAGCCTTACCATAAAAATACAAAATCTTGTTTTTGAATAAAGTTGGAAATGTGTTATCCAGTGGTAAAAAAAACAAAATGGTTCCATTTTTCAACAATTTTTATCAAGATAAATTTTGAAAAATTGGGAGGCCTTGAAATGGGGAATTCAACTTTTCAACTTTTGAGTGAAAATGTCAAAGAAAAACTTGTGTATCTCTCCATATAAATTGTTATTCTCTTAAAATGTTTTGATTGAAAAGGCGTTTTTTTTTTTAAAGTAAGCCTCAACCTTAAAAAAAATAAATATACTATTCTATCTTTTTCAATTCTCTCCTTAAATCATTGGAAAGTTTAAATACTAAAAATATTGCTGAGCTCTGTGTTGGAATATTTTCCGTAACACCTATGAGATTCTTCTCCTTTTTTTTTTTTTTTTTTTGTTTTGTTCTCTTAATTTTTTTCCGATATTCTTATTGCAGTTTTTTTCCAACCTCAACTGTACGTTCTCCTTACATTTCATAGGTTTTCATTTTAGTTTTCAGCGTTTTTACTAATTTTTTTCAACTTTTACTTTCTTTTTATTATTTATTTTCTTTTTTAACTGTCCCAAGATTATTAATTTTTTTGAAAAATAGTGGTATTGATAGGGTAGAGTTGGAATAAATAGTGCATGTGTCAAGGAAAATATTGTGTAACTCCTTGTGTAAAAGTTATTCTATCTTGGTATTGAAACCTTTTTATAAAATCGAAGCACAAACCTTGAAAGAATTAGATGCGATGCAGACTAATGGACTTTAGATATTTTTTTTTCGTCATCTATTATCTTTCTTCTGATATCGTCTGTTATCTGTTTGTTTTTTTTTTATTTTTCACTTTTTTCTCTTTCTAATTTTATTTTTTATAAAATTTCATTTCTAGTTTGTAATAATTTGCTTCTTTCTTCTTTATCTTCGTTTTTTCTTTTGCTGTTTTTTTTTGTCGTACTTTTCATTGTATTTTTCTTTTCTTTTCTCCCGTTCTTTATGTTTTCCAATATAATTATAACCACTTTTTCCATCGTCTACTCTATCTATTTGCACTTCTTTTTGCCTTCTTATTTCCTCTCATTTTTATGTATGCTTTTCTTTTTTTCATTTTCTTATCTTTTCTATAATTTTTTTTTTCTTTCTTTTCATTCTTTCCTTGATATATGTTCTTTTCTTATCTCTTATTCTTATAATTTATTTCCGATGCATTTATTGCAATTTCTCCCATTCACAATTTTACGTTATCTTCTAATCGCTTCACTTAAATTTTCCTTCTTTTTATTTCTTTTCTTTTTCATTTGTTTTTTTTTTTTTCATTTTATTATATTTTATTTTTATTCTACCTCATTTTCTTTTCGATATACTAATTGCAATTTTTTCCATTCTCAATTTTACATTCTCTTCTATCTTTCAATTCTTCCTTCTCTCCTTTTATATTTTGTTTTTGGTTTTATTCTTTGTCTTTTTCTTTTCTTTTCTCTTCTTAGCCACTCTAGATATTTCTATATCTTCTGATTTCATCGGTTTTAATTTCTTTATTTCTCTCTTCTTCTATTTATTTGTATTTTTTTTTTGCTATTTTCGTCTTTTCTTTTATTTTTTTGTGCTCCTTTCTCTTAGTTTCTTTTCGTTTCATTCTTACCTAGCAATTTTCTCTTATATATATGTATCTTATATATATTATATATATTTGTTCTTATATATACTTACGATATATATATATGTATATATATTTAAATTTTTATTTTCACTTGCAATATGTCTATATCTTCTGAAACTCATGATGTTTTAATTTCTTCATTTCTCTCCTCTTAATTTAATTTTGTAGGATAGCGAGCAAATAAAAAAACTTGGTGTGATCTTGTTAGCTTGACAGTTTATTAAAGAACGAATAAAGCAGCCATCGAAAGCTGTATTTAAAGATAAACATTATACGGTATATATGTATGTATATTAATTAAAATAGCGGGAAGATCATACGATGAGAGAAAACAAATTGTTTCGGTTTCTATTTACTTTATGGTGTAAACGAGTACGTGAGTTAACAGGTGCAAGAGCACTTACAGTCATAAAAAAAAAATTAGTTATTCCCTACAATTTCTGTTTTTTTTTTCTCTTATCTTCTTTTTTTTTTTTTGTTCTTTTCTTTTCTGTACTCTTCGTTTGGCTTCCTAAACTTTTTTCTTCATACAAATTTCTATTCTTCAGTATTTTTCGCTTATCATCTCTAGAATTTTTTTCTGACATTTATTTTTTTTTAAATATCCTTCACTTTTGTTTTTTTTTTTTAAAAAACTATCTTTTCTTAAGTCTGATTCCTATTAGGTCCAATCTTTTCATCTTCTCATTTTTAAATAATGTTTTGACATTTTATTCTTATCCGGTTCAATCTTATCATTTCTTGTGTTTAGAATATTTTATATTTTTTATGCTTCAATAAATCGTTATTTTTGTTCTTACTTTCTTAAGTTTTCTTCATATCTCCTTACATTCTTATTCCCTTACTACACAAAAACTGTTACTTCCATACATTCTAAACGATCAAGAAGAAAAATCTCAACATTTTAAAGAACTCAACGATTGAAAAAACAACAATTCGAAGGTATTAAAGTTCGTCATTTCCCTAAAAGTGTTATTTTAATTAATATTAAAATTAAATAAGTCAACAACTGAAAACTCAACAATTATTTGCGAAACACGCAATAATTACATTTTTAAAAGAAATTTCTTGCAAGAAGTCAAGTTTCAGCTTCAGAAGTCAGTGGAAAAACCAACTCAATGCGCAGTCTTCGAAAATAAAATTAATCCAACTGACGAACATGATAATGAATAAGAACGTGCACAATTAAAACACACTTCAAACTGTTAAATCATTATCAGTAACTACCAGCTCATTCCTTCCACTGTCGAACAATGTGTTCTTTTGTGTTAAAGTTAATAATTATTTCAATTTGAAAAACATTCTTAAAAAAAAAAAACGTCTGAAGCAGAAAAACGTGCTGATGTGCGAGATGGTTAAGCAATTCAAAATATATACGTACACAACTACATATAAATTCATACCGACGACTGTATAGCCGTTGAAGTAATAAATGGTATGAAAAATAAAAAAAAAAAAACAAAAGGGGGTGCATAATTTAAGGCGCATAAAACGAGCAACGGCCAACGAGCAAAGACCAAAGGCAGTAAAAGAAATAAGAAACGCGCTAATTTGGCTTTCATTGGCTACATAACGAAAGCAGGCGACATTTTCTGGTCATTGCGGAATTATTCATGGTTTTTATATTTTTGTTATTATTATGGTGCGTTCAGTTTTTCGTTTTTTGTTGTTGTTTTAATATCCGATTTCAATGCAGTCAAAGTTAAATCGAAGCACAAAATAATAACAAACAATAAAGAGAGAAAAAACAAAAATAAACAAAGCACTAAAGAATATTTTTATAACAATAAAATGCTAGTGAAGACATTTCCGATGCTGTATGGTACGGACACTGCCTGGTCTCGATTTAATTTGGTCTTGACAACAGTAAGGCTGCTGGAGCTTAACAGCTCATTAATGCGTTGGATCAGAGAAATTCGAGCCTTGAGACGGATGTTGTTTGGACTTTATGAGTTTAACGTTTGTTCTTAAAAGATGCTACAGCATCATTGTTTAGCGAAAAGTTGAAATGTGAGCAGAGGATGATAGGAGCTGCTAAAATAAACACTAAAAGAAAAAAAAAGAAGTAAAATAAATAACTAATATCATAGTTTCAACTTGCGATACAGCTGGAGATACAACGATACGCTGTCAGATTTCTGAAGAAAATAAGAGTTGCTCAAACAAAGCAAACGTTTGTTTATCGAAGCAGAGCGTCTGAATACCCAGCGTCCAGTCATCGCAAGACACTAGAAGAAAAACAAAACAGAAAAATATCTGACGACATCCTCAAGTTCGTGGCTGGCATGCGAGCTGATTGACGCTTGACTGGTTTTGTATTCTTTATGTTTTTTTTTTTGTTTTTATAAAATGCTTTTTATTTGGTCTGCTGAATTGTAACGATTCGCTTCGGAACTATTCGAACACCGCTTGTGCCGCACAATTAAATGAAACAAGATCTCAATAGAAGAAGTTCGCTTAAAACACGATGGCAAAACATGAATTCTTCAGTTTTTGAGAAAATTTTGAATATCGTCTTCGATTTTTTTTTTTTTTGTAATAATGAAAAAGAAATTTCTCGAAAATGCAACGGTCTTGCATGGAATTATTAATACTTAGGTGAATGATGTGAAGAAAGTTGAAGTGGACTTAAAATGAAAAAAAATAAAATATTACTTATGTTATAGGGACGAAGAGCGATCCGCTTAAGCAACGAAACTCCAAAATTGTTGCATGGAATTATTTCTCCCTGATTATAAAAATTGCAAAAAAAAATATTATCGCTAAAAAGTAGATAACAACTTAATAAATGTCATGAGGCCGCAAAGAGGGAAAATGCACAAGGCCGCATCAAAATCGAAAATGCAACACATATGCAACGGCCTTACATGGAATTATTATTCGGCCAGTTTATGAGATACTCTTTAGTATAAACGAAAACTTAAAACGAGTTGTTCGCAGAACAAAAATAAAATAAAAAAAAAAATAATCAATGACGTTATGTAATCGCTAAAGTAGCAGCTTATGCAACAAATGTGTATTATAGTTGCATAGAATTTATACAGGCTTAGTAAAAGTACTATTCTCAATTTTATTTAACAATTTTTATTTAACAACAAAACACAAACTAGTTTTCAGCCTCATAATAAAAAATATGACTTCATGAGACCACGAAGGTAGTCGCTCAATATATCGAAAGTGCAACAGAAATTCAAAAACGTTACATGAAATTATTTACTTGATAACTAAGATGCTATTGGTGAATTTAATAGTATATGATACTGTAGGCAGGTTGTTTGGCCTCAAACAAAAATAAGATAAAAGTAAAAAAAGGCCGCTAAAGGAGTAGCGTTTTATGTAACGAAAATGCAACATCGTTGTATGATACTAAGGCATTATTAATAAACCACACTCATTCGTTTTTAATCTGATGTAAAAAAAACAACCATGTAAAAAAAGCAAAAGTAGTACCTAAAAGCATGCAAATGAAAATGAAAATGAAAAGAAAAATTAAAAGGAAAATAAATATGAAAATGAAATTGAAAATGAAAATAAAAATGAAAACGGAAATTAAAATGAAATTAAAAATGAAAACGGAAATTAAAATGAAATTAAAAATGAAAATGAAAGGCGAAAACGATAAGAACAATGATGAGAACAAGAATTTGGACAAGGATGAAGATAATGATTTTGAAAAGGATTAGAATGAGTATTAAGGCAAGAATTAGGATAAGCATAAGGACGATAAGCAGGCAAGGATATAAATAAGAAGTGGGACATGGATTCATTTTGTTTTTCAAAACCATGCTTCCTTTTGATTTTATGAAGTAAACCCTTTAGTGCCTAAAAAAGTAAAACATTTTCTATTTTTTCAGCTCTGAAAAACATTGGAGAGGTAGGTACTAGTAGTTATTATTTTTTTTTTTTTTTTCTTAAAAATTTCGAGTTTTAACTTTTTTTTTTTTATTTATTTAATATTTATTGATTGATATAATTTTTAAACCTCAGTTCCTATAAAACACTCATTGAACCCTTAAGGAGCACTTTGATGAAATTAATTCACAAATAAAGTAATTTTTGACCATAATGTTAGCAAAAGTTTTATCAATTAATATTTATAAAAAATAACAATAATAATAAAAACCGTAAATCAGTATCTGTAAATCTGTTGTACACGTAACTGCGTGTTTACATTAAAATCCGTTATGATTGTTTTTAAATTATGTGGTTGTTTTAATATTTAACCAACACTCAACGCACGTGCACACGCAAGCAATCACGGTGATTTAAAAAAACAAAAAAACATTGGCATTAGATATTTTCTATTTCTGTCCCTTTCATCTCCTCTCAGTCTGCGTAACGCAAATCTTGACCAAAACAATTTGTTGACCAACAACGGTTAAACACTCGACACGATATCAAATTCAAACACACAAATTAAGCTTTTTTTTTTTGGTTTCTATTAACGTGGTCATTAAGTGGCAACATAGAATGCAATTATGTGTGATAAACGCCCCATAAGCGCCTACACACGCCCCTCGCCCAGGGAGCAATTAGCAATGAAGCCACTGGGCCGAACCCTACACCCAAAAAAAAGATTTTGTTACACAAATAATGCCAATGTTGTTATAAGTAGTATTGATAAATTAGTTGTGGGGTTGCTTCTATGTTGTTGTTGTTGTTTAATATGCTTATTAGCATTGATAATGTTTTTGCTACTTTGGCTGTTGGTTTTTGTCCACCCAACAAACCAAATTATACCAATATTCATCATTTGTAGAGGATTGGCTGTCCCTGACATTCAAGTGTCATTCCATTGAAGTGTTTGCTTGCTTCGAAAATGTTTGCTTGATATATTAGCGACAATTTCAAGGAGGACAAACACTAATGTCTGCGTTGAAAGATGTTAAATACCAGCTATAAGCAAATATTAATAAGAGAAAAATCTGTTTGGAGCACTCATTATATGCTTATGAGTCACTAGAATTACTCGTATGTAAGCATTCACCATTATTGATTGCTTTGATAAGATCAAATCTAAAAAGGATCTTTCCATGAGTTGTCTTACGATATGTTTTAATAAGGTTGTTATTAAATATTTTGCAATTTTAACATTTTGAATGAACATCTGATTCACAATATTTTTCCAATTTTTGGCCAAGCTAAGCATGACAAAAAGTTGGTCCATTTTTCGATTACCGAGGAGTTACGGATTGGTTCCCATCTAAGCATTTTTCTTTCAACACATTTAATTTTTTTTTCTTCTAAAACATCATCAGTTTGAAAGTAAAAATTCTGAAAACAGTGCCATTGAGCCACCAGTATGTATGACAAAAACTGACATTTGAAATTCCTTGGTAATATATGAAAATCAAAATTAAAATCAAAATCAAAATTAAAATCAAAATCAAAATCAAAATCAAAATCAAAATCAAAATCAAAATCAAAATCAAAATCAAAATCAAAATCAAAATCAAAATCAAAATCAAAAACAAAATCAAAATTAAAATCAAAATCAAAATCAAAATCAAAATCAAAATCAAAATCAAAATCAAAATCAAAATCAAAATCAAAATCAAAATCAAAATCAAAATCAAAATCAAAATCAAAATCAAAATCAAAATCAAAATCAAAATCAAAATCAAAATCAAAATCAAAATCAAAATCAAAATCAAAATCAAAATCAAAATCAAAATCAAAATCAACATCAAAATCAAAATCAAAATCAAAATCAAAATCAAAATCAAAATTAAAATCAACATCAAAATCAAAATCAAAATCAGAATCAGAGTCAGAATCAAAATTAAAATCAAAATCAAAAGTTTTCAGTCCTATCTCCAACTTTATTTCTGGTTTTTATCAACGACCTTCTGTCGTTGACTTACAACCCGATTCATTCGTTTGCTGACGACAGCAACATTTGTCATTCATATTCCTTCAAAAAACGCCCGAACTCTTTGGAGATTGAGAGAAAGAGGCAACATATGAATGACACACTGCTTAATGACTTGGAAAAAATCTCCGGGTGGGGACTTGCTAATAGAGTTGAGTTTAATGCTAGCAAGACTCAGTGTTGCCTGTTAACTCACAAACGCATGAATTGCCCCTTAGCTCCCCTCAATATGAACGGTGTGGATCTAGCGGAGTCAGATGCTCCTGACGTTCTGCGCATCTCGATCAAATCTGATCTTCGTTGGAATGATCACATTTTCGATGTGTCGAAAGAAGCGGCCAAGTCCCTAGGTTTTTCAAAACGGTGTAAGAAATACTTCACTCCAACTGATTTACGCGTGATCTATACCTCATATGTAAGGCCGAAAATGGAGTACAATTCGCACATTTGGGCAGGAGCTTCAAGATCTTATTTGGAGCTTCTGGACCGAATTCAACGACGTGCGATATATCTGATAGGAGATGAAAACATTTCATCTTCTCTCAACTCTCTTGGGCATCGACGCAATGTTGGTTGCTTAAGCCTTTTGTACAGGTACTACCATGGGAAGTGTTCAAGGGAGATACATGACCTGACGTCATCAGCTCGTGTGTTTCCCAGGTCCACTCGGGCAGCTCACCAAGCCCATCCCTATACCATTGCGTTGATGCACAATAGAACCTCGCATTACCGAGATAATTCGTTCTTCGGTCGTACAGTAAAATTGTAGAACAATCTCCCTGCGATCGTATTCCCCGGCAGTTTTGAGCTATGTAAATTTTAAACTAATCTTCACCGACACTACTCTATCTTTCCACCCTCCAACTAACTATCACCCTTCTTCCGAATCAACACAATGCTTTCGCATTTATAGGGGCATCCCCTGAGCGTTAGTTTAGTCTAAAAAAAAATTGACGATTCAAACAAGGATTTATAAATGATTAGAACAAGGATTCAGATTAAGAATCGGAAAAGGATTTGGACAGGAATTATGACAAGGATTGGGACAAGAATTTGGACACTCTAAGGGCACTCTAAGGGAATAAGTATTAGGCTAAGAAGTTTGGCAAGGATTAGGAAATGCATACGAAGAAGAGTTAGTAATTCCTTAGGGAGAATATTCCTTAGAAGGTTCAGTTCAGTTTTAAAATATTCTTTGAAATACTATTTGAGAAAACAAACAGAAGAAACCACATAAATGTCTTTTACTAATCATTTGTGTTGAAAACAAAGAGAAACTCTATTAGAATCTATTTGAAGAAAATTGAAAAAAGAAAACCGTTATAATAATTAATCTATTCTAATAATAATATTCATTGACACAAAGCATGTTTTTGAAATATGAAAACAATTAAGCACATTTAGCGCAGAACAATGCTGGTGCATGACCTGAAAGCAGTGACAGCAAAATAATGCGGTGGCGGAACACTACAAATGCTCTTCTTGTTCTCGAAGTTATGAGCGGTAGCGAAGTTAAGAGGAAGAAACATTCACAAAGAAGCAATGTGCTGTGTCTTGTGTGTTGTATAGCGTGCGTTCTTAAACGTTTGAAGCAAGTGTGTCAATGTCTGTGAACTGGAACGGGTACTGCAGCAGCTAAAACTGAAGTCGAAGCTACTAAGCAGATCGTTTCGTTTGGTTTCATTTAACTAGATAGAAAGGGTTTAACACGCTTTCCAACTACTTTGCCGATCATCATTCTCATCTCACAAATGATGCCGCGAACAAGCTATTAGCAAGTTTTTTAAAATTGCTGGAGTTGCGGGAAGAGGAGTAGATGAGTCAATGGAGAAAATAAAAAACAAATACATTTGTTGTGTTGGAAAAAAGAAAACAAAGTGAAATAGAGATGCTCAAGTGAAGTTTAGTTAAGTTAAGACTTTTGAATGGGTTTGTAGAGTAAGTAGTGAGTTGGGAGAGGGGCTGTGGGAGGCTAAATGTGTCAGAAGTAGTGCAAATGTCCATTTGAACCTATTTATGAGACAAAGATACACAAAACTTAACTGATATGGCTGCTATGTGGTAAAGATACAAAAGTATCTTTTACCACAAATGCGGCAAAAGTCACGTTTTTCAACTGTTTCAGGGAAAATAAGTAGATTTTTACTTTTTATAGTTTCTAAGACAAATTTTACAGCCAAATACAAAAGCTTTTAGCGCAAAAAAGTTGCTAGTCACAAGTTCAATCAAATAATGTCTAGTTTTTGGTACCGCAGACAGCTCAAAGCTCAATGTGCGTTGCTATAATTAGTAGTTGTGGTCAACACCAAGTCGGCAACAATAGCAGTTGTCAAGCTTGTTACTTTTGACAGCAACATTGACGGCTTTGTGCTCGAGCAACTTATGCAATTGAGCCATTAAACATGATTGAAGAATAAAAACAAAAAATTGAACAAACAAAAAAAAAAAAACCACGACACCACAACAGCAACAATAAAGTGAAACGTAAGCCAAGAAAATCAATTACAAATTAATTTTTCCAACCAACCACCAAAAACTGAGTTTTGAATTAATACGCCTCGCTGGAAAAGACGATATGATTAAATTGACAGCGGCTGCCTTTCAAGCGGCCACAATTTATGGTGAAACCACTTAAAACGATGAATCATTCAAAGGCACTAATAACCACTAATGCTAAAACAAACACACGCTCGCACACACATACGTAGATACACACAGTCACTTTCGTTGCTGCATTTAAATAGCTGCTATCTGTGCGCTGCGTCTTTATCTCTAAACGCTTGAGGAGAGTCGGTGCAATGTCTGAATGCCCTTTAAGTAGGATTTCCCTGCTGCTTTTCGCTGAGATTATACAACACAAAGCAAAAGCATTGAACAGCGACTCATCATCATCATCATCGTTTGGTTGCTGTTGTTGTTGTTTGCATTTATCTAACTATCTATCTATCAATTAGGCGAAAGTGGTAGGTAAGTGCATCATTCATCCATCCATTCATTCATTTATCCGCTCTTAAGATACTTAGTGCGCTGAGTCTGAAGTGTATCTACTTGAGGTATTGTTATTGTTTTGTTATCTATAAGATTGACACACAGTGTAGCAAATTATTTTAAAGTGTATTTGAGTAGTTTTGAGAAATAACTAGAATTTGTTGTTGCTTTAATTTGAAATTTAAGAAACATTGAAATTCGAATGAGAATAACTTTCCAAGCTGCAACACATGCAGCATTGGCTTAATTTAACCTCAAGAATTTATGAAATTTTATTTTATCAAGTAATATTTCCGCAATACTTAGAGAAACTGCATTCAATGTATTTTATTTTCATTCAAGTGTCTGCATAAAATTTAATTTTTTCCATTTCCATTAAAACGGAGAATAAATTCAGTCACTTCACATTGATTTACATGATCCCATTCATTAATCCTTACTCCCCAAACACATAAAAGCTACTTCCTATGCTTCTTAGATTTTTCGTTAAATTTGGAAATTTTCAATTGCTGGAAATATGTCCATGAAAGAAAATTCCAGATATCATCTGTCCAGTCAAGAAATTAATTAAAAGCATCAACTTACAGCACTACACGGAGAGAAACAACCAAGCATTCTATGCTTGAATCAAGCAAATAAGCAATAAGTTTACACTCAAGCGTAAATTTCTCAATTCAACCATTGTTTTACTAGAATTGAGCAAATTTAAAACACATGATATTAAGAAAAAAATTTTTAATTAAAGAAACATTTGCTTAAAACTCAAGAATATTCTTTCTTTGTTCAAGACTAATATTTGCTTGAAGTTGCTTGAAGCTGAAAACTAGAATAATTTGCTTGATTGGAGAAATTGAGTTTCCTTGAATTGAGAACAATTTTTTCGATTCCAGTAAAGAATTTACTGAAAACTAGAATGATTTGCTGGATTCAAGCAAGAAATTTTCTTAATACTAGAATGTTTAGCTTGGTATTAGAAACCTAATTTTTTTATTATTATCAAGCAAATTTGTCTCACTTCAACTTATAATTCATGCTTATAATTCACAACATGTTTACATGAAAACATATTTAAGATGGTGCGGATTGACAAACTATGGATGAATTCTCCGAAGACTTCCGGCAAACAAATGGTTGTCTTACATTCAGCATTCACAGTTCTCCGTCGCTCCAGTGGTAGAGTTGTGACAAATTCGGTGTTTCTGAAAAAAACTGGTAACCATTTGCTTGTATGTGCTCCATCCGCGGACAACTTTTGTCGAATTTTGCTCACTTTGAAAGACTAAAACAGTGGATTGCTACTTTGTTTTGGTCTTATAAGCGTAGATCCATGACTCCTCACCTATGGTAATGTCGTAGACGTGTATCGAACTGTATTTTTTCAGCATTCCCTTGCAGCAATTGACACAATCATTTTTTTTGAGCAACCATCAAATTCTCAGGTATTCAACCGGAACATATATCTTCCTGATGCATAAATGCTTATGTAAAATCGAATATATGCTTGTCCCAATAATGCCCATGGATAACTCCATCTCACGGTATATCGTGTGCCGATCTGCTTCCAACAGTTTACGCATAGCATCGATGTTTTCTGCCACAACAGTCGTTCTTAAACAACCTTCACGAAAAACGACTTGAAGAGAACGACGACCACGCTCGAACTCATTGAATTGGCGTCAAACAGTCTCGCTAGGTTTAGTGCTTAGTTCATCAAAAGTCGAATTAAGTTGATCGATGCATTCTTTGCTTGTCGATTCACGTCGAACATTGTAAATATCATCACACAAAAATGTTCACGTGTTAATTTTAAGATTTAAGGTTTTTACGATTAAGATTTTTTTTTGCTGAAAAAGAGTTTGCAAACCACTGTAAACAATGCAATGAGCGAACATTCACCAAAACGTTGTTTATTCTAGAAAAAGTCAAATTTTTGGAATGGACCTGTCAAAATTCACCTGGCAATGCTTAGTGTTAGATAGACACAAGACTTGAAGCCCAATAAAGCCCTCGTATATTGGGTATTTTCTTTTTTTAATAATTTTTTTTTTTCTTCTATTTTTTTTTTAGAAGAGAGAATAAATAATTTAATTTGTATCTAAAAATTTGGCCATGCGCCAAAAACTGGAGGTTAAATGTTTTTCGTATACATGACAGAGGATTGCGACTCACACCACACCCTTCGCCCAACAGCCAACAAAACCCACGTGGCGCCAAATTGATGCCAGCCCTGATTAAATTAGCGCAAAACATAATTAGAATAAAATTAAAATGTTATGTTCTTAGACAGACAACGGAAAACACAAGCACACACAAGCATGGCGTTTCATATCATAGTCCTGCTGAAGCGGAAATGATGTTTACATAAAAGATGAATGCTGTCTGAATAGCATTAGCGGTGAATTAGCGCAATGAGCCTGTCAGTAAGGATAACAGTGCATAACACTGAAACCAATACACGGCTATAGGGAAAGGTTCTAATAAAAATTCAATAAAATAGCCAGTAAATTTTTGTCAGTAAATTCAAAGATAAAAAAAAAAAATCCAAGAAGCTCAACAGAAAATACAACGAAATAAAACTGAGCAAAAGCTTATTTCACTTAAGTCAAGCTAATAAATTGTGAAAATGCTGTAAATTAATTAATTATTGTAACGAAAAAACAACAACACTCAATTTTACAAGAAGCAACAATATGGTGCAAAAAAATCTAGCTGTTTGCATAGTTAATGAGCAGCAACACCAGCTACCAACAGCTTCTAACAACAGCCAACAACCAGCAACAGTTGTTGTGAAACCAACAGTGGAAATGAATCGAATTTTTTGTTTATTTTTTTTTATTTATTTTTATTTTATACATATTTTTTTATTTATCCAGATTCATAGAGTTCGTTAAACCCTTTGGCTGCATATGAGGCAGTCAAGCGTGTCAAATCGCTGAGCTGTTGCCATGCATAGCTAATGTAAAGGAAGCCGAAGCGAAAGTGCTGGTCAGCTCAGCTGTTAGCGTTGAATTTGTAGAAAATGGCGTTGTTGTGGTAAAAATAATTTGTAAGAATAAATCCTACTAATTAGAACACATTTTGAAATAAAATAGTATAAATTCATCTTTTTATTGGGTAGAAAAGAAAAAAAAAATGTTTTCTCTTTCAAATTGTAAAGATTTTGAAAGTATTAAACTGTAGGCTTAATGCAATACGCTGTAGGTCAAGACAGTGCAGTTCATACAATTTATAGTCATAAAATAAAAAACGAAGAATTTACTCATAAGACGAGAGATCGGAAATATCAGACAATGCATAGAATAGTAAAGTTTATGTACTAAGCATTTAAAAAAAATTAAATAGAAAATAAGAAAGTGGGCTGTGTGAAAAGTTTACAATTTTCGACTTTAACTCCTCTTAATTCCATACACTCCTTCCAACTTTGTTAAAATTTTTAATTCTTACCCTAAAATAGTTACTAGCTTCCAGGTTCTCGAAATGGAATTTTACGTCTAATATGGCCTCTTTATTAGACAAAAGTTTTTGAACTCCGAACCAAATTTCCGATGGGGAAGTAAAAATTAAGCGCTGGGATTTGGTGCATAGCTAAGTTGTCATAGCCAAAGAGATAATTTCTTTATCAGATATTGTATTAAGAGAAAGAAGCAGCATTCATCATTTAACGGAACCCATTGGAGAAAAGCAAGAATAAAGTTTCCTCAAAATATGACTGTATCATATGAGCACATAAAATATAAAGGCGAGTCAACAGCGTTGTAGTAGACCAGACATGAGCTTCCAGAAGCACAATTGGCCCAGCTACAAATTTGTATTATTTAATCAAATTTGTGTTTGCACATTTATAAAAACAACAACACATACAAAAAACAACAACAACAAAACCGATATTGACCAAATTTTGAACTCGCTTCAACAACAACAACTGCATGCAAAGGCAACAAAAACAAAGTTTCACTCGACGAGGCTGAGCTTGAGATGATTGTCCCGTTACTTGTGTAACACAAAAATACACATGATTTGTTTTTGTTTTGCACATCAATTTTAGTATATACAGAAAGAGAAATTCAGTCTTGTCGGATTGCTTTGACAATTTTTTTCTTGTTTTTTTTGTATTTGTTTTTTTTTTTTTTTTTTTGTTTTTGCAACGATGAACAAAAGCAATAATGAGGAGAATTTTGTGTTTGTATAAAAAAACAAAAAAAAAAAAAAAATCATTGGCCCCCATTTTATTTTCCTGCTCAGGAAGACGCTGATACCCTGAAGTAGGTTGATAAGTGCGAAAATAACAGCAGATTTATTTCGATATAAATTACATTTTGAGATATAAAATTTGAAGTACATGTGTATAAGTTCAAAGCTGGCAAAAACAGAATTCTTAACTAACCCTAAGTAAAAATGATAAGAAATTTCAAAAACACCCAATATCTGAATACCAACACAGCGGACGTAAAAATACCATTATCAGTAAAGTGCATCCAGAGCTTTGTTTCTGTGAAAGTAAATTTATAAAAGTTGAGGAACACTGCAGAAATTCAAGAGCGTAGTCCTTATGTTCAAAAGTTCAGAATTCAAGAAATGTTCAAGAACTCGATTGTCTATAACGCTTAGAGCTGTGGATCAGAGCCAAACCAGGAATACTGCATCATCGAATTAAAATTTAGGTTAGAGTTAACTTTGCGATTTTTTGAAGCGAAGCTATTTACGCCTCGTTTTGTGATTTGCTTGAGTGAAATCTCAAAAACGGCACTTTTATACGACACCGTTTTATTAGAATTGATGGTGTTTTTTGCCTGCGTCTATTACAACAACAAAATTAAAAATTAAAATTAAGCTATGTTGCAGCAGATCGCAATAATCTATTAAAAGGATTGTGTATTGGCTATCCCTCATATACTACAATATATATTAAAAGGATTGTGTATTAACTACCCAAACAACAAAAGAAACAAGAATAGAAAAAAAATCAGTAAATTATCAAATATATGAAAAAGCTTCGCTTCGTGTTTCGTGTGTCCAACGACGCACCCGTGTTTTTTTGTCACTATATAGTAGGGGTATTCACGATCTGGAGCTCTTTGTTGTGCTCTTGTACACTCCATACACAGACCTAGCAGTTGAAGTTAACTTCGGTCATCTGTGCTTTGTTTATTCAATTTTTATTTGTTTAAAAGGAGTAATAATAAAAATAATAAATAATCTTAAATTTAATTATGACCTTTCAATATTTATATTGAAAACAAATTTGAGCTTTAGACCAATAACACAACCTCAACATGCTCTGATAGCGGTAAACCATTGTGATCGAATTTTCGAAGATGCACATGAGTTAAGGCTATGCCTAAAAGTATGACACGATCAACTCAGTTCCTAATGTAGAAGCGTTCTCTCTGTCAAAAATAAAACTTCCGGGTAACTTTCTCGGCTTATTAGCAGTATAAGTAGGACCTAACTAGCTTGAGTGGATCACAGTGAAAAAGTCATGCAAGCAGTAGTCTTGAGTTGGTGTAGCGGCCAACAAAACTGTCTGTATAGTCTGCTGTTTGATTTGCTCTATACAGAGCCGTTATTGTTGTTGTTGGTTGTTGCCTTCAATAATACATAATAAAAAACACAAGCGAAAAATTCGAAAATGTTGAATATTTAAGAAAAGTTGCTGTCACTTAATTTTTCACGTACACTTTCTGTTTTGATTGTTGGTGTCATTTTTTGTGGGGACTTTTATGATAAAAATAATAAAATAGAATTGCTTTGACAGTTAGTGATGTGGATGGAGTTGAGTTCTATCCACATCAAACTAACATGTTTGCAACAAATATTTATGTTATGTTTAAAAATCTACGAAGGGTTTTGATATTTTATTAGTTGTTTGTTACATTTCTGCTCTTATAAGCTGATGCTTCATAAATATAGATAAAATTATTGATATTCACCGTGTGACGAGATATGTTTAATCTATTGCTTTCGATATTAAAACGAAGTTGGTACTGAGAAGTGTACACAATATACCATTACTATTTATTTGCTGTCAAAAATTTACAAAATGTACTCAAGAGCTGAAGCGCACAACCAAAGAAATACAGGGTATCGCTAGTGCGCTTGTGCAAAAGAGCACAATTTTGACATTACGTGTATTTTTTATTGGATAGCTCTTTTTTATTGCATTTTTACTCTTTTACACAAGTGCTCTGCAAAGAACTCCGGATTGTGAATACCTCTAGTATATACAGGTGTTTCAATTCACTTAAAAACTTTTACACAGCCTTTTAGCAGGAGTTAAATTTCTAGAATTAGAATTTCTTCTAAACATTAACAAAAATCTTCCAGCGTACACAAGCACACACAGATCTATGTGTATTATGACTATTCATTTTCATATATTGTTAATTGTTTTTCTTTTTTCTTTTTTGCTCCTAATCGTTGATCCTTATTTATTTATTTATCTGTGCAGAATATTGCATAGCCTGCTTTTCTATTGCCACAATGTTAAGTAAACAACAGTCAGTTAATCTGCAACCGTACTACTAGCCACCCACTGAGAACAGTTTATCATAGGCGCCACCCGCCGCCTATCGTAAAACGGCCCCCATTCACCGCCCCTGCTGTTGTAACTAAAAGTTGAATTAATTAAATGCACTCGACTGTGATTTATATGTGTGTCAGTTACGCGAATGTGCTGTTGTTGTCTAAGTTGTTGTTAGTATTGTTGATATTGTTGCTTTTGTTGTTGTTGTAGTTGTTGTTGTTGTTGATTTTGTTGTTGTTGCTTTTGTTGTTTTTGTAACTATCTTGCACATGTGTTTATATGTGTGTGTGTGTGTGTGTGTTAGTTTTTTGCATCTCCTCGTGTATATTTTTGTTTAAACATGTGTAGCTACATGTTGGTTGACTGCTAGATAAACTTTTGTGTTGTTGCTCGGCTCGCTCTCGTATGTATTTGGGTTAAAAATTATGTTGCACAGTTTTTGCTGAAGCTTTTTCCATACTTTGTATAAAGTATTCTTCAAGCTTGATATTTACTTTGTAGATGTTATTGTTATTGTTCTTGTTGTTGTTTTTGCTTTTGCTTTTGCTTTTGCTTTTGTTATTGTCTTGTTTTTGTTGCCTTCACTTATAATTTTGATTATTTTGCTCGTTTTTCATTATTTAAGTTTTATTCTAGCTATTCACGTTCAAGTTTTGAATAATGAAGACATTCGAAATAATTTGTTTTCTTGTTGCTGTTGCTTTTCGAAAAGCTTGTAGGGCGTCATTAAAACAAAGTTTTAGCCAACTTATTTGGAAATATTAAGAATTGGCATAGGTTTGGCAGCAGTAGCAGAAGCAGCAAGTTTACGGTACTTAAACACGCAGGAAGTTTGCACCAATTATTTTTGAAATAACAACTGCAACGCGTATAAATAACGTATGTCTGCCGGTTCGGTGGGTTGGCGGATGACTTCTTCTAGCTTGTTGGGTTAAGAGAATTTATCAATTTCTTTGGCAGAATTGAATTGGAGGTTTTATTTTTTTTTGTTTGCCAATGAAAAAGTTCTTGAATTAATTTTATTGTTGGTTTTTGTTAGGAACGTTTAGAATTTATACGATACGCTATGAAACAATAAAATTTATGTGAAAGAAAAGTTTTTTTGTTAAACAAAGAGATGCTTTTGACAACAACAGGTTTCGAGTGTTTTAGAGATGAGTTCAAATTGTTTAAAAACTTATTTTGGTAAAATTTGAACCAAGCTATCATCTGTGGCAATGAGCTGCGGAAATATTAAAAATGATTTTGATTCAAATAAATCATAGAGTAGAGAGAATATTGCAAATATAATCTTTGGAAGCATCATATTATACCAAGATAAGCCTGTGCTCTTTTTTATCAATCAGAATGTTAAAGTGTCTGTATTAACAACAAAAGAATTTAAGCCTTTTCCGAACATACTCTGAAAACACTTAGCTATTTAGAGTAGATAAATAGAACACTTAGCTTAATAGATAATAAATTTAAAAGATGGGTTGTAAAATTGTATGAAAACGAGAGATAAATAGGTGTTTGATAAAAGTCCTTGCCTATCAAATACAATAGAAAGTTTACTTACAGTATAATAAATAAAATAAGCTCTCTTTAATCAAAAGAAAATAAGAGCTTATCAGGAAAGGTTTATATACTTCATTATATTTGATTTCAAAGCAGCCTGAAATTATGCTTTAAAACTTTTGTGTAAATGAAAAAGAAATGTATAAGTTGATTGTCAAACATTTTGTTACCATCACAAAATTGTTACCATAAGTGAACAATGCCACTTGAGCGCATCATTTCATTTTAAAAAGTAATGTAATCAGGGACACATGTTACTGGGCGTTTGACGCATATTTATCGCATTTGCGATCTTAATGTTACCATTTGTTACTTTGTGACCAAATTGTTTATAAACGGTAAACCAGGCCCGTAGACAAGGGGGGGTTTTTAGGGTTAAAACCCCCCCTTATGGTCCAAAAAGTATAAAAAAATAATATATTAGCATTAATATAACTTTGCCAATGTGCGAATACTTGTTGCACGTGCGTCTTTTTTCTCTTACAGTGCAAACTGCAAGTGTAAACAGCTACAGCGAAAACATCAACATGCTTAAGTATCGAAAAAAGTTCGATGCATTCAATTGAACTTTGTCTACCACCAGCAATTTAAGAATTTATTGCGTTAACAGGTGTTACGTAAAAGTGGTGAAATTTTGATTGAGTTTTGTTAGATAAGTTTAAGAGTTTCTATTGTTAATTTTACTGTGCCAAAACTACAAAAATGATTCTACTTAATTAGCTGCAGAAACCAGAAGTAAAAAAGGCTAGAACGGTGGAAAGTAAGTGCTTGATTGAAATGATTTTTTGTTTTTCCTTTATCAAAGCGTAAATGTGTTAAAAAGTTGCCGAATATTTTTGAATGTTTGAAAGCTGTGTTTTTTTTTTGGTAGCGTGTTTGCATTGATTGAATATTAATGGATGGACCGACAAAATCCGAATAAAATTATATTTCATCTGTATTGCAGAAAACGTTCAAGAAACTTTGGAATCTGAAAAGCCTTCAGAACTTCCTTTGTAATCTGCAGTTGAAGAAAGCTTTAATGTTGACAGCTATGTGGAAAGCGGTAGTAGAAGTTGTAGTATTAATATTTTACTTTTAATGTTTATAACTCTAAGTTTGTGTGTATGGTTGTAGAATTTGTTCCAGAAATATCATTTGATTCATCGGGACTGCCTTCGACTTCGAGAGTATATCAATGTCCAAATAACGATATTTCCAAGTTGATGAGCAATATTTCCGATTTGAACCGCCTTGAAAGTTTTCCAAGCATTTATGTGCCTCCGCAAATTTTAATTTTCCTGTCAGCGGTTCTCGCAAACTCCGATTTAAGCATTCTTGGTTGCACCGTTGGCATTGGTTTGTTTACTCCAAATTGGAAAATGCAGCTTATTGCAAGTTTTGCATATTTTTAGCACTGGTTTTGGGGGTGCAGGATCACAACCTCTTGGTAATTTTACTGAATTATAATAAAAACTTTTTAAATAAAATTTTCTAACCTTTTCATTGTGGCCTTTACAAAAGTCAGGAAATACAAGAAAATGTCGTTATTCTAATCGTGGTTATTTTTATATAGAATTTTAAACCGATATAAGTTTGCAAATAAATTATTAAAATAATAATATAAGATGCTTAATTATCGTCATTTTAGAAGTTTGTCTTGAAAATTTTATTTTTTAGCGTCTTTCTGTATTCCAAAATGACAGTGCAACGATAAGCAAGATATTAGCCGAAACACATTGAGCTCAACAAACGACAGTTTTGAAATTATGAAAATAATTAAATCAAATGCGTGTGCGTTAGTCTTGCTAAGGCTCAGAAACGGGTGGGCCGATTTTAATAATTCCTAAAACCAAAGATGTGGTTTAGAAAAAAAGAAAATTACAAAAACTTCAAGGAACAGCGGAAAAATCGAAAATATCGAAATTGGTAATTTTGTATGGGAATTGCCACATCAGACTATTTTAAATAGCCAACAAATCTTGACGGCTGGACGGATTTAACTCAAATTCGGCACACACATTACTTGAATCCTAGATTAGGTTATGTCATACTTGGTTTTGACCACGCCCCTTCTTCTGTTCCTTTTCAATAAACGTAAATTATCCTACTAGCATACTTTTATTAGCGAAACTGTGCGTCTAAATAATTAAAAGAAAATTCTGTCAAAAAACATTCACATATCTTCAAAATTGCTCAAAATTTTAGTACAGCGTCTTTTTCTAATAACTTCGTTTCCTTAGAATAACAAAAAACTATCAGAAATTCGTATTTCTTAGTTTCGATGAAAATAACTCGGTTTTTTTAATACATTTCATATAATTTCTTTTCGTTGATAAATTCAATTTAAGCACTTAATAAACCATTTTTGAAGAAAGCTCTAACGTATTCATTTTTTACTCGAAAAATCTCAAAAGCTGTCATTTCAATAAATAAAAAAAACTTTAAAAAAAATTATTTGTTTGCCCATTGTGAGGATCGATCCTTAGACCACCTCATGGCTTCAAAACTAACAGTTGAGCTGACTATTTTTATTCAAATTGAAATGTACTAAAAAAATTTTGTAATAGAATTCGCAATAAAATGATATGACAGCACAATCTTTTGAATTCGAATAACAACAGCCTATTACATTCCGTGTTAATATGGGATATTGGAGTGTTTCATTCAATCAATAATTGAAATTCGATTGGCACCATTTGTTACCGATCATGAATGTTCGATAAAAAATTAATTTCGGGTGGAATCGTGATTTTAGGGCGGGACGAAGTTTGCTGGATCCTCTTGTATAAATATGTATATAAAATAAACAAAATTAAAGTAAATTAATTTTTGTTTTATGTATTTAGTGTACAAAAAAGTTTTAAAGTGTTTTTTTTTCAAGTTTGTCGCTTTATTGTGAAAAATTTGTTACAAATTCATTTTTTAAAGTATTGTCCATTTCTACCCACTGATTTTTCCCATCTTTCTGGAAATTATGTAAAAAATACGTTTTCATTTATCGATATCAAAAACTATCGATATTTTTTTTAATCCAAACCCCCCCTTAGGTAAATCCTGGCTACGGGCCTGCGGTAAACTATTGGTAAATTTTTGAATACAATTTTTGAAAATATTTTACGGGCATATTCCAAGAGTATATTTCAATTACAACACAAAATGTAGAACTTCTTGCTTGACCTGATACAATTGGATTGGCCCTCTAGTTGTTAACAGAATGAATTGTTCTTGGCTAAAAAATTTCTAGAAATTTTTTCGGAACATTGACAGAATAAGTTGAGCTTAAGTAGCTGAGTAGATCACAACAAAAATCACGCAAGACTACTAATGAATTGGTGTAGCGGATAACGAAACAGCTGTCTAGTCTGCTGTGTGATTACTCTTTACGGAATTGTTGCTGTTGTTGTTAGTTGTTTTCTTCATTCACATACTTGACCTCGAGCTCAACAGCTAGTCTTAATTAAAACAAAAAATTAACTAAAATAGAACTAATACAAGCGTTGCTATTTATATTTCTGGCCTTGGCAGTAGTAAGTGGTAAAACATACCATCTGACGTTTCTGTTGGAAACTTGACATGGTTGGACATACCCTTCTTTGGAACATTTTGTCAATTGAGTGTGACTTTTGTTGTTTAACCCATTTTCGACCGTTGGTAAATTTTTCGACCAGTTTAATTTCACACACTTTCGAAAAATTCTCTCTCACTTTCTATGCATGGTGTCGCCATGGGCGGGACGTCAAAATAAAAATTGATTCATTGACTTTCAAAATATGTATCACTCGCCGCAATTGACTCGTTTTTACCTGATGCACACCTGACTTTATATGATCATCCTTTTTAAAATTAAATTATAATTAATAATAAAATTAGAAAAAAACAAATCAGCCCACATAAAAAGTAATTCAAGTAATTTAAATTGCACTTGATATAGATAGTACCAAATTATAATACAAAATAAAGTTCATTCACAAAAGTTTGTTGAAAAATCATATCTTATCGAATTCATTCATTTTTATATTGTTTCCAGCCAACAGTCGAAAAATCGACTACCTCGACCCAACCAGCCGAAAAATCTGAAAATATTTTGAAAGCCCAAAATCATTTTTTAGGGTAAGTTCCTTGAAGGATTTAAATTTTCTCAAAAAAAAAATTGCCTCGGCCGGAAATGGGCTAAAGTAACTTGAGAAATTCATATCGGGCAAAAAATGGAAGTAACTCGTGAACTTTGTGAACTCTTTTACTCTTTGTACAGCGATAAAGCACCATCCTATAACACTGTAAAAAACTGGTGTAATCCAATCGTGGCCGACGTTCGTTCTAGAACAAATTTCGTGAAGGTCGCTCAAAATCGAATGGTGTGATGCCAGAAAACATCGATGCTGTGTGTGAACTGATAAAGCAAGATCTTCATGTGACATATCGTGATATTGAGGCATCTTTTGGTATTATTTTGACAAGAATTATTAAGATATTGCATGATCATTTGGCCGTAAAAAAGATTTGTTTGTGTTGAATCCCACATCATCTGACAAATTTTAAATAAAAGGCTCATGACGATTGCTTTAAGGAAATTTTGAAAAAATACGATTAAGATGAACCAAAAGCTATGTATAACATCTTAAATGGTGACGAATTATAAATAAATGCAGTCGGACCTAAAATTAAACAGAAATCGAACGTATGGGTCTTCCAAACGAGTTAAATCAAACGAAAGATATTCGTGGAAGAAGTACATTGAAGCGAATGGTTGTCTGTTTCCCTGGTATTAACAATCCAGTGGCGACAGTTTCGTTAGAGCAAAGTAGGAAGATCAATTCTGTATAGTACAAGACCAACTGTTTTCCACAAGTAATCGAAGAAATTCGGACAATGTCGAAGAAGAGGCGAATTATTCTGCATCATGACAATGCAAGCAAAGACCTTTTAGATCAGTCAAAAAATCGAATTAAGGACTCATTACGTGACATGACATGCCGTATAGCCCCTTTGACTTTTTTATTCCCAGAAATAATAGAAAAAAATTACGTGGTCAACGATTTTTGACACCCGAAGAAGCGGTTGTTGCATTCAATACGTTTCTTTTGGAGTTCATTGAATCGATAAGAAAATTTTTAGAAGTCCAGGCATAAGTTCAAGACTGAGTAAAAGAGAGCTGAACTGAGTTCTTTTGGGAGCTTAACATTAACAAAATGGAGTTGTTAAAGGTGGTTGGGAGTGTAAAAAAAGAGACGTGCCATTTACTATGCGACTTACGATTTAAAATTTTTGATTAAAATGTATTGGGATCGACATTTTCCTGATATAAAAGCCCTTTTCCCCTTGAAAATTATGGTTATTCACCAATGTAATAAATTGTTTAATACATTGCTTTGAGAGCACATACTTCAATACCCTGCCAATAAAAAAATTTTTGATTCACCCAAGCAAAGTATATAACATTTTAACCAATAGAGTAGGTAAACCAGAGAAAACTGTGACACTTTATCAAAATGGTATGAACAAAATTTATCGCTGAATACTCTTAGTTTGTAATAGTTCCCGTTTAGTTTTTGTCAATAACTTTTCTAAGAAAATAAGCATTATTATTTCAAAAAAGTCTGTAAACTTAAAGAATTTTTTCTAAAAATAAATATTTTTTTTAAAAACATACGCTTATAGTTCGCAGTTACTTTGTGGGCAATATGTACTATATAAGGCAATTGATAGTATATATAAGTTAAAATTAATACTAAATGAAATCCTAAGGTGAGCGGAAGGAGGAATGAGAAGGCGGGATTGGGTAATAAAAAGAAAAGGTGGACATAGAAAAATAGTGTTAATGAAATCAACTTTTGATAACCATATGTAACCATAACCATTGAACCATATATGTTTTAGAATCCTCAGGATCCTTATAATTCTAAGAAGTGCTTTCTCAGCAGAAAGAAAGTTTAAATTTTAGGAGCGTGAAAGAATAATTTTATCGGGTCCATTTTTTTCTGGGCAGGCAAAAAATATATTTAGATAAATGTTCATTGTAGAGTATTCATTTGACAAGCAAATTGTAATAGATATTTTATAGACCTTTAAATGAATCATTATTCTTTGCCACATGATTAGATTGTTGTAGAATTCTTAAATATAACAATTTTGATATTTTTGGTGATGTTATGGAGAATATTTTTTTAAAATCCAATTTTGATCAGTAATATTTCTTGTTTTATTATTAGGCCAGAAATATAAGTAACTACCCTTACCTTACATTGAAACAAATATTAATGATGATAGAAATATAAGTAGAATACCATAATGCTTTTGTGAGATTTTTTGACTTGTAACATACTTCCTGATATATCTTTATTATATTTTATAAGGCCTTATCTAGGTGTGGAATGAAAGAATATGGTCAGTTAAATAATCACAACTTAGTTCAGTTTATATAAATCAAAATATTTCAAAACCCATATCCTCCAGGAGATTTTGTTCAATACGTCAGATCAAGTTTGACCAAATTCGGACAAATAGTTTTGGAGTTTATAAGAAACAAACAAAAAAAAAATAAAACAAACTTTTTCCCTTTATTATATATAAATAATAAGTAAAGTTGCTAAATTACACAATATCTGGGAAGTATTACAATTTATTTCATATATTTCATAATTCACAATTTATTTATTTCTATTTTATTATTTGCTCAAACTATTTTTTTTATTTTTTTTTTTTTTTTTTGAGGCTTCAGGGAAATAAATTTCATTGCTTTTTACTGCATTCCGCGTCATAAACTCAAACTTAAAAATTTTATACAATATAGAGAAAAAAACACAAAAATTTCCATCTGCTACGTTTAAAAAAAAATAATAAATAAATAAACAAATAAATTCAAAATAAAGCATAATTCAACCAAACTCTTCAGGTTTGAGCTATTAATTCGCAAAAAATATAAACCAACAAAAAACGAAACCACAGCAATGGTGTCAAGGCCGCTGGCATTTTAGCAATAGTATAAATGCACAAAACTTAACCCCAATTCGAGGTATTAACAAAATCTGTAATGGTTGCAACAACAAACACGAAAAAGAAATTGCAACAGCAATCAAAGGAACAAAAAAAAAACAAAAAAAAAGAAAGCAAATCCTTGCAAAAGTAGCTTAAAACCATAACTTATGCCAAAGAAAGAGAAAAATCTGTAAAAACTCAGAAGAGAAGCTGGTCAAGTGTCGTCAGGTAGAAAAAACAAAAAAAAAAAAAACCACAAAGTAAATTTTGGTGGCGTGGGAGCAGAAAAAAGCCAATGAAGCTCTTGTTGCATGCAACAGAAAAATAAACAAAACAAGAAAAAACTATAAATAAATAAAAACAAAAAAAAAAACGCAAAGTCAACAGGAATTAAATGGAGCTATTTGTGAGTGTGGCTGTTTTTCTTGGTCGCAGCAAAATTTAATAAGCCAACAAACCAAACAAGCAGCACAGCAAAACCAACAACAAAAGCAGCAAATTCAAATTAATTCGATTTCAGCTAGTAAGAAACGCTATCAGACGCTGCGAGAGCAACACCACTACCACCTCCTCCACTCTATATGTGGTCAGAAGACAAAACAGAAACAAAACATTAGCAAAGCACATATATCCACACTCCTACACACAACAACTACAGGTGCGCTAGCAGCAACAGTAGCAGCAGCAGCAGGAGTAGCAGCAACCAAAAACAAACAGCCAACAAATAATGGAAATATTCTTCTCTGCTATAGCAGCAGCGAACGAGCACAACTCCTGCGGGATGTATCTGTGTGGTTATGAGAGCAGTAATAACAACAACAACAACAACAACGACAACAACAGCAGCAACAAATTATAACAACAATAGCACAAACATAGGTGTGCAAACAAACCAATTTCATTCGCAGCAATTTCGATAAAAAAAAAAATAAAACACGGCAAGAAAAAATGTTGCCCTCCCCGTGGAAATAAATGAAAGCTCTAAAAATTTGAATAAAAAGAAAATAAGTTCACTCGCCCATGTAGCGAGCCACCGGAAGCGGATATGCGCCTACGACAACACCAACGCGTTGCTCTTGTTCCAACTAACTATGGACTTTTATTTATGCTAATTGGAAAGGGCAACCCAATTTAGCCAAATGCGTTACAAATGGTCAGCTATGGGCTTAGATTCTGTTGCTAGAAGTTATTTGCCTTTGCTATGGATTTGGCGCTATTTGCTGGATTTGCAGGACTTAGGATTTTCGCGACTTGCGGCTAAGTTAATGTTGATTACATGCAGCGAAATAAAGAAGAAATTTATTTCGGTGCTTATTTGATAGGAATAATTAACGGTTTTTCTTAGACTTTTGCATGTTTAAAGTAAGCGGAATAATGACTTCTTAAGTAAAGAGATTATGAAGTGAATTGACAATTGGTGTGCATTTTTGACATGACACGTCACATTTTACCGCGCAGGTGACCAAAAAAAGTTGGAAAATGCATTTTTCAAAAATGCATCGACGTTGTAAGCAATTCTTACTCAATGAGTAAAGGATTAAAAAAAAATAGACGACAGTACGAGGGCAATTTGGGAAGTTAGTGAATTTTTTAATTTCCAGCGTAATTACTTTAAATGCAACACTGATCCTGTCAACTACCATCTATTAATAGACGACTGTCTATTATATATATTGCAGCTCTCTGCTACGCTTAATTTGTGTTTGCCAGCCATTGAAAGCAGACGATCTTGTGAGTTTTGGCGAAAATGGAAAAAAGTGAATTTCGTGTGCTCATCAAGCATTATTTTTTGCTACAAAAAAACCATCAGCCAAACCAAGGAAAGGCTTGATAAATACTATGGGGACTCTGCACCATCGATTGGAATGATTCACAATTGGTTTACTGAATTCCGATGTGGTTCAAACACAATTGACGCCGAACGTTCTAGACGCCCAAATGAGGTCACCACACCAAAAATGGTCACTAAAATTCACGATATCATGCTGGCAAAGTTAAAGTGCGGGAGATTGTTGAGGCCGTAGGGATCTCAGACGAACGGGTGTGGAACATTTTGCAAAATCTTTTGGATATGAACAAAATTATCTGCAAGATGGGTGCCGCGTTTGCTCACTCTCGACCATAAACGCGATCGTGTGACTGATTCAAAGGCGTGTTTGGCGATGTTGAACAAAGATAAGAAGGATTTTTTCCGTCGATTAGTAACCGTGGACGAAACATGGTTCCATCCCTACACAAACATAGAGACAAAGGAACAGTCGAAACAGTGAACTTCACCGACCCAACGTGCTCCGAAGAAGGCGAAGACGATGCTATCGGCCTGAAAGATTATGGCGACAGTATTTTGGGATAAACGCTGTAAAATATACATCGATTAGCTTCCACCGAAAAGAACGATCAATGGCAAATACTATGCAGCCAAATTGAACCGTTTCAACAACGCTTTGAAAGAGAAACGTCCCCATTTGGCGAGGAAAAAAGGGCTCTTCCATCAAGACAAAGCGCTCGTTCACACATACCCAGCTCCCAAAATTCAATGAATTGTAGTACGAATTGCTTCCTCATCTAGCATATTCTCCAGATTTCGATACCAGCGACTATTTTCTGCTTCCAAATCTGAAGAATTGGTTCGTCGAAATGAGATCCACCACCAGAGAGGAGCTCATCACCGAAACAGAGGCATATTTTGAGGACCTTCCGAAAACATATTTTTCGGATGGGACCAAAAAAGTTAAGGAACGTTGGGCAAAGTGTATCAAGCTAAAAGAAGACAATATGAAGAAATAAAACTTTTTTTGCCGTCAAAATTATTCCTTTTTTCATTTTTCACGGAAGTATCAAACGGCCTTCGTAATTAACCTTTACTTTGACTTTATCACCTCACCTTTACTTTGTCGTGAGGGCGAGGAGGTAGCAGTTTATGCAACAAAAATATAATATTGTTGCATGGAATTATTACTCTCTGGGTCGAAGTGCTACAAAAAATTTTATCTTACAATTGCAAAAAATTGTTCTTTAACCTCAACGAAAATGAAAACATAAAAAATTGTTGGAGCCTCAACACCACGGAGGCAACCGCTTGATGCATTGAAAATGCAACAACAATGAAAAAACGTTGCATGGTATTATAACTGCATGTCTATTTGCGCTGCGGATAAATATGATGAAACGACAGTATGAGCTTTTCGGTGACATGAATAAAAATATAAAAAAATAATAATGGCGTCATGAGACCTATCAGGAAACCCCTTAAAGTAACCTTATTGCACCAAATACAACAGCAAAAGCAAATAAAAATAAAAAAAAAGTAGAAATTAAGGAAATTAAGAAATTAATAAATTAAAATTCAAATAAGGGCAATTATTAGGTCAAGGATTTGGATAAGGATCATAATTGGACAAAGATTGGAACCAGGTATAAGAGACAGAGTAAGACAAAGATCGGAACAAGTCAAGTTGTTTTGGGTTGGTACACTAAGGGAAATAACGCATATTAGAATTATCCACGCCTGAGTATAAATTTTATTCAAATATTTACGTGGATAAATCCAATGTTTTCCTTACAACTCGTTTTTTTCCCGTATTTGAATTTTATTTATACCACACACGTACACACATATTCCATACAAGCAAGCAGCAACAGCATCGCACACGTACACACATACTCCGACAAACAGCAACAGCATCGCACTCTGTTTCTGCAGTTTATTTTTTGCATTTGCAGTTCTTATAGTTCTCATAGTTCTCATTTAGTTATTGTTTCAGGAGTAATATAGTATGCATGTTTGGCAACGAAATTAAATTATGTAGGGTGGAGTGACAACTCGGTGTTTTCTCAAGAACATCTTGGACCGCTTGTCATTTACCTGCATAATTTGCTTCTACCTACATAGATATATTTTGTAGATTACTTTTTCGTTCTCTATTTTATACTATGTTTGACAGTTGGTGCAATATTAGGGCATAAATTATACAGGCAATGGCATTTGATGAACGCAATATGAAGAAAGTAATACCATAAAACCACTAAATAACATATTCAATTTAAATATGTTGTTTTTAAATTCAATATTTTAATATACATTTTCTTTAAATGCGATAGTTTATTTTCAAATAGTAAATATTTGAAAGATATTTTAAAAAATTCGTGCATAATTTTAATATTTTTTTTATTAATTCTGATTAAATATTTAATTTAATTAAAAATGTATTCAAATAAATTTTAAATATTTACGTAGTCGATTTATTCAAATGCGTTATTGGTGCAAAAATTACTCGCTTTTTGGATAAATTAAAAAAGTTTTTGGATAAATTTAATATTTTTTTCCCTTAGTGTATTCACGTGATTTTGTATTCACGTAAATTTATTCATTGAACCCCATCCAATATTTCTAATACTTCATCAATCGGTTTTCCTTAAATAGAACAAAACAAAAAAAAAAAAAAAAAAATAAAATAAAAACTAAAAAATAGAAAATAAAAAAACAGGTTTAGCATAAAAAGAAAACAAAAACTTACTTAAACTACCTGATGTCTGCAAACTTTCTCAAGATGGACAAGAAATCCAAAATTACTGTGAGCAGCTCAGTTTTAACGTCTACATCCGAAATCATTTTTTTGGCAAACTCAACACATGCTGCATCAACTGGCAATTCACCTTTGACCTGTTCGAAGCGTGTAAAGTGGTAGACGTAATGTGATACAGAAATTAGCCATGTATCCCATCGAGTCAACACCTATTTAAGAATAAGTGAAATTCGCTGAACAACAAATGCTTTAAACAGGCAGCTGTAGATCAGGCACCATGTCTCTAAATAAAACCAACCGGGAAGCATTTTTTGTAAACGACTGATTTTTTGAAGCACTTCGTCATAGACATTCCGTATATAATTTTTTCTAAGCGTTCACGTAAAGAAAAAAAAACCGTTTGTGGCCAATTTGCCACAAACGAACTTCGTTTGCGTGCTTGAAATCGTTATTTGTAAAAGTTATTTCGTTTGTCATAAGCGCGAGTGATTTTTAAATTGCAGCAATTAAAAAATTTGTTTTTCCCAAATGAAAACTTCGTTTTTAATACGCGAATGGAGATAGCAACAGAGGAGCGATGAGTGCAATCCATAGGAAGACAAAAAAAAAAGTTTATCGCCAGTTTGCCGCAAACGAACTTCATTTGCCGTGCTTGAAATCGTTATTTGCAAACGTTTCAACAGTTGTCATAATAATAGTCAGTTGCGAGAAACGCGTCATTTAGTTGCAGTTAATTAATTTCGTTTGTCATATACGCGAATGATTTTAAAATTGCAGCAATTAAAAAATTTGTTTTTCCCAACTGAAAACTTCGTTTGTTTTTTCCTTCGTTGTATAAACACAACGCTTATAGTTCAGAGTTACTTTTTGGACAAATTGTTATTATGAATTGGTAATTTGCTTAATATGCTGATGAAGATAGCAACAGAGGTTGCGATGAGTGCAATTCATAAGAAGACGGTCGGATATAGGGAGAAAGATAAATAATATAAATAAAAATGACCGAAATAGCTTGCGGTATATATACTTGCATAATATGTATATTTAAGTTGATGACAACTGAATATTCGTCTGAGGCAAATACAACTCACAAACGAATTGTAGTTGGTGAACTATTCAGTTGCGGTAAACGAAAAATTTCTTTGCAGTGGTATTCCGTGATTTGAACTGACGAAAGCAAAATAAATAAATAAAAGCAAAATGCACGTATCAGACGGAATCCTATATGTGTGGGGAAAATACCATACAAAAGGATAACTGATCGCAATGTTATTTCTACCTTTAAATTTGGCGGAGGAAAAATTTTATTTTGGGATTTTTGGGGTTTTACCAGAAATTATAACGGAAAACTAATTTTGATTCAAGGCATGATGACAGCTAATATCTACATCAATATATTACAACAAGGATATTTACCTTCTCTTGAAAAATTGGGATTAAATGCTAAGAATTATACATTGATGCAAGACAACGATTCCAAACATATGGCTAGAGATAACAAGACGTTTTTAAAAATCAATAATATTAATACCATGGAGTGGCCGCCGCAAAGCCCTGATGTCAATTCAATTGGACCCCTTGGGTTTTTATTATCCGAATCCGCCAGCAAACAAAGAGGATCTTTTTTCACGATACCAAGAAGTTTGGAACGCTATTACCCTCAAAGAATGTGAGATGCCAGCTAGGATACAACAAATAGTTACCGCTTACTTTGAAAGCGAGTTTGAAGTTATAGTTGATATTGCAAAGTTCGTAATAATTGAAAACAGAGGAACTAAAAAAAAATCACTGTGATAAAGCATGGAACATTATATAACTTATCAATGGAAAAAAAGCCAAACATCGATGATATTTATTTATTACATTATTGCTTGTGACAGTTTTCTACCACTTTTTTGTAGCATAATTTTTCTTTATATTTACAATTCCGCCTAGCAAGTTGGCTGTCATAAAGTCAGACAGCAGAATTTATTAAAAAACAACAGAAATTTCATTTCCATGACGGCTGGAATTGTTAAGTAAGTTTTTTTTTTTTACATTTGTTTTTTCCTGTTTCTGTTACCGTTAACAAAAGCAGCCGACAGCCAGTTTTTTGTACGCAATCCAGACACCTGCAGCTGGGAAAAAAACACAATTTATTTCCCCAAAAGTATGCCACATAAATTTGCTTAGTTTTGTCAACAGTTTGTCATGAGTTTTGTTTGTTTTTGCGGTTACTCTATATATCATTATCGGTTCTGTGTTCTGGGTTGACATGTATTATTGTTTGTTTTATTTTTTTCTTACTAGGAACCAAATCAAGTTAAGTGACAGCGTTTAAATTTATTTCCTTAGAAATTATACTTGAAGGAAGCATATTTTTATGGCAAGCAACTGAAATTGTTTTCACTTTATTGAAGGGTTTTCTTTCGTGTCTCTTCAACTGTTTGAATTTCTTAGGAATTTCAATGCATTTATTTTGTAATTGCATAATTTTCCAGCTCATTTAAGTGGAAGCAATAAATTGTGGCATAAAAATACAAGAATACAAATGAATGCGACTGTGTTGGTCATTAAATAAATCAAATGGTATCGATTACTCGGTACACAATTAACGATTGTGTCGCATAAAAATATAAAATAACATAAATAATATTAAGTATTTTTATTGCTTGCTTGCTTCGCTTGATGGAAAACTACACCCACTTAAGCACAATAGAAGGGATAACTCCATAACAAGCACAATAACCTAGAATCATGGCAATACACAGTGGTTTTAACCCTTATCAGCAAAAGTGGGTCCAAGAAATATTATAACAGACTTAAACAATTCGTTATTCAAAAATAAGACATTTTAGGGAACAATTTTATAAAACAAAAAGTGCTTAGAATTCGACAAAATATTATAAAAAAAAAGCAATTTTGATAGTTTTGAATTTTTAAAAATAAAACGGCTCAACTCAAAAATCTATTAATGTCAAAATGTTTTTTTTTAATTTGTACTTGTATTTTGACAAATTCTAAGCACTTTCTGTTTTATAAAATTTTTCCCTAAAGTGCCTTTTATACGTTTTCTTTTATTGCGTCACTTTTGTCCAAAAAAGTTGCCAAAACACCTTTAAATTATACAAAATTTCATAAGCGCCAAGACAAGAAATAGAGCCTTCAATCTCAAAAATTCAGACATGTAGGGGGGAGGGGGGGGAGGAGTGGCCGATTTAATAAAGAAGGCCCCATCTACATATATCTATTCTGCTAAAAAATCTAGAGTAAACTTCGATAAAGTTGATTTTTGACGTGGCAACTTTATGTTTTACCGCGCAGGTTTCCAAAAAAGTTTCAAATGGCATTTTTTTTTTTTAAATGCATCGACGTTGCATGGAATTGTTTCGCGCAGAGTATAGATGCTATAAGTAAAGTAATGATAATTATGATGCTATAATTAGAGACAGTAAATGCCAATTTTTTTGACTTTATGACAAAAATTAGAAAAAAATTATAAACGTCTTCGGAACGTTTAGGCAACTGTTTAAGCAACTTAACTGAAAATTTGTTGCATGGAATTATAACGCGCTATGAATAGGTGCTACTGTAAAAAATTTCATGCACTCTGATTCTTAGCCCTCACGAAAAAATAAACAAAAGTTAATGACGTCATGTGGCCGCTTTAAGATTAAAAAACAGCAATCATGCAACGGCGTTGCATGGAATTATAACTCGATGAACATATGCGCTACGGTTAATACTATAAAACAGATGAAGAATGAAGGATTTGTATTTACCCTTACGCCAAAAATAAAAAAAAATAAGTTATGACGTCATCAGGTCGTGGTAGCAACTCATGTAACAAAAATTCAATATTGGCGAATGGAATTATTACTCGTTGAGTAGAAGTGCTACGGAAAACTAAATTTTATGATAGCAAAGAAAGGTTTTTGCATTCATAACTAAAATTAAAAAAAAAATATGGCTCAACGACACATCGGAGGTAACCGCTTAATGCATTTTAAATGGAACAACAATGAAAAAACGTTGCAAGGAATTACAATTTCGTGTCTATTGTAAAATTTATGGAAATACAGTAAAACTACACTAAGGGAAAAAAATATTAAATTTATCCAAAAAATTTTTTAATTTATCCAAAAAGCAAGTAATTTTTGCACTTATAAAGCATTTGCATAAATCGACTACGGAAATATTTAAAATTTATTTAAATATTTTCTTAATTAAATAAAATATTTAAATATTTAAACAGAATTAATAAAAAATATATTAAAATTGTGCACGAATTTTTTTAAAATAGTTTTCAGAAAATATCAAGTCGTCACTCAACCCTACATCATTTCATACAACGATCACCCTTCGCATGCACAAATCATCTTGGCCAAATATCCACCCTATATTACCCTTGCAACATTAACTAAGTGAGAACTATAAGAAACCTGCAGGAACAGAATGCGATGCTGTTGCTGCTAGCTTGTATGGCATATATGTGTACGTGTGTGGTATAAACGACCATTAGTTGCTAAAATGACCCATTGCATCTTTTACTCCCGAGATCATTTAAATTATTTTTTAAAAAAAACTTGTTACTTATCATGTTTATTGTTATTTTTTTAAAATTTTTTTTTTTATTTATACCTTCTACAAGCAATCTATCACATAAGACTCATCTCAACTTTTTTCCCAGATTAATATGAGAATTATTTTTTTATCAAATTGTTACAAATCGTTATGGTTTTCTGAATTTTACCATCCCAACCCTGAACGACCATTATAACCTACCTGAACTTTTTCACAGATGAAAATGAAAATGGTTTCTTAAGTATGAAGTAATATTATGATAATAAGTCATAGAAAAATTTCTGAATTTTAGCATTATTTTGCCCATTATGGTCTATCTGAACTTTTTTGCCAGATGTAAATGATGAGTGGTTTCTTGAGTATGAAGTTATAAGTCACAGAAAATTTCTTCATTTTAGCGTTATTTTGCCCTGAAGGATCTCTGTGTCCTTCATGACCCACATCAACTTTTTTCTCAGGTAAATGCTAAATTTAGTTTTTTGGGAAAAATCATTTTTACTATCCTTTACCTTCTACGAGCATTGCGTCAGATATGACCCACCTCAATTTCTCATGGAAATGAATTTTTTTTTTAAGCGTATTGTTACATATCATAAATTTTTTCTGATTTTTACTATCTTTAATACTTAATGATCATTGTGTTATTTATGAACAACATCAACTTTTTCTCAGATGGTCATCAAAATTATTATTTTAAGAAAATAGATTGCACCCTCTGTAGTTGGGTAGATAGCTCGCTTGACTGAAACCCCAGGGGTCTCGGGATCAAATTTCGGCCATGGTTCTACGCTTTGATCCTTCTTTATTTCTTTCCTTATTACTAAGCCTAAATGAAAAATTCATTAATATTTACGGTTTAAAGTTGTACTTGATGGTGGAGAAGTTTCTTCTTTCCCTCTAATCTATTAATCTATTACCCATTTCGAACCAAGGCAGATTTGACTGAATAGGTGGAACACTTCAGGTGTTACAGCAGGTTCAAAGATAAAAAAAAAATATGATAAGGAAATTAGTCTTTTAAATTATTAATTAAGAATCATGTAGTTTTCTTATTTTTTGGTATCATTTACTCAAAAGGACTATTGGGCCATTTAAGACCCATCTCAACTTTTTGTCACACAAACATGATAATTATTTTTATTATTTCAAAAATTGTTACTTATAAAAAGGTTGCGTTTCCAAAGTATTTTATTTGCGAAAATATGATAATTTCGTAGATCCATGTAAGTTTAAAAATCATTCGGTTTTGAGAGTCGTTTTAGTTGAACGCATTATTTCAAACTGAGTCATTGGCAAATACCGAGAACATCACTCTCTACTCAAAAGGGTCCAGAAAGGAATTTTATGACTCAAAGAATTTCAAAGTGACTCATTTGCGAGTATCAAAAACATTCTTTTCTACACGAAAGGGTTCAGAAAGGAATTTTAAAAAGTTCATTTCTGTTCACTTGAAATCATTTCATGGGACTATTTATGTTATCAACATTTTTTTCATTTCTAATTCTCAGTTAATTTTCTAATAATTGAAATTAAATTTTCTAATAATTGAAATTAAATTGTTGTTCTATCTTCTTGCTTTGACTTTAACTTCATTCAATTTTGCTTTATTCGTCTACTTACTTGTTACCTTAACGATTTATGTGCGTAATTGAGCAAATTTACGATACTTCTTGCTTTTGGTTTATTCAAAATTGCATGAGAGCAGCCAATTTTGGCTCGCTTTGAAGCTAATCATTAATGAACCAAATAATGACCAAATTAATTATGTATTTTATACGAACTCAACTGGAATGTTACGAGAAAAAGTTTTGACGTGATTTATAGTTTTTGGTTAGCTTATTTATTACGCTTAGCTTAAGTTTCCTGGTTTCTGATAGCGCTGTAATGGCGCAAAATGGTGCAGGATTGAGCTTGTTTGATTCGTCTTTGAGTAAGGCAGGCACTTTATTTACGATCATTGTGCATCATACTTTATGTAAAAAATTTGTTACTGTGTCCATTTATTTTAATATTTAATATTAAACACTTTCGCGAACCTAACTGAACTAACATTTATTGTTAATTTCAAATCAAAAACGATATGAATGCCATATCATCTTATAGTAACCATATTCACCGCATTTAGCATTCTGGGTCTATTTCCTATTTCCAAACCTGAAAAAGTGGCCTTGGCGGTAAGAGATTTTGGTCGAATTATGAGGTCATAACTGAAACAACGCTTATACAGTAGACGCTCGAAAATTAGAACTCTCGGAAATTCGAATCCTTCGGAAATTAGAGCTAGCGTTTTCAATACATTACACGCTCTGAAATTAGAACCGTCAGTTCTAATAAGACCTATTATTTGGAAAGAATAAATAAATTAGAAAAACGCTGGACTAGAAAGATGTATTGATCTAAAAGGAGACTGTTTTAAAAAATAAAACGCTTTTTCACCAAAAAGAAAACAAAAAAGAAAAAATTTATTCAAAAAGTCAATGACTTATCAAATAACCCTTGCATATAAAAAATAACTATAGGAAACGGACGATGCTTTGAAAATAATGGGATAGTACCAATAATTAATGGTCATTTAGTTGATTTTTCCATAGAATTAATAGAAAAAAGTTTAATATAAATATTTGCACATTGTTAGTCATAACTTCGATATATTTATCTAAGGAATTTCTACACATTACTAATGTTGTATCTATAGAAACTTTGAATTTAGATTTTTTTTGACTTTGACTTTGCAACACAAGTTTAAACTTTTGCAAAAAGTCGAATCAAGATTGAATCTAAACGAAATGAATCAAGATTGAATCTAAACGAAAATTTAGAAATAGGAGGTAAAAACTTTTTAGCATAGAAACTGAAAACTTTTCAAATATAAGATATATGGTGTGTTTCTTGGATGAAAAATTGTCTATATCTCCTAAATCTCTTTTGGTAATAGTACGGAACTAGCTATTTCACTAGCCCCTAGGTGTACAGTATTAGTACAACAATAATTTCACTAGTACTATAGTACCAGCCAGACAGAAAGTTAAAAAAACAATATCCTGCGTTTTATTTTTATTTATTATTATTTATTTAAAACAAGAAGCATGTAAAACGTTAAAGTAAAGTTTAAAACTATTATAAGGCCAAAAAGACTCCAGCATAAAAAAAAAAATAACACCATCAGTGACATATATATTTATCAATTATATGGACTTCCACATTAAACCGCTTTATCTCTTGGTCACTCACAAGTACGATAACATCTTAAAAATGACCTCGGTACCATTTTTTTATTTTTTTTTATGTTTTTTTTTTTCAAGCGGAATATAATTACCTTATAAAGAGAGAGATTCGTTACCTTTTTAACGAATTTAGCTGAACTTGCTATTAGAATAAAGGTAACAAGCTCAAAACAAGACTTTTTCCGAAAAACACCTACATAAGATAAAAAACGCATCTGTGAGTTTACACAGAAAAAACAAAAAAAAAAAAAACATGCAGTAATATTTTTAAAGGTTCCTTTTATTGGAATGATGACGAATGGTGGCACCTAACTTCTAAGCTTTCTAAGAAAATATTTCCATATGAAAAGCTTCCAAGTTAAAAATATTTTATTTTTAAATTCAAACCATTTATATTTTTCTCAAAATTACATTTAACTACAAAAATAACACGCCTACGTATGCACACCTATACACACACTCACTCACACACACACACACACACATACACACACACCCAAAAACCCAAGCAAATAAGCTTAAATTCTTCATCGGGGCAACTTGATGAAGCATCAAATGCTTTTTGTAGGCTATTTAAAGATAAGACACCTAAAAGTATGCAAGAAAAAAAAAATGGAATGAAACGCAGTCAATCTATGTGTGTGAAAAAGAAATGTGATGTAAATGGAATTGTTGTCAACAGCAACAGCAATACCAAAAGCAACATCGACAAAATAAACAACAACAAGAAGTAGCGGAAATGTCAAAAAAAAAATACAACAACTGCAAGTTTTTGCTATAAACATAAGTGAAGTAAAAATGCAACGAACCGTTAAACAGGATGACGCCAAAAATAAATTTTGTTAAATCCTTGCTGTGTGTGTTGACCTCTTGAAACACTTAAAGCGCCGTCGTCTAAGAGGTTGACTTGTTTATGTGCTCGTACATGTGTTGTTTTTGCTTTTGTGTCGACTTGGGTCGAAATGTTTGCCTAGCCTTGCTTGGCTAAGAGCAGCACATAGCCTTTTTCTTTTTTGAAATTTTTTGTTTTTCAAATTTTTTTACGCTTGTCGCTTAACACACTTTCCGAAGTATGCAGCGAGCTGCTGCACTAAAGATGTCCTTGTGCAAGGACCCAACTCAGTTAAAGTAAAACAGGCGACAATAGGTGGTAAACAAACACAACACTTTCACTTTTTAATTTTTTTTTTTAACTACTTTTTAGTTGTTAATTTTTTTGTTAGTTTTATAATCTCAGAAACTTCTATTAACCCGTTAAACATAGTCGGTGGTTTTTAACTTTAACTAGCTTAAGCACTCTATGAACAGCTTCGAGCAGCTTTATCAGAAAGATAGGTCAAGATTTTTATGTGATAAACACTAAATTTGGCATTGAAACATTTTCATGCTTCTTCTCTTGCTCTCTATCTCTCTCTTTCTCTAAAATTAGCATAAATGTTAAACATAAAGAAAACAAGGAAATGCGAATTGTGAGTTCTTGGGGTTTTTGTCCTTAATATTTACTGTTTTGTTCCATTTAATTTTTTATAAATTTTAAATTTTCAACAATTTTTTTCTTAAGCTTCATCAAGCTTTTCTAGAATGCCCCCGTTTGAAAGGCTTTGGCTACGAACACGCGTCGAGTTCTCTAGGAAGCTACCAACCCGAACGAAAACCGAAAATGAACTGATTCTGAGCTGGCTGCCAAGTTGGAGCCACACGGCGAACATTATGGAAAATTCACTGAAGTCACCCTCGCAGAACCTCACGAAACGTAAAACCTTAAACGAAGCCAACGCGAATCTATGAATCAGTAAACGAACCGAACAACTGGCAAATGTAGAGAGCAACGGAATGAGCCGCCCCAACCAACATCACATTGAGCGACGGAGCGTACGAATGAGCGGTGATATGTTCGTGCAGCAACGTTCTGTTAGTGGCCATAGCGGCCAGAATCAGAATCATGTCAGCAATGAGCTACGCTTTAGTAATTTTCACTTTTGGTCACGAACCGTGACTCTGAAGCTGTGTGCGCCGTGTTGCAATGCAAAGTAACAACATCAGCAACAATAAGACAGCAACAAGCAAACAAACAAACAAAGAAAAACGAGCTCAAATGAACGAGTGGCTTAGAGCGAAAATGTACAAAATCCATTCTATACGGTTAGGAAAATGAAATGAAATTGGAAAATGCTGAGAGAGCAACGGAAAATGAGAAATTTTCAAAACTATTGAAATATAAGAGACTTAGTGAGAGTGTGCATTCCCCTACGCAAAGTTAGTTTCGTTCGATGTTTAAGAGAGCATAATTTTCACTCAATGGAACAAATGTAAACATTCTCTGTTGTGCTCAAATGTTGCTCCAGATAGTTTGCAATAATGTTGGAATAATTTGACCGATTTTCTCGTGTTTATGTTAAGAATTGTTAACATTCTTAAAGTGAAAATAATTGATGCTGACGAAAGAGAGACAAACTTGTTGAGAAGTTGCAATCAGAGCATTAAAAATTTAATTATTATGCCTTAAATTTGAAGAGATGCTTTATTAAAAATATGCAACTTTTTGTTAAATTAATATTCAATGATTTGAATATTCAAATATTAATTAACCACAAACAAAAATCTCACATTGCATTTATTTTTAATCCAGCTTAAGGCCACCCAATGCCTCGCTAAAAATGAAATTGTACAAAAATTATAAAAGATCTCGACGGCGAAAACAGCGACAAGCTGTCAAATAAGGAATAGTTTATTTCGACTTAACGACATTGCGACATTTGACAAAATTCTCTCCATAAGAAATACATGTAAAACAATTTGACAGATGTCGCTTTTGTAGTCAATGTGTTCATAATTCTTACTTCTGACAATCCGACCAGACATTTGTTCACCATTTGATACGATCTGTCTTAGTGAACAAGATTCTTCCTTTATGATTTCTTTCTAATGTTTTCTTTGATATACAAGTATATCCTTCCATCCATTAAATAAGTTATTTCATAGCTGAAGTCAAGACCGAACAGAGAAAAGAAAGTTCCATGCAATGCTATTTTCCTTTGTTTTCACAGACCTCTGAAAAGATTCATTTGAACATTTAAAGCCTCAAATGGCAGTTACCTCTCACAGTTTATAATATTTAATAAGGCAATAACTAATTTTCGAAATTTTTGACCTATCAAATTTTGTAATAAAAAAAGGTGACCATAATAAGTGAAGTATTCGTTGACGTATTCATAAAAAAACATAAAAACAATTAAAATTCATTAAAATTTTAAATGTCATTTGAAAGGTACATCTTGCACACACAAAAAAAATATAGAAAACAAAACGCAAAAAAAACGGAACAATTTTCCGAAAAATTTATACGAAAAATGTTCAAATAAATATAAATAAAAGATATTGGCTGTATCGTGGACACTCCGGTATATTTTGACGTAACAGCGTATATTTTGACATAACAGCGTATCTTTATTATTGCCGTTACTCTTATCCCTATCCTTTTCTTGGTTTACCAACTTGTCCTTATACTTATCTTTATTCTTAAATTTATCCTAATAATTGTTCTACCTCTTGTTCAAACTTTTGATTTAATCCATGCACGAATTCCTGACCTTGTTCTTGTCGTTCCCCCATCTTTGCCATCAATCTTGACATAAGTGTGTCAAAATGTCCTATTCTTTTTCCCATTTCTTGGCCTTATCCGTACTTAAACTTGCCTTAAATATTATTTTAGGTCTGTCTGAATCTTTCGTTATCCTTCTCGTAGTTCTTTTATTCTTTCTTAAACTTGTCTTAAATATTATTTTAGATATTTCTAAATCTGTCGTAAAGTGGACTTTTGATATTTAAACCAAAAATTTCCCAACAGGCGCTGCCAGAATTTTGGCTTTAATTTCTGATATCAATCTATTATTTAAATGGAAACATTAATAATAGCATATATTTTTTTTTTCTCATACATTATTGTCAGAATATAGTGTTCATTTTTCTTAGCTTATTTTCCCTCAAAATGTATCTCAAACATTTTATTCATATCTACAGAAAATTTCCCAAAGTTTATTTGAGCAGATATCAAGAAAATCGCTACAGCTGCTACCTAAAAGTAAAAAAATATTCTCTTAATGTTGCTCTCAACTGTTTTTAGCATTTTAGTGCTCACACTTAATTAGTAAGGCGAACATGTTGCAGATCTTAAGGTTTTGGTTGCATGCTGCTATTCTATTACAACCAACATGTTGTGTTTATGTTTTGAGCACATGTTTTTTGTTGCATCAGCGCGTAAACAAATTAAAAAAGCACTCAACAAGAGCAGGCAAAATGTTGATTAGAGAGTTCTGAATCAGTTTATTTTAATTGTGTTTTGCTGCGCGAGCACTAGAGCAACATGTATACAAATGCTAGTTATAACATTGAAGCTGGCTGTTTTATGTTAAATGTAATGTTGCTGTTATTAAAATTTCAACATGTAAGAACAATGTTATGATTATCTCAGCATTCTCATAATAACTACTTAGTAAAAAATTTATTTATAAAAACTTTTATATATTTCTATGTTAAGCTCTAACAGCTCATGTCAAGTATTAAGTTGCAAAGGACCATTCACAACAACAAGCTAGCAGAGCCAAACAACTTTTCTTTTGAAAGTGTTTTCTTCTAGGATATCTAAAAATTAATTTTTAATGATTTCTTCGGAATAAACATTTATAACGATTAACAGCGCCTGGATGAGTTGTTCCCTCATGATTAATATTCAAAATCTTCACAAGCTAAACAAAGTGTTATATGTGTCATATACATACATACATACACTGACAACTTAGTTCTCGGTCAAAGCCCCTACCACATGGCAAAGATAGCTTATTGTTGGCCAAACAATTACCAATACCACAAAACAACACGTGTGCGTGTTGTCAAAATATGCAAGGGCGTGTATTTTTTTTTTCTCATGAGTTTAATATATGTATGCTCATATGCTGACTGACAGACCGACCCACCGACGTCTGTCATGCAGCAGAACATAGTAATTTATCAATCGCCGAAAATGGGCATCTATGGAGATACAAAAAAAAAAACAAAAACAATATGTAAACTATTTACATACACACATATGTATGTATATTACAACCAACAATATTCGACAAGGTTTTCTTTTCTTATACTTCGCTTAAACATTTAGATTGAATATCTTGCAATGCCAACGTCAACGCACTGGAGCAAAAAATTTGCTTGCATATGGGCGACATACAACGCGACAGAACGGCAAGCTAACAACACGCCAACCAAGCAAACGACCAACAATCCAACCAACCGACCAACCTACCGACTTCGAGCGCTGATCGAAGTACCTTGGCTTAGAGTCGCCGCTTTCGTCGCTATCCAATGGATGATGTTCACTCAACCAAGAAACTTGGGGTTGTTCTAAGGTCTGTCTGTACTTCAAATGCGAAAAACGTACCGAGCCAACCGGAAATGGTTTTATTTGCTGACTAAATTCATATATTTCTACACTGAGAGTACTCGTATCAATGTCTGTCTCGCTGGGTTGTCAGTCTCGCTGTCGAGTCTATCTATGCATTTATCTGTGCGTCGCTTGCTTTTCGCATTTATTTGCTGATGAATATTCGTTTTTTTCGCATTTAATTTTTAAATGTAAAAATGCGAATGAAAATGTTCTTGTCACACTCTCGTAATTTCGAGCGAACCCTTCTTCTTTCTGCTGTTGCTCCTGGCTGTCTCTGGAGGTATTGAAATCATGCTCAACATGCAATATATTTTAGCTGTACACTCACATTCAATCAAACAAATACAGATGATATAAAGTGAAATATGTAAATAAACTTTTTAAATCTGATTTTGTTTTTAAGGAGATATATTTACGCTTTTTAAAATATTTGTGATATTTAAACCGATGAAGAAATTTGTAATTTTCGTACTGTTATGATGTATTTTTTGTAGATATAAAAAAAAATCTCAAAATTGCAGCTATACACGGAGAGAATAAATCAAGCATTGTATTATTGAATCAAGCATATTAGTTTACACTCAAACGTAAATTGCTCAGTTCAAGCATTATTTTGCTAGAATTGAGCAAATTGAAAACACATTACATTGAGAAAAAAATGTTTCATTCGGGAAACATTTGCTTAAAACTCAAGAATATTTAGGTCTATAACCTCCTGGGGCCCGAGCAGTAAATTTTTGAATTCAAGCAGTTTTTTTTGGAATAACTGAGTGATTTGATTTGATGTTATAATGATGCAAATTTATCGATTAAATGTGAAATAAGTTTCTGATTAAGAATTTTCAATGGTATAATATATGATACTTTGGGTTACAGAAGAAAAAATAACAGGCTATTTCAATGTTATGTTTCCTCCAGGGATCCGAGCAATAAATTTTTCAATTCAAGCAGTTTTGAGTGATTTGATGTAACAATATGCAAATTTATCAATTAAATGTAAAATAAGTTTCTGCTTCAGGATTTTCAGGTGGTATCACATATGATACTTTAGGTCACAGAAGAGAAAGTAACGGGCTATTTCAATGTTATCAATTTATTTACATATGAATGCAAATTAGTCAAATTAAATGACGAAAGCTGTAATTATTTATCCCTATAGGTCTTTTCTATGCCCTCAACAAGAAAGCTCCCCTATTACTCAACAGATGGCGTTGCCACGAAGATTTAATTGCAAGTATCATATATTATACCCAGGGTTCCAGGAGGATATTCAAGAATAATATTTGCTGGAGGTGAGAAAAATTTGTTTGATTCCAGTAACAATTTGATAAATCATATTAAAGGTTGAAAAAACACCTTTACAATGGTACAACTTTGACCCCGCGACGGCCTCTAGTTTAGGAGATATAAGCAAAAGAAGTTTACTATTTTGTTTTTATTGTAAAATTCGAAAAACGTGTTGCACAAGGACAACTTGACAACTAGAGTTATTTGCTTGATTTGAGAAATTTTCTTTGAATTGAGAACAATTTGCTCGATTCAAGTAAAGAATTTACTGTAAACTATAATAATTTGCTTGCAAGAAAAGCATTTTATTAACACTTGAATGTTTTGCTTGATATATATTAAAGTGAAAATCCTGCAGCAAGGTGTAGAATGTAGGATAATCGATTATAAAAAAGAAACTCGAATATACCAAATATATCTTGTAGACATTTTTCCAAGTAAAGTAACAGATGAGACACTGCGCCTCCGACCATGCCATAGTTTGTCAATCCACACTATCTTAAACATCTTTTCATGTTAACATGTTGTGAATTATAAGCATGCCAATATAAGTTAAAGTGAGAAAAATTTGCTTGATTCAAGTAAACAATTTGCTGAAAATTAAAATGATTCTCTGCGATTAAATTAAGATAATATTTTTTTGATTCAAGTCTTGTGTGAGATTCTTGAATTAAAAATTTTATTCTTGCTTCAAACAATCGTTTATTTTACTGAATTTTACAAAGAAATGCTCATTATAAATTCATTTTCTTAATTTTAGTTTCTTGTGCTTGATTTGAGCAAATGAGGTTAAATTTCAAATTTTCTTAGATTAAGCAATATATTTGCTTCATGTTAGAATATTATTTGCCTCCGTGTTATGGTACTCAACTATCAAGGATAACGAAGATTTTGAAAATATGTAAACTTATGTAATTAACAGCGGAAGTCTAAATGGTCTTCCAAAACTCTGGCAAATCTATACAATTTTTTAAAATTTGGCAAAAGCCAGAACCAAAAAGGATCTGAACTTACTTATTAACTAGGTACAGGCCAAGTTATATCCAAAGAAAAAAGAGCCACCCTACTTCATTAATACTTTCAAAAGCTTTTACTACGAAACATCTTCTTCCCATTTTTGTTCTTTTTTTTTTATTTTCTTTGCCTTATTTTCTCAAGCTATGTAATGTCTATAAAATGCAAAAACCTTAACGTCAAACTTATTTTCAAACTATACAAAAACTGTTTTTGTTTTTGAAAATTTTTTCCAAATGCTGACAACAAGAAAATCACAGCATAAAGTTGGAGAAAAAGCTGCTGCTGCTGCTGTGGTCATAAATTATTTCTTTCTTAAAATTAACTGGTTGAACGTTTTGACGCAGAAGGTCGGGGGGCCGCTGTGAAAATAAGCAGCAGCGCACTCAACTTTTGCAACAACCTTGAACTGCTTTCAAGACGAAAACTACTACTACGACGACCGACCAACATTTTGCAGATTTTCGCATAATTAATTAAACCCGGCGATGACTCGGCGCAACTCTTGTGCAGCGTAGCAGCAGAACCTAAATTTCCCCCCACTTTGGAACTGCGAAGTGAGTGTTCTTCGTCTGCATCTTCGGCAATAACAGCGCCATCGAAAATATGAGGCAAATTTTTCCGCGTCATTTTCTGCTTTCATATTTTTTTTTTCTATAATTTTTTAATTTTTGGTTTTTTTTCAGTTTTATTTTATGCTGAAAATGAACTGGCGTAACTTAAGAAGGCAGAAAAATGGCGAAAAACATGGCGGCTGTGTTGAGTAAAAGCGCAGCTAAAAGTTTCTTAAGTACTGACAGCAACATGATAAATGAACGTTGCTGGAACTGGACACGACGAACAACAGCAGAGGCAGAGCGGAAGAGAGGTAGAGGGACAGAGGAGTGCAGTCAGAACGGCAGGCAGCCTTTAGCCACTTGTTAGCCAAAATGCGAAGCAATGGAGGGCAAAAAATTGCACAAACATGTTTTGCATGTTTGGGAAGGAAGACAATCTAATCCGTGCCTCCCTGCGTGCGAAGTAAAAAAAAAAAAAAAAAAAATCAAAAACATTCAAAACGGCAGCTGTTTTCGTAGCTTGTAAGAAGTCCTGCAATAGTTTAACAGCAACGACAAGTTACTCCCCAGCATGTCTTCCGCCATGCAGTTGGTCGACATTAAATAGCTTCGCGGCGTTGTTTGTCGAAAACACGTTCAACACAAGCTTAAACTTATTATTTATTTTGCAAAAAAGAAGAAACAACCTTTTTTTATTAATATTCGTTTGAGCAGTTCGTGCTCGCAGCGCTTTCGCGCATCATTAGGAGTCCATTAGTCATTGCCGCTGAATCTTGAAACTTTTAACTTCCTAGCTTGGCCTCATCTACCGCCAGCGTGCACTGCTCCCTAATGAAACTTTGAACTTAACCAACAAAATTAATGCTGAGATTGCATAGTCACACCTGTAGGTCATATCCTGAGCCTTCTCACACCTGCTGCCACAAAATTGGTTAATTGAATGTTTCCTTGAACACTTAATTACATTATTGGCAGGAATAAGAAGTGGCAGATACTCTAAAATAATTTCCAACAAAAATTAATCTCGCGATTAAAAATTTAAAACCAATAATCTAAGGATTAAGCTCGTTAGTTATGCTTTTATTGCCCGAATCGATATAAGTAATATTAATTTATTATTGTTTAGCGATAAAATTAAGATATAAAGGAATTTTTTTATGCCAGGACATTGTACATTGAAACTCTCTCGAGGTAAGTTTTCAAATCGCGGGCGGACTTTTCAAACTTATTTGTTCGACCCACTCTACAGTTGACAAATTGGATTTTGAACAAAACACAAGAAATTCTTCTAAATAGCTATTCATTTTATTCAATCGAGAAAATACATTTCTATTTTTAAACACACTTTTGGGCATATGCACACCACGGCTGCATCTGATGAATGTCAACCGAGAGACATGAACGGAACAAGACCAAGATATACTTAGTATTGTGAACGACGTCAAATCCATAAATTTTAATCTTCTTCAGGACTCTTATGAACGGGTGCAGTACTATCTTCCTTAAGAACTCTTCTTATTCGTCTGGGTTCCACTTCATATTGCACTACATCTTGCAAATATTTTGTACAAAAACGGTCAAAAATACAGCGAATAGCGATTTCAGATGTTGCAATATAGTGCTAGTTCTCTATAGTTTGACGCAAAGAACCATAATTTTCAAACCACGCTTCTAAACTTTGGAAATGCGAATGTAACTTCGATGTCATTACGATAAAAATGCAAAGACTTCTGAATAAAATGTATACTCACAGTTTGCAATCTCACTGTTTTGACAGTTATAAATGTCTGAAGTTAGTAAGGTTTAAAAAATATATTATATTTAAAGTTTCAAAACAATAAACACGACGGCTGCCTTTTAAGTCTTGCGTCACAGCAACACTAAGTATTGCCAGATGGATTTGACGGTTCCATTTGTAATGAACTTTCTAGCCGGGGTTAGCTCGCCGGATAGCCGGGTCTCGTTCAAAAATATTTCCCTGGTTGTTAATGAAAAACAAAATAGTTTTAATTATTTAAATTCATTGTTTCATTTTTTTTATTCAAAAGTTATTTTCATTTAAAATTCACATTTGGTTTATGTTTCTGCTGCTTCTCTATTTCCTTCGAAGTGCTTCGAAGTAGGATTCGTGAAATTCGTAGTCCGTTCGCCTGTCCGCTGTGTATTTGAATTTAGGATGGGCCATCGGGTATGTATGTCGTAAATGTCTTCAAAGTTGTCTGAACAAAAGTAGCACGTCTACTTGGATGTTTTTAGAGCAGATCGACCGGTATGAAACCACTCGAGTCGACGAAAAAAGCAGCTTTCGTGCTGTATTAAACCACTCGGGTCGACAACAAACAGCTTTCGTGATGCCACTAGGATGTTTTATGGCCGGCCGTCCGATATGGAACCACTCGGGTCGACAAGAAACACCCTTCACTGTTGTCTTTGGTCACTTACGTACTTGGTCACTTGTTCACTGTCCGCTGTCACTGGTTTACTTCTTGTCCTTGGTCACTTGTTCATTCGAATCACCGATGTGCGCTGCTTGCTTATTGACTTCAAAAAGAAACCCACTGTTAGTTCACTGACTCGTTTTATCCCCAAAAAGGGTAACGGGATCTTTTTTGTGTCACAAGTTTCTTTCCGATCTCTAAATTGAATTTTGCTTGCCTAGAACTAGCGGCAACCTTTTGCCCTGCATGTTATTGTTGTCATAGTTACTGTTTATTGACCCCTATGCATTTTGTTATTGCCATTTGTATGTGCATAGAATGCGTGTTATTTGTATGTTTTGCTGGTTTTGTTTTAGGGTGCGTTTATAGTGCCAACTATTGCCGAACCGAACCGAGCTAAAAACACACTGAAAGAAACTGGTAGTGCTTTCCGCCGTCACCTTGTTGTAGCTGGTTTTTGATTATTTGGGTTTGTTTGGATATATTAAGTTATTTTTTTTTTGTTTATTTTTGCAATCGAAGTATAAAAAAAAGCTTTCTTTCCTTAAACCAGCGAACAACAAGTGAAGATGCAAAAATGCGAAGCAACGCTGCTGAAACGCACTTTCAGCCACTAATGATAAGTATACAACGTGTCAAATAAAACAAAACACATGCAAACCGTGCGAACGAATGAGAAAGCAATAATCGGCACGCTGAATACCACAGCACAAGTCGTTTTAAGCTGCTTGTTCGGCTGGCACTATACACAGTTTGAGCTTATTTCATATGATTTTATATGTGCAGCATTTTTCAGCTTTCCTTTTCGGTTCGGTTCGGCAACAAGTCGGCACTATAAACTCGACCTTATGCGACTTCGTTGCATTGTTTTGTTGTTGTGCTACTTGATCATGCCATAGGCTCGCTGTTTGATTTGTTATTGTTTGATTGCGGGTCGCACAGCTGCGTGTTTATGAACAGGGGCGGTTCGAGGTATGACCGGGTTTTTGTTCAGGTACGGTTCGGAAGTTGCAGGGCCTGACCTTTGCATGTTTAGGGCCCGTTATATACATATGCAATACATGTATTGCAGATGGGGTTCAGGGGTGGCGAGGCCCTATGCGTAAATGCGGTTCAGAGGGAAATGTAAGGCATAAATTAGTTAAATTTTGGTTACTTACACTTTTGAAAATTTGTAATTTTTTGGTATAAACTTACTTACACCTTTTTGGTATATGTGCGCTTCTTGTGTTGTTTACAGTGGTTTGAAAATTGTTCAACAATAAAAATGAAATTAATACGTGAACAATTTTGGGTGATGATTTTTGACTATTTTCGCCGTAGATTGACAGTAAAAGAATGCACGGATCAACTTAATCTGACTTTTGGTGATGAAGCACCACCCATACTACTGTAAGAGTTATACAACGAGTTTGAGCGTTGTCGTTGTTCACTCCAAGACAAATTTCCGAATTGACATGCCGTAAAATTAAGTAACCTTAGGCATAAGTGGGACTAGCATGCATTCAATTTCAGCGGGTATGGTTTGAAACACGTCTACGAAATCACCACAAGTGACGACTCATGGATCTACCCTTATGAGCCCTAAACAAAGCAATAATCGATTGTTTGGGTCTTTAAAGTTATGCACTGTCGGAAGATGTCTAAGGAAATGATTGACAGTTTTTTCAACAAAAAAAAGGAGGTTATACCGCAACTGTATCACTTGTACAATGGAGAACTGGACAAACTGGGCTATGATGGGCAAAACTCGAGAAAATTTTACACGCAATAACATATCTTCTGAGACAATTGTTCTTAATATAATCAGAAAATTTCCCAAGAAACTGGCTCACTGCAAGATGTAAAGATTTCGTCACTGACGTTTGATCGATACTATCGACGCACTGAAGGAAAGCGTTGAAAACTTCCCAAGTACCTTAATTTGTCACCATGCTCTGCACTCCACGATCACATTGCAGCCAATATTGATGAAAGATTGAGCTATACATGCATACAAGGTATAATTGACTAAATAATTGCAGCTGGCAGACCAACATTTTTAAATTGTAGCAATTGAAAAATTTGTTTTTCCCAACTGAAAACTTTATTTGTTTTTCCCTTCGTTGTATAAACACAACGCTTATAGATCAGAGTTACTTTTTGGACAAATTGTCTTCTTATAACCATTACGTACAATAACAAAAATAAAAGTTGAACTATTTTGAATATGAAAACAAACTATTTCCATATAATTTCATAAAATATTTTTTACAAATGCCGGCTGTAAAATTCTTAGAAACAGTTTTTATGAACCAACTTTGAAAACGCTGAAACACGGGTACTTTAATTTTTGACCAACTTTCCAAATCCATTACCAGAACTTATTATTCTTCTTTGAATTCACATAGTGCACTTCTTTAAAAGTCAGAACTTCCAACTGAAGGGTACCAGGCACTAGAGAAGAAAAATAAATATAGGTTATATCAGTCCCTTCCATGAAAAATGTTGTTAACAATATCCAAAATTCAAGTATTTAGTATCATTAATTTTATTGATTCTGGCGCAAAAAAACAGGCCATGCGAGCATTTTTGCTATATGTTTTTATGTTCTCGGATTGGGTCTGAGTCACCTTCGGTAAAAGTATCTTATTTTTTTTTTTAAATCTTATCTTTTATATAATAATATTATATCTTTTATGCAATGATATTTTAAAAAAATATTTGAGTTTAGACAAAAAGCTCTAAAAATTAATAAAATTCATTTATATAATTTTTATTTTTGCCTTATGAGTTAAATGAGAGCGTCAAATTCTATTGTGCCTTGGGACTTCAAAAAAATTATTCAGTGATTTAGTGATATTATCAAGTCATCGTATGAACATTGCTATGGAGATATCTTAGATGGATATGCTAGGGCTGTGATACCATTATAGCCATATGGTAGATGGAGCCCTTTCGAGAAAAAAAAATCAATTTTTTTGCCTGGGTTAAGTACCTACATTTCGGAGGTCTTTGAGACATTCAAGGACAAATTTGAGACCGATGCTAGAGCGTTAAGTTATATGCATATCTTTTCCTGTGGAGTCGATTAAAGTAAATGTTTGCAACACAGGGAACAAAACGAGGTATTTATTTATTTTTGTTTTTTTTTTTTTCATTTATTCCTTTTTATAACTTCACCGACCAATGTGGGTTTAAACATTAAATGCCTTCAAAACGCATTGCTGTTGTTTTTTCTGCTTTCAGTTTTATGACAGTTGTTAATGTTACTGTTTTTCACGTTCAATAAAGCAAACTGAGCAGCAGATAACAAAAAAATCCACTTGTTCACTACAAATAAAAAACACACACACATACAATCCTTCACCTCCCATTCACATCTCCATATCGCGCGACATTTGCTTTATTACTCCTCATAATGATTTCTAATGTCCTTTGGCTGCGCTCATCCAGCGCGCATCGTCATCATCATCAACATCATCTGCAACATCTCCAACACACTGTTCTTAAGATCTTAAAATTCTGCATTGCTTTTATTTCAAAGCACACATAAACTGACTGACCTGTGACTGCATTTGCAGTCAACTTCATTTCAAAGGCAGCTTGCGCTGCGCCAGCGTGGATGCACTTCATCAAAAGCTCGCGCGTGTGAATCGCGGGGATTCTTCGTTCAGCATAATACGGCTACAATGTGCAGCAGTATGGTGTGTGACTGTGAGTATGTTCTTATTTGTTGCTGCTGCTGCTGCCGTTGTTGTTGCTGCTACTACAACGTACTAGACTGTACGTCATCAGCAACGGGAAGCGGAAACATTTTGCTCATTTGTTCGTTTCCATTTAACTAAGTGCAATTAAGTTGGCTGCTGTTTTTATGTGTGTGGATGTTTGTGTATACATTTAAAAGTGTGGGTGGTGCTTGTACCTTACTTGTACTCATCACTTTCAGCGCCCTAAACTCGTAATCTTTCATCTGTCGTTATTTTACTTATTTTTATTTCGCTGCACTTTTCGGTTTATAGCGTGAGTAGGACGGGACTAATTTATAAATATTTTTAAAAAGTCTTTACGAGAAAAGTTTAAACTCTCAAACCAATCAAAATTAAAAAAAAAAAAACAAAAATGTTGCAATATTTGATTTTGATTTTGATTTTGATTTTGATTTTGATTTTGATTTTTATTTTTATTTTGATTTTGATTTTGATTTTGATTTTGATTTCGATTTTGATTTTGATTTTGATTTTGATTTTGATTTTGATTTTGATTTTGATTTTGATTTTGATTTTGATTTTGATTTTGATTTTGATTTTGATTTTGATTTTGATTTTGTTGAATTTTTGTTCTGAAATTACAAAAAATTACCTTAAGAGCAAGCTTTTGTAAAATAGGCACGTTGCGCCGCTTCCTGCTACATACATAAGTTAGCATTTGTTAGTCGAGAAAAATCCGTGTTCATACGAATTATGACCGATTCAACCAAGTGATGTCGGCACTAAACTGAAGTCCTTTCCGCGAGTCCTTTTTGGTTGCTTGCCTGCTTGTTAAAACAACAACAACAATATGCGCTATGCCTGCAGCTGCTGCTGCCTTAAAAGCAGCCAGCAACATTTTCCCAACGAACGGAAACTAAAGCAAAAATTAAGAATATAAAAAAAAATCATAATTTTTATGAATTGTTGGGTTTCATTGCGCAATTAAGTGTCGTTGCACTGTGGAGCACCCCAGCAACGGCAGCTATGCACTTGCTCTCACATACACTCACACACACAGACTCACGCACACATATAGAAGACACTCAAGTGTTTATGTGTGTGGCTTTTGGGGTGGCGAGCAGGTGAACATTAAGTGCCGCGAGCGCACTTCAAGTGGACTCCGCTTTGGGAGCAGCTGTGAGCTGCTCCATGCAACTTAGAACTTCTATAGAATTGCATTTAATTTAAGTGTTTCGTCCCACTGTGCATTAATGTAGCGCAACGAAATACAAGGGAGTTAAATAGAAAAAAGGAAGCAGCGAAAAAGAAAAAAAAAGATTTAAAAAATGTTTTAATTAAAAAGCACATTTTTTTCCACATCAATTTTGGTGTTTTTTCCCCTCTTCTTTTTAGTATCCTCGTCCATGTTCCTTTCTACATTCAACTTGCCAGACATTAAGGTGTGGACTCGTGAATCCGCTGAGGCGCGTTTGCTGAGTACTTAGCTGACACTCTTTTTTTCTGCGCCTTGCAAATGCCTTGAAGCACATTTTTAATTTTGCATTAACTGTGCGCATAAATTATAAAATATCTACATATTTGAAAGATACAATTTTAAAGTTGTGCTCTCTTTAATGTTATGAATGAATGCAATATAATGAATATTCCATCGGAATTGGCTCGTTTGTCGGCTGAACGCTTTGCTTGTCTCTAAATCTACGGCCAATAATTGTTGCAACAAAAACCAACGCAGACTAGCAGCTTTTGTTATGAGCTGGCCAAAGCCATCAACTGAATTAAGTCCAAAACAAAAAAAAATTAAAAAACAAATTAATGCCATAGCAGAAGAAAAAAACACACACAAATCTGACTACCAGTGAATATTTTCATTTCATTACCGATTCTGGCATAATTCCAAAACTCAGCTTTGCCCAGCCGACGTCCTTCGTTGCCCAGCGTCTTTTTTGCGCCGCTAGCTCAGAAAATTAAATCCCGTAGTGCCAGCAGAGAGCTTTGCTAGGCCAATGCACTGCATTGTGTCTGGCTAAAGGACCAAATAAAAACCCATGTAACAAAAAAGCCAAAATAGAAAAAAATAGTGTAGAGCCAAAGCAAGTACCATAAAATGTGATTAATTTTCACAATCGGTTATGAGGTGCCGAATCTACTTAGAGTAGGAAACTTGAAATTAAAATAAATGCTTTTGAAATGAATTCAAGGATTTATTATGCGGCCAATTGTTATTTGTCAGGAATTTGCAGACAAACAAAAAAGAGTTGTTAGTTTTGGGTCTTGAACTTGCATAAAATAAAATCATTCTCGTTTTGTGGATACAGGATGTAGGTAGGGAAGTAAAAAAATTATTCAACCTAAAAACTCAACTGTATTACAGCCAATAGGTGGGGGAGAGGAGTCTAAAGTACACTGATGATGTGGAGGGAACATTTTTCTAGACTTCTGAATGGCCACGACGACAACCATACCGCCAATAGTGATGATTTCCCGGAAACACCAATTGGGGGCACAGCGTTGAAGTTCCGCGCCCGACCATAGTGAAGTCTTGAAAGATATAGCTCGGCTTAAAAACAACAAAGCCGCAGGAGTCGATGGCTTACCTGCGGAGCTCTTCAAAAATGGAGGCGAAGCTCTATTGAAATGCACTCATGAGCTCCTATGCAGAATATGGTCGGAAAAATGCATTCCAAACGATTGGAACTTCGAGGTTTCAGACAAGGTGATTCCCTATCGTGCGACTTTTTACACTTAATGATGGAGAAGATCATCCAAGCTGCTGATTTGAGACGAAGTGGCACGATATTCTACAAAAGTATTATGCTGCTGTCGCATGCTGATGATGTCTATATAATTTGCCATAATACACGCGAAGTCAACTCAGCATCTCCAGATTAGCGAAAAAATCGAGTCGAATGGGTCTTGGAGTGAACGCAAATAAGACGAAATACCTAGCGTCAACAAACAAACAGTTCCAGCGTCTTGAAAACCACGTCACTGTTGACAACATCTCCTTAGAAGTTGTTAAGGCCTTCGTCTACCTTGGATCCAGCATAAACTCTTTCAACGATGTCAGTATTGAGATAAAATGAAGGATAACTCTTGCCAACAGGTGTTAGTTTAGGCTGAGTAGGCTATTGAGAAGCAGAGCCCTCTCTCGACGAACAAAACTCACGCTCTATCACAAACCCGTATGTTGAGCAGTTCTGATGGAAAAACTTTGGGAGCCTTCGAGAGAAAGATCCTTCGTAAAATCTTCGGTTCAATCTGCGTCAATGGTGAGTTCCGAATTCGTAGGAACCACGGGTTGCATGAGCTGTACGCTGACATCGACATAGTTATTCGCAATAAAATCGAGCGGCTCCGCTGGCTAAGACATGTTGAGCGAATGGAAAACGACCCTCCAGCCAAAAAAATATTTGATTCGGTGCCCGGTGGTGGACAACGCAGAAGAGGATGCCCACATCTTCGTTGGAAGGATCAAGTGTTGGATAACCTGACTACGCTTGGTGTTTCCAACTGGCGCCGGCAAGTGCAAAACAGAAATGGGTGGCGCAATTTCTTATACGAGGCCAAAACCGACCAATGGTTGTAAGCGCCATATAAGTGAGCTGGTAAGGGGGGGAGGGGGGCGGGGGCAATTTCTAAAATACCATGTAGCTGCGAGGCCTCCAACGCCTGTATAAAATTGTTTATTACATTTGTTCGGTCATGGCCGCTGTATACTGATGACAACTGGCTTACACCGTAAGATGCTATGAGAAGAGGTCGGTCAGTTTTGGTCTCGTTCAAGATTTTGCGTCAGAAATTTATATTTTGCGCTTCCTGGAACCAGTTGGCTGGCACCCGTTGGAAACACCAAGCTTCCTCAGGTTGTACAACACATGTACCTTCCTCTTCCTGCGTTTACCGCCTCGGAACACCAAATTGAATATTGTTTTCACTGGAGCGTCGTTTTTCATCCACTCAACATGACCTAGCCAGCACCCTTTTCTGCCTAACGTAGACACCTGCTTTGACGGCTTAATTCTACGTTCCTCTTGGCAAGGAGTCTATGGTTGAAGGAAGTGATGCCAAACTGATAATCTTCCGGATGTTAATGCCAGCAACATTAATTTATTTATGTCCATCCAATCATCTCCAAGGCGCCACTGCCATGACTTCAGTCGCGACCAATGCCCTATTATAGTAGTTTCAATACCAGATACATACCACACTTACGTATATTTAATTTTACCACCCGGTTATAGAACTAACACAACCAGCACGAGACATCCCTAAGGGTCAGCCCTTCGAAAGTCTCTCGTTCAAAAGGGTTTTAGCTTGACGTATATTATAGAGCGTGGGCAATCACACACCACAAACGACATCACATCACACAAACGAAGTGGACCCAACCAGCGGAGCCATTCGGTGCTTATGCGCTTAGCTTCGTCGATATCGGCGTACAGCCCATACAGCACGTGGATCCATCAAATTCGGTACTAGCCTTTGACACAGATTGCACACAAGATTTTACAAAGGATCTTTCTTTCGAAGGCTCCCAAAATATTTTTCTTATAAAATGTCAATAAATTCTTATTGACAGTATTATGTATGGTCATTATCCAAATATTCATATAAAAACCTATCGATTGGTAGATTGGAAATTTAGAGTTTAACCCTTTCATACCCGATTTAAAATGGGAGGGGCTATAAATTTCTTGAGGAGAAATATATATTAGTCTTGACTCATATATGAACTGACAAACATTCCAAGGACAAAAAGTTCTTGGTATTCTGGTTCGTTTGTTACAGAATGTTATCTATAGGCAACATTGGCGAGTGCTTGAACAATGTTTAATAATTTTGTTTACTTGGTTTTACAATAAAACAATAATTTTAATGTTTAAGCGATCTTGATCTTGATTTCAACAATTTCACCCTACGGAGAACGGCTACTAAATGAAACGGCGTACAGTTTACAATACAACAAATAGCTGTTAGTTTGCACAACTCATAAGGCTACATAATGCAAGAAACCGCAGGTCAAAAATACAAATAGCTGAACTTAGAAGCCTATAAGTATAATGTTGCCTATAGGCAACATTGGGCATGAGAGAGTTAATGCACTTTTGGTTCCACTCTATAATCACTTTTAAATTTAACTTTGTTATGCTTTGTTTTTCGCTGTTTTTTCTGGCTCTTCGCAGTTATTTCTCTCTGTTTGTATTTTGGTCTTATTTTCTTTTTGTTTTTTTTCATTATAATTTTATTTATTTTCATTTTTGTTATCATTCGCTGTCAGCGTGTGTGTCAATTTGATAAAAATAGAAAAATTGAAATAAAATAATTCGACGAACTATGTGAACGGAAACGGAAACGACAAGGAATAAATGACTTGACATCATGCTGCGCGCATGTTAATGTCAAAAACAACAAGAATTTGTTACAACTACAACAAAAACAAGAAGTAGTAGCTGGAGAAGGAGCAAGTATCATGACAGCAAGTACGTAGTACATAAATGTGGGTGCGGAAGAAGAATAAGAAAAAAGTAACAGGACCATGGAGACAACAGTCCGCTGCAGACATCATTCTTCTCATGATTGTGATGAACGACAAGAAAGACAAGACAGTGCGTTGCATTAGTGGATGATGTCCTGCGTTTTGTTGGCTATGAATTTGACTTTATGCCATATTGAGTGATAAACCAAAATGAGCAGTTAAGAAAGAAAGAAAAGAAAAATAAAACAAATAATATAAATATAGAAAAAATAAAACAAAACGCAAGTAAAACTTGTGATTAGTTTGTTCGGTTTGATCATTTGTAGCAATGACAGCAACAACAGCGGCTAAACTGACAGCCACAGCTACTAACAACAGTGTGCAAACAAGCATACAGCACTCACACCTATACACTCACACCCATACACCCACACCCACAGCCACACACATAAATATCTATACATAACGAACGTGAGCTGTCAACAGCAACTTTGCGAACTCATTGTTTATAGGAGCTTTAGTGACAAAAATTAAATTTATAATAGTTATTTTCCCAGCTCTGCTTCGCACTCGCAACAAGCCAAGAAACACTGTCCTTGTGTCTTCTTGTTGCTGTGTAGCAGTATCTGCCGCTCTCATGCCCATCCTTGTCTTGGTCATTGTTAGCCCAATTTTGTGCCCTGCTACTTCGACAATGATTTGAAACGGATTCGAATGTCGAAAATAATGCCAACGTATTACTTTGTTTATATTTGTTATTGTTTTTCTTTTTTCTATTTGTTTTTTTTTTTTTGTTTTTTTCTACTTTTTTTTTGCCAAAAGTCCATTAGAAGTTTTTCCATTGTCATAACGGCCACCCAAGTAATTGTGGCTGGTTGGCATCTGCGGCGGAGTGGAGCGTGCTTTGATGGATTGCCTTGCGTTTCGCAGGATGTGTGCGTGTGTGTTAAGTATTGACTGACTGCATGAATGAATGAGAATGTATGAATGTATTCATGTAGGAATGAATGATGGAAAATATTATCATCGAGTGCAATAACGTGGAAGTGAATTTATTTGCTCTTCATTAAAGTTCGTCCTTTTATTATGATGATGTCCTTTGTTAAGATTATTTTGTTTGTTTTGTTGTTATTTCTTATAATGAAATTACAATAAGCTGCAATTGTTGTTGTTGCTGTTCAGCGATGATCGGCAACAAAGACGAAAGCCAAACAAAGCAATCGAATAAGTTACAAAATATGCAGAAGCACACAACAGGAAAACAAAAACTAACAACTTCTAAGACAAGATTCAAGTTTCAGCAAGAAAAAAGTTTTTTTATAACTTAAATAAGTAATTATTAACATACTTATATATTGACTTACCCGTCGTTGATCGAAATTATCTTTGAGAGTTTAAAACATTGTATGGACAGGAAACGTTTTATTGGAAAAAACTTTTAATCCACTGATTTCAGTGATACTTCCAGATATTTTCTCCTTTATTAGTGATAAGTTCGTTATATTATATTATTTTATACTATATTATTTTTCAAATTCTCCCACAGAACAGATCTATTTCATCTTGATAGAAAAAGTTGGTCACAAAAGTTGAAATTTCTAGTTTAACTCAAAGGTGTTGGAGTTGAGTTGGATAATTGTATTTGAGATCAAGTGGAGGTTGAACCATTTTTCCCGTAAGATGATGAGAAATGTTCGTAATAGTTGGGGACTTATGTGCGTTCCTTATGTGGCCGTTATGTATTTTTAAAAATTTTTTTGTAGAGTAAATATGACGGTTCTAGAAAATATTTCAACAAAATTCAGTTTTTGCGACCTCTTTATCATTGGGCACTATGACCACTTTAGAGATAATAGTTATTTACTGATTTAGGCATTATAGTTGTTGTAGTTATGTTCTGTCACCCTTAAAAATAAACGCTGTGAATAAATAATAAACTCTTCAAACCATACGAAGAACCTCCGAGTCTGAGGTTGCTTTTTACTGACAACACGAAGTACCTAGGAGTTATTCTAGATAAGAAACTTTTCTGGAATGATAACATAAAGGAACGTGTTAAAAAGGAAAACATAGCTCTATTTGCCTGTAAAAAAGCGATAGATAAAAAATGGGGTTTTTCGCCCAAAATAGTACGATTTATACGGCAATTCTGCGCCCCATACTTATATATGGGACACTGGTGTAGTGGAGCGCCCTTGAAAAGACAACTGCACTTCAGAAATTTGCAAAGGTTCATATAAGTGCAAGTCTATGTATTACCGGGCATTATCCCCAACTAGTGCTTAGTGCAGACTAAGAGGATCTTGAAGGGATAAAAAAAGTAAAATTACTCCAAAGTAAAATTATTCCAAAGTCTGACAATAGCGCTGTAGGACGTCATGCTCTCTATCGCTCTCATTTGCGGAACGCTTAATCTTGTTTCTATCATTCTTGACCATGACATAATCTAACCTAAACTTGAAGTAAACATTTTTGACGTGACGAAGTTACGCTTTACCGCGCAGGTTTCCAAAAAAGGTGAAAAATGCATTTTTTCAAATTGATCGGCGTTGCATTGAATTGTTACTCGCTGAGTAAAAACGCTACGACTAAAAAAATGGTACGACCGTAAAGGTTAATTCTTTGACTTCATTATAAAAATAAAATAAAAATTCAAAACGTCATTGGGACGTGGTGGGAGCTGCTTAAGCAACGCAAGTGAAAATTCGTTACATGGAATTATTACTTGCTGAGTATTAGCGCTAGGTTTAAAAATATGCTATAGCAATAAAGACCTGCTCTAAGACCTCACAAAAAAATTAGACAAAAAAATTTCTGATGTCATGGGAACGAAAAGAGAGCCGTTCAAAGATCGACAATGCAACATTCATGCAACGGCGTTGCATCGAATTTTTATCCGGTGAGTATATAACCTACGATAAAAGTTTGAAAAGGAAAATGAAGGATTTATACTTGGCCTTATTACAAAAATATAAAAAACAAAAAAATGCTGTCTAGACCAGGTCGCGAATATAACAGCTTATGTAACAGAAATGTAATATCGTTGCATGGAATTATTACTCATTCAGGAGATGTGCTACGGTTAATTTTGTTTTACGACAGCATAAAAGTATTACGACGCCTTACAACTAAAATACGAAAAAAGTTCTTATCATCATAATTTCAAGATGGCAACCACATAATGCAGTAAAAATAAAGCGTGACGGTAAATTTTAAGGAACAAAAATGAAGCTTAGGTCTTCGAGCACATGATAAAATTCAAAAAAAAACTTACGGTGTCATGAGGACCCTCAGGGAACCGCCTAATGTGACGTATATGCATCACTTTTGCTGTATTAATTGCATATTGCTAAGGCAAAGGAAAAGCACAATGTAGAAGCAAATAAAAAAAAACCAAAGGCAATAACACCAACGAAAACAACAACAAAAAATTAACATCAATTAACATCAGCATCATCAACATCAACATCAACATCAACATCAACATCAACATCAACATCAACATCAACATCAACATCAACATCAACATCAACATCAACATCAACATCAACATCAACATCAACATCAACATCAACATCAACATCAACATCAACATCAACATCAACATCAACATCAACATCAACATCAACATCAACATCAACATCAACATCAACATCAACATCAACATCAACATCAACATCAACATCAACATCAACATCAACATCAACATCAACATCAACATCAACATCAACATCAACATCAACATCAACATCAACATCAACATCAACATCAACATCAACATCAACATCAACATCAACATCAACATCAACATCAACATCAACATCAACATCAACATCAACATCAACATCAACATCAACATCAACATCAACATCAACATCAACATCAACATCAACATCAACATCAACATCAACATCAACATCAACATCAACATCAACATCAACATCAACATCAACATCAACATCAACATCAACATCAACATCAACATCAACATCAACATCAACATCAACATCAACATCAACATCAACATCAACATCAACATCGACATCAACATAAACATCAACATCAACATCAACATCAACATCAACATCCACATCAACATCAACATCAACATCAACATCAACATCAACATCAACATCAACATCAACATCAACATCAACATCAACATCAACATCAACATCAACATCGACATCAACATCAACATCAACATCAACATCAACATCAACATCAACATCAACATCGACATCAACATCAACATCAACATCAACATCAACATCCACATCAACATCAACATCAACATCAACATCAACATCAACTACAATTAAGTTGTTGTAACATTAAGCCAAGAATTTGGTCATAGATTAAAACAATAGTTTGAACTTGAAATAGGAGTATAAAAAAACACAGTCACATCAATATGACGAATGGACACATCAAATGGGTCCACGACACAGCCAACCCATTTTTTCTGAATACAATGTGTTTTAAATTTACTCAATTTTAGAAAAATAATTCTTGAATTTAGAAATTTACGTAAACTGAAAGCTTGATTTGCTTGATTCAAGCATAGAATGCTTGAGTTTTTCTCCGTGAAGAAGCCGTTGATACATTACAAAGCTATTTTTTTTAAAACGATGATGCTATTTTCAATGAAAAATGAAAAAATTTGGTCTTTATATGCCACACAGCGCACGTCACAATCGATTTATTGAAGGAAACATTCGATGAGCGCATAATTTCGCGGAATGGTCCTGTCAATTGGCCACCAAGATCGTGTGATTTGACACCATTGGATTATTTTCTTTTGGGATATGTGAAGTCGCTCGTCTACGCCAACAAACCAGAAACGTTAGGGGACTTGGAGGCCAACATTCGTGGCGTTATTGCCGACATACGGCCCCATATGGGCAAAAAAGTGGTTGAAAATTGGACCTGTAGAATTGGCTTTATTCGAGCCAGCCGTGGCGTCCACATGCCCGAAATCATATTTAAACATTAATGGCATAAAATTATCCTTCCAATAAAGCCAAATTGATGGACATTAAAACGATTTTCTTGTGTTTTATTTCAATTCGAAGTTCTATACCTCTAAAAAAAACACCCTTTATAACTTCCCAAAATATCTGTAGCATATCCCATAATAATAGTTAATTTGACGTCGGCTTAAACTCTTCTAAAATTGTAAAAATTTGAAAACAGTTTTCAATATTCAAGTATGAAATTGTAAATATATAAAAAATCAGAACAATTAACAGCACTGATGACAGCAGAAATCTCACCAAAAAGAACTCTCCATAGAACATAGAAGCGGTTTGATGTGGAGAGTGCGCTCACAACAAAGATCTTGAGTTTTCTTCTGTTGTGCTGGCTCTTAGTACTAGATATGAAGGAATTAGAAAAAGGCTTTGCAAAACAATAAATAAAAGACTCATCATGGAATTCACATCAAGAAATAAATATCAAAATCGGTTCGAAGTTGTTCACCAAAAAAACCAGAATAAAATGGTGCTTCCAATTAAATGTATTTACCTTTAAGATAAGTTAATAACTCTTTTGTTTTCTAAGCATCATTTAATAACTTGCCAAGCACTTTAATAAAACTGTTTTTTACAAAAAACCTCTTCGACTTCAATAAACAAAAATAAATTAAATTTAATTGGTTTCTTAACCAAATTTGGTCGATGCAATTAACCATAACCAATAATTAGAACGTTTATTTGTTTACTTTAGTTGCTTTAAACGCACACCATCAGTTATAATTATTATTGTTATTATTTATTGAAGTGTTTTGCCAACAAAGATTAAATCAACTTGTTAATTAGTCAACATGCTCTAAAGAAGCTCAAAATGGTGATTCTTGAACTCTGCCTAGGCGGCCATAAAGTCAAAGTTAGCCAAACCAGCGCGATGTCAACATTAATTATATTTTATATAGAACATCCAAAAACAAAAAAAAAAACACTTAAATGTATAAAACATTAAAGAACAACAACCATTTTCAATTCGCAAATATTTCATGTAGTTAACAAGTTTTGGGTGGGTCAGCAAACCAAGCGACTTCGTAAATTATCTGTCCCACTCAGTTACCACTCAGGTTAAGTGGATGTCAATTTAGCTAATTCAATAGGAAATTCGTTACTTTTCGGTGGTCACTGGGTTGGTGGGATTGTGCTGGTTTGGTTTTTGTTGTTGTTGTTGTTGTTGTTTTGTGGTACCAACTTCCGTTTCCGCTTTGTTTTTAATGATGCCAATTGACAGCGCAAAAGGCAGAAACAATGATTTTTTCTTAGTTTTTTATTTTTATTTTTTCTTTTTTTTTTTTTTTTTTTTTTTTGTAGCAAGGTCTGTAGATCCGCTTGTTCCTTGCCACAATTCATTAAGTTCTGACCATAAGCCGCATTTATCATCGTTGCCGCACAAGCTAACGGAAATACGCGGCGCGTATATTTTTCACTTTTCTTCTTTCTCTCTCTTTTTCTTATTTGCTCCCTTTTTATTTTCCACTTCAGCTACTTGTCGTCGATAGCTTCGAATTTTCTTTTTCTTTTTTTTTCTTGCTAGTCTTTCGTTAGCTTTTTTGTTTTTCACTTTGAACGCTTTGTTTTTCTATTTCAGCCATTATCGTTATTATCGCCAACAGCATTTGCCAAAATGCCAAAAACAGCCCAAATGCCACAGCAATTGTAAGCGTTGTTCTATGACGTCAAAGAGCAGCAAGAATCTGTTGTTGTTGTTGTTGTTTTTTTATATTGAAAATGATTGACTTTCATCTCAAATAAGAGCAATTCTTGGTTTTTCAATGGCGTTCAAATATTTCCAGTTATACTAGTTTTTTTTTACTGACCATAAAACAGGGAAGGTCAGAAAAATTGATTTCATAGATAAAAATGTATGAAAATTTAGAAAAAATTCAATGAATACTGAGATAATATTAAAAACTTTCCCTTATTTTCGTCCATCGGGCTTATTTTAATTTTTTTTTTTTTAAATTTTTAAATATTACTATAATTTAAAGCCCGAAAGTGAATGTTTTTCGAATGTTTTTGGGTTTTTATATTTTCTGAAAAAGAGTTAATTTCTTATTTTTAGTTTTATTTAAAACCATTTTTATGAGCTTCACTTCATTTGTCTAAAAAATAAATAACTGGTCATTTCAGCCCTTGAAAGGACTTTGACCTAGCTTCTTATGATCAAGTGTGTTGTGAGTGTTATTAAGTTTGTACACAATTGACCGAGAACGGACCTACATGCTTAACGCCGACTCCGAACGACGATGAACGGAATGTTCTCGTTCTCAAGAAGCTTTACATGGCATTTTGATTACTCTCTGAGGATTGGCATTGTCTGCAGAGAGGTGGCGGCCGTACAGAAAGATTATTTTAATTCAAATAATTTTCGGTCGCTGCTGGGGTTCGAACCTGGGTCTCCAGGTTCTTTGACATAGCGGCCACGCACTTTAACCAACTACGCCACGGACGCCACACTTCATTTGTCTGTCGCGTACAAATCTTGGATTGCATTTTATACCAACTTCCCGATGAGCTAGAGTTTTGAAACTTAAAATGTAGTTGAACTGGACGACAACACAATAATAACTTATTTTATTGTCTGCATATATATTTGTTTGACTAAAATGCGAAATTTTTTGATACATACACATTAAAAATCAAACAAAGAAATTAAAAGCTCATTGACATTTTTTAATTTCAAAAATTCACAACTGAAGCGAATTTATAACCTCATTTAGAAAATATTTTTGTGTGAGATCTGTAGCTCAGAGCGTAAAGCGATCGCTTTGTAAACGCTAGGTAGTGAGTTCGAGCCTCGACAATGTAAACGAGTTTTTTGTGTTTTTTTTTTTATGAGACAAATTTTCAAAAATTGACCACAGAAGGTGGAATTTTATTGCTATTTAGATGATATCTTTCAATGGGTTCTGTAGCTTCGAGCGCACGGCGATTGCTTTATAATCGTGAGGTTGAGAGTTCGAGCCTCAACAATGCCAATGAATTTCTTCTGTTCTTAAAATAAATTTTTTACTGATAAAAACATAAAACCTTCCAAATCTATTTGTAAATTTATTAAAAAAAAAAAAAAAAAAAATAAAATTTACCAAAATATAATAATTAAACTAAAAAAAATTTAATATGCCACGTTTTTAAAACGAACTAAAAAGTATGAAATAATTTCTGCTTGAGTGGGGCTTTTAGTTATCATAAAAACGTGGGGCGCATGCTATAGGGAATATTAAGGAGCTAAGAAAACCTTTATTAAGAAAGGATTTTCATATTAAAATTTTTAGTTGCTAACAAATAATTTCACAATAATTTATCAAAGATAGGCATAGATAACGAAAAAACTCATCAGCCTGGATAGCTTTGATAACATTAAAATTGAAGAAATCTGAAACCCAAGTAGAACTTACTGGAATGAATGCAATAGATGTCTGCAAACTTGAATCTGACATCAATGCAAGGACTTCTATCCTGACAGTCAAGTGACCTGAGTTAAAGAATCATTTGTTCACTAAAGTACTAGAATTATTAATAACACTCCTTACTATTCTCTATAGCATGCGCCCCACATTTTTAGGAGAACTAAAAGCCCCACTCTCGTGGCGTCCATGGCGTAGTTGGTTAAATTGCGTGGCCGCTATGTCAACGAACCCCAGCAGCGACAGAAAATTATTTGAATTAAAATAATTTTTCTGTACGGTCGCCACCTCTCTACAGACAATGGCAAACCTCAGAGAGTAATCAAAATGCCATGTAAAGCTTCTAGAGAACAAGAACCATTCCGTTCATCGCCGTTCGGAGTCGGCGTTAAGCATGTAGGCCCGGTTCTCGGTCAATTCTGTACAAACTAAATAACACGCACAACACAATTGATCATAAGAAGCTATGTCAAAGTCCTTTCAAGGGCTGAAATGGCCAGTTATTGTTTTATTTTTAAAAGCCCAACTCTAGCAGAAATTATTTTATAATTTTTAGTTCGTTTTAAAAACGAGGTATATTAAAAAATATTTTTTACTTAAATTTTTTACATTAAGTAAAAAAAATTATACTAATCCTAATCATAAACATGGTCATTATCCTAAGTCTGATTCTAACTCTAATTCTAAATCTAATTTTAATTCTAATTCAAATTCTAATTTTAATTCTAATTCTAATTCTAATTCTAATTTCAAATTTTCATTCTTATTCGAAACTGAATCCTAATCCTAATCCAAATATCAATACAATTCCTTACTCTAATCCTTATATTAACCCTAATTGTAATCCTAATACTTATCCCAATCCTAGTATTCATCCTAATCCTAGTTTTAGTCATAGTCCTAATCGTAAACCTAATACTTTTGCTTATCTTTTCCCTAATATTATCATTATCCTAATCCTAACATAATCCTATTCCTAATCCAAACCTAATCTTAATATTAATTCTAAGCTTAAGATTAATATTAATCCTAATCCTTATCCTAACCCTAATCTTATCTTTATCCTTATCCTAATTATAATCGATTTCCTATTCGTAATCCTAATTTTAATCAAATTTTACGTCATCTTAATCCTAATCCTAAACCTTATTGTTATCATTATCATAATCCCTATCGTTATTTTAACCCTATCCTAATTCTATTCCTAATCCTAACCATAGTTCTAATCTTAGTCATAAATATAGTACCAACTCCTTATTCTAGTCCTAAGCCTAATCCTAATGCTTATCCTAATCGTATCCAAATCTTATTCTTATCTAAATCCCAGCCCTAGTCCTTATCATTATTCGTATCCTTATCAGAATGCTAATTCAATCCTTATTGCACTCTAATCCGTATGCTATTTCTTATCCTTATTCTAATCCAAATCTTATTATAATCTTAAACTTAATCCTATTCCTTATCCTTTTTCTAATTCTAATCTTTTCAGAACCCTTTTCCAAATCCTTAATATTTCCTTACCTTATCCTTTCCTTATCCTTATGTCAAAATTATATCGTTTAATGTATCCTTTTTTGAATAAGCGTGGCACACTTGGTTTTCACAACGTTATTTGTTTTAAGGCGTCCGTGGCGTAGTTGGTTAAAGTGCGTGGCCGCTATGTCAACGAACTTTGGAGACCCAGGTTCGAACCCCAGCAGCGACAGAAAATTATTTGAATTAAAATAATTTTTCTGTATGGCCGCCGTCTCTCTGCAGACAATGGCAAACCTCAGAGAGTAATAAAAATGCCATGTAAAGCTTCTTGAGAATAAGAACATTTCGTTCATCGCCGTTCGGAGTCGGCGTTAAGCCTGTAGGTCCATTTCTCGGTCAATTGTGTACAAACTTAATAACACTCACAACACAATTGATCATAAGAAGCTAGGTCAAAGTCCTTTCAAGGGCTGAAATGGCCAGTTATTTATTTTTTATTTTTTTTTTATTTGTTTTAAGGTATTTAGTCAAGAACGTACCAAATATAATCACCCTACATCTGCGTTGGTGGGTTGTGGGACCCAACAACTAATAACAAACGAAAAAAAAAAAAACAAATTGACAATTTAAGTCCTTGAAAGTACTTTTACCTTGCTTATTTTGATTAAATTGTGTCTTACGTGTTGTTAAATATAGTAGAAGGACCGAGAACTGGATCTATTTGGTTTTTTCAGACTTTGAACGCCTAATGGGCATATTTTCAAGAAGCTTCACATAGCATTCTGAGGTTTGAAGAAGGACCTGAATGCATTTCCAAAGCTGATTTGAAAATGGTTCATAGCAATTTGAGGAAATATCAGAGTCTTTCATATCAAAGAAACACTTTTCCGCCAAAATGTGATTATTTTTACTCATGATTTCAAAAATGTTGCCAGCCCTGTAGAGTTTCTCACATAAATATGTTAGAGTTAAATGTTCTTCGACTTTAAAATTGAATAGAAATAATTAAGATCCATCGCATTAAATATTAATTTAATTTCCATGCTGCGAAACTCATCGCAAATATGTATACACACCACTTTATTCATCCTTCTGATCTGCATTTAGCCCATCCTAGTTGCTTCAGCTCATCTTTCCTATTAGAAATTCTTAACTCACCGCTACAATCCCCCTCCCATCGCCCACTTGGATGGTGTTCTTGCAGCACCTGGCTAGAAATTCTTTTAATTATCTATGAGTGTAAAAAGTTTTTCAAGTAGCGTAAAAGTTACCATTCCTTTTTTTTTTTTTTGTTGTTTGCTCAATTCCCTTGTACTAGTGGGACTCCACAAAATTTCTACTTTGCATATTGGCCACACTTTCATGCCCAGAAAATCCTTTCGGTTTCTTTAACTATGTAAAGAGTTACACAACTTTTATGCATCAACAGCATCAGGTTTGCGTTGTTCTGCATGATTTGTGCCCAGCAGCTATTTTGGCATTGGATGATTTGGAATACTCCCACAATGGACGTTCCACTGTAATGAGCACGTATCAACATATGTTACGCTAAAGTTTTGCTTTAAGTTGATTGATTTTTGCTGCAAGGCAAGGATATACGTAACAGCCGTTGCCATGACTTGTGAGATATTTACATGAACATATGGAGTGAGAGAGTAGGAATCAAGTGTTTGACTTAGACGCAAACGTTGCATAATAATTTAAGCAAATTTGGAGGATGGCTCAATTTTTGAGAATTTGAATTTTTTCCATAAGTAGTAAGGTTATCGCAAATAATTTAAATACAAGGTGTGAGCATATTTTAAGTTTCTCTAATGAAACTTTTTATGAATGGCCAAAAATTATTTGAAAACATAAGGAAAAAAACAAAAATAAACTTTACTTGGCAGCATTAATCTTCATACAAAACATCCCGATCTCTTCTTTTGGAAGAGAGCACATTAATGGGCCACATACAAAAATTGTTACTAAATAGAAGGATTTGTTAATAAAAAAAAAATTTGTTAAGCAAAAGGATTTGTTGTAAAGCAAAAATTTTATTACGAGTTGGAATTGGCTATTAAACCTATCTCCAATAACACAAAAATTAGATTTCAAATTTCTAAAACCCTGATCGATCATTGGGTCATATTTGACCCACCTCAACTTTTCTACAGATATACTTGAAAATTGCTTTTATTTTAAATAGTTGCTTACTATCTCTGTTTTCAGATTTATACTTTTGTCGTGCTGACTGACGACCATTGCATCTCATATGATCAAGCTAAATATCATCTCTCAATGATATTTCCAAAACATTTTTTTAAAAAACTTCAAAATTCAATCAATATAAACGCCAAGTAAGAAAAGATCTTTTCAATAATTGCAATCAATTCAATTATCGAATGCTTATTATTAAATCGCTTAAACTAATTAAAAACTCGATTATATCCTGGATTGCCTTAAATTTAATTGCTTGAAAGCGCTTAATGACACCATGATTACTGAAGCTTTAAACAGCGCAAAGATAACCATTTGGCTTTATCTATAAAAGGACAAGACATGCAATGCATGCCTAATGCGTCCATTTGAAGGAATTAGTGTTTCTTACATTTCAGCGACATCATCATGATCATTCACAAAATCGGGTCTATCGCCGACAACATAATGACCGATAACAACCACAACAACAGCAACAACAGCAACAATAACAACAACTGTAACAACAACAGCGCCTAACCACAAAACCAAAACACTTAAACGCAGCTCCTTGACAGACGCAATGACTTTGGTAACTTTAGAAATAGTTCTCTGCTCGCATGGCACGCATCTCATTAAAAGTCGTCTTTGCCTTCTTTCTACACTCTCTCAAGAGTAAAATAAAGAGATTTAGTGTACAGGCAGACAATTAAAATGGTAATCAAGAGAATTATACTTGTAGCACGAAATAACATCGACGACTCACAAACTGCCCCCACGTCACAGTGATTCGTCTTCATACAAACGGTGGACAAAAGTACTCGTAGAAGGAATAATATGAACTGAATACTCGGAACAGGATTTTTGTTCGAAAGACTGAATAAAAATACATTAATGCCTTCAATTTTATTTTTTTGCAAAATTTTCTTGTTTTGATAGAATTTTTAGATTTAATACTAAGTCTCATTAAAATACCTTCGATCCCTAGTTCAAAAAAAGTAAAAAAAAAAATAAATGGATAAATTTGAAATATTGGAAAAGTCGGCTGAGAAATGAAACGTTTAGTGAATTTAATTTCAGGTATGATATTTGATTATGAAATATGATTTTAGGTGACAATATATGGAGTAGTCAATTTCATCACTTTATCAAGAAATAGTCAAAAATCTCACTTTTAGAGGCTAACAAAATAATGTCTTTTTTTTAATGTTTATAAAAATTTACTTTCTGAGAAGGTTTACATTAAAAAAAAAAAAATTAAAACATAACAAAACACTTTTATGAAAAAATTTGAATAAATTTATTTCATGCTTTATTTTCGAGCTTTTCGAACCCAGACTACCTTCACGGCACAAAATTTCAACGTTGCATAGGTCACAACTTTTTACATTTCAAATGCAACTTTTTTCAAATCTTATTGAACTTTTTAGAAGTCATAAAAAGATTTTGTCATTTCAATGACAATCTTTTTACATTTTAATTTCATATTATTTAAATATTTAATTTCCAAAAATTTAATTTAATGAAATAATTTAAATATTTCAAAAAAGTTTTTTTCATTTCAAATGTAACTTTTTTAATTTGAAACTCAACCTTAGTCAAGAGAAAATTTTGGATATGCGTTTTATTTGGTCTTGCATTATTCATTTGAGATAATTATGATATTTGTAGTAAATTTGTGACAATCACAGAAACAAAATACATTGAGTTTTAAACACAAAACAATATCAAAACTCCAATGCAAAATCCTCTTGAAAACTGTGAATGTAAAAGGTCGCATTTGAAGTTAAAATCTTTTAAGATATTAAAATAAATATTTAAGAATGAAATCTTAAATTTGAAAAAAAAAACTAGAAAAATCAAATAAAATAAAAAAAGGAATTATCAATTTGGACCATCTATTCTAAAACAATATTACGAAACAATAAGAAAATTAGTTAAGTCAAGTTAGGCACTAAGCAAAAATTCCGAAAGTGCTCTAACATATTTGGCTATAATACTGGATCTTAAAGCGTCAATTGTATTTTTTTTCACTATTGCAAAGTAAATCTGAGTAAGAACGTTCACAATCTATGGCATTTATATGCAATTGCATATATGTGCTGCTTTAAGGAAAAATTGAAAGACTTCCATATGAAAGTGATGTAGAAACATTCCTCATCGTATCTTTTGGAAACTTATGGGATTTTTTTTTTAGTCCATATATTTGAAAAAATATGTTTCCATATTTATTTTCAATACAGCGGAGAGGAATGTTTCCACATTAATTTTGAACACAGTGAAGAGGAATTGCATTTTTCTTCAATGGCATAGTGTGGAAAAAGGAAATGTCACACTAAAGGGAATGCTTCCTATATTTAATGGAATATTTCCTGCTTATATTTGGGAATGTATCCATTTGCTAGGGGGAAAGTATTCAAAGTAATTCTTGTTGTATTTAAAAACAAAAATATATTTTCTATACAAATATCTTTTCTAGCAAGAAAGTTGCCTTGACAATTTCTAAAAAAAAAAAAACAAAAATGTAACAATTAGCTACGCAATTTTGAATTCCATAAATTCACCACCCGTGAACGCCCCATTTTCAATTTCTAAACGTTTTACGTTATTGTGAAATTATGAAATTTTTTTCTATACGAGTATCCTCCTTTGTTAGTAAGTGACACAACACACAATTCATGAGACAGACAACTATTGAAACTTTAGCGACCGCATAAATTAATTTTGTTGAATAAATGTGACTTTTTTATGTTGTTGGGTTTTACCTTCTGTTGTTGGGTTTTACCAGAAATGCAAAAAAAAATTGGCAAAACATAAAATGATCTACATAGTGTCATTTTAACTCAATACACTTCTCCTAGCTACGTTCGATACCGTATTTATAATAAGAACCACCGAGCACCTCAAAATACCCATCAACCGAAGACTCCAAGTTTTCATTTTTACCAAATCTTTTCTCACCGAGCAAATTTTTCAAGAGCTGAAACAGAAAATAATCCGAGGGGGCCAAATCTGGCGAATAGGGTGCATGACCATCGCGAAAACGGATGTGTGAACTGGTGTATTGTCTTGATGAAACAAAACTTTCCTTTTCGTCAAATTGAGCCATTTTTCTTGACTTTATCACTCGAACGCTGCAATAAGTTTGCTTAACACTCGCCATTGTTTTTTTTCCTTTCTGATTATCCCACGCGTATTTAAAAAAAAAGCTTTATAAGGTTGGTATTTTCCACCATAGTCATTCTTTCAGAACAACAATTGTCATCTATACGATAGGTCGGGTACTTCTACAGCGAGAAAAAAAAGTAATAGTAAAATCACCTAAGCCGGCTTGGGTGGAAAGAATTTGTATGAAAATTAAAAACTTATGGTTATTCACCAAAGTAATATATTGTTTTATACATTGATTTGAAAGCACATACTTCTATACCCAACAAAAAAAAGGTTTGAGTCACCCAAGCCAAGTATAAAATAAATGAACCAATAGTGTAGGTAAACCATCGAAAACTTTGACAGCTCGTAGTTTGTTCACAATGTTTTAATTTTTTTTTTATGAAACGAATCACTGTGCCACTCAGCCATCTATGCTGAAAATTGCTTCGGAACAAAAAAAAAACCGACAAAAAAAAACTGTAGCTGTCATCAGAGTTAGTGGCGTAGAATATTGCAAGTAAACAATTACTACGTGCCTTGATAATTACAAAATGGCGAAAAAAATGGCGGGTTCGTTATTTTTGCTGTTGTTTTTTTTGCTATTTTTTGTTGTAGTTTTTTATTATTTCTGTTCATGTAATTTTATGCAATTTATAAAAGTGCCGAGATTACACGCTGTGCGCGAGCGAAGGCAAATTAATAAGCAATTAGGATATGTCAGAGATGTCAACGAAGTGACATGGCGATGATAGTTGGCGGTAATGGTGGGGATGAGAGCGGTGTTGGCATAATGCCACTAGGTTCTTGCTTTGAATCACTTCAATAGATTTCGAACATAAATTTGAGATTTTTTAAAAAAATCTGAATGATGGTCATAGAAAAAAAATTGGTCATTAGATGGTCAATGGTCAACAATAAATCAATAAATATGAGTTTTTTTTTAAATCTTAATTATGGTCATAGAAACAAAAAAAAAAAAAGCTGCCGAACTGTTCATCTCGCTGTTTTCGGCACTTTTTGAATTAAAATTTTTTATTTAAATTTAGGTCATAAATAACTTTTTAACATTTTGCTGGCCACATCAAAAGATTTGTATTTAATTTCAAAAACTGGCATCATGCAGAACAAATTAAACAACCTTGATTATCCCTCAAATTAAAAAATAAACCAACACACAAAACAAAAACCCAGTAAAAATAGATGAGCAACACTGCGTCAAACGAGCAGCAAATTAAAGTCAAACCACAGCGAATGCAATAAATTTTTCAAAATATTTAATAAAATTCAATTTGGTCGGCATGCGGTCCAAAGTGCATGCGGTTAATTCGGTCCGCTTAGCGACTCGAGTACCGCTGGCTGAATAGTTGTCGGTGGGCAATGGTCAGCGCCAATGCAAGTTCAATCAAAATTGAAAATTTCATTAAAATCTATTTTCATGCTTATTGGGGCGAATGTGATTCAAACACACACACATACACACACGCATACACGCACTCACCCGCTCACACGAAAAATATTAGTATGCTCTGCACAAGGTCTATAGCCTAACCAACATTAGGTTGTCTAATATTTTTGCCTTGGGCGTTTGTGGCATGCCCCGCATTATGATAATATTTTCCACATGTAAATGCGTAGAGATTTCGTTTCGATTTCCAAATCAATGCGCTGCCATTTTGCAAAGTAAAAGGCGCGCCAAAAAATATTTAAAACGGATATGAAATTTAAGAGCGATCGAAGTGTTTCGCTCTGCATAGCAGCGCTTAAATTGAACATTGATGAGTGTTGGTGGGCGTTGCCAAGTTATCGCACGCTTTTGCCTCGCTCATGGTTTTAGCCAATTTTCCGGCCTTTGTGTTGACCCTTTTTGCGCTATTCAATTTGTTTTTATTTTTTGATTTTTTTTTTTTTTCTCTCTTTTCAGTTGTTTTGTTGTGCTGGTTTTTCAAATACTAATGATTTTTAATTAAAATTTTCAAATTTATTCATTTGAAAATCGAAGTGAAATTGCTTGTTGGTCAGAAAACAATACGAAATTTGTGTGCGCCTGTGTGTGTTTGTGTGTGTGTATGTGTGTTGTGCTGCGTTGTGTAAGTATTCATGTTCGTATGCTTGTGTATCATAACTTTATACATCAATGCAATTTGCACTTTATTTTTTATAATTTTATTGCTAGTCAGCCATTTTAGTTTTATTCGGACGCCATTTGAATTTACAAAGCAACACATTAGCGCTATTTTAACTAGGTTGACAATTTTTTAGCGGCAATTAATTGCTTTTCCCTTTTAAAAACACAAATTTTTGCCTACCAAAAAAGTTCTGTATGACACTCACACACAACCATATAAAAATGTTGCAAGTGCTAACTAATGATATAATAAATTTTGACAGAAGTGTTTGTAATGGTGTCCATAAGGATGGAAATACTACCTTTTGAACTACACGCGAAAATTAGTTTGGGTTGGTGAGTTTTGGGAACGTTTCGTCATTGCTTACTTGCCATTAAAAAATATTCCCCCCAGCAAAATATTAAAAGAACCAGATAAGAAATAAAACAAGGATCCTATGAGAAGGGTCCTCCTTACTGAAAGTACTTTTGACTGATTTTGACTGAAAGCGACCGGCGCACTATGGGATATTTGATCGATTTAAGCGGCCAAAATTATTATGTTGAGTGAACAGTTTCTAATTATGCATATTTTTTATATCCTTAACCCTGCACGACCATTGGGTTATATATGACTCACCTCAATTTTATTAAGGCGAACATTAAAATATTTTTGTTTCTAGAAATAGGGATAAATGCTGTATATTTACTGATTTTTTTATTTTATCCTTAACCCTGTGTGATCAAAGGGTCATCGGTGACCCCCCTCTACTTCTTCTCAAGTAGATTTTGTTAGAAAAATAGCATGAGGTGATGTTTGTCTTCTAAATGTTTACTTTTTTTTACCCCTTTATCTATCTTGGTTCATAAATTACCCTCTTCTTTTTTCCATTAAAAATTAGTCAAAGATGTATTTGTTTTTTTTTTTCTTCTTTCAACTTTTAACCATGTAATGCACTTGGGTCATATTAGACCCATCTCTAATGTTTCTGTGGTAAAAATTTATGAAAAATATCTTTTTTTTATATTAACAACCCCTTTTCATGTCTAAGTTCTGATTTTTTGTATTATTCTCAAAACCGTATCTTAAGTGCTAAAATAATTAATATTACAAATGATATGATATATAGATGCTAGAAATGATAGATAAACCGTTAAATAGTTAATTAGGGTTATAAAAATTATATATAAAAATGTTTAAAAAAGTATTATTTAAAAGAAAATAAAAAGAAAAAAATGCAAATCACAGTCTGACGAATCAAATCAGAATGAAGTCATTAGAAAATGGTTCTTCTACTTCAGATGATGGCTCACTTTCAACTTCATTATTATGTGAGCGATCCGCGGTCAAAAGCATTTCCATAGTTTCCTCAAGACTTGGTTTTGTGTTTTCCTCGGCATGGTCCTCATTCCAGTTAAAAGAGAACGAATCTCATAACTTTAAGCCCTGATGATAATATCCAACAAAAAAAAAAAAAAAACATTTGGAACTTAAATAATGAGTTCATTGCGAACAGAAGAACAAAACAAATTCTCCCGTCTTATGTCCGTCAAAAAATAAATAAGGAAAAAAACAACAAAAAGTAAAAACATAAAATATCTATGTAAATAAAAATGTAAATATATGTTTGTAAAAAATTTCATTCCCCAAAAGTTCTTCACCGAATGCCTTGAAATTTTGGCACAAGAGTGTGTTCAAATAGAGTCGTGTTTTTAAAAAATGACACTCCCCCTTATCCCGCCCACAAATTAATAAAAATTCTATATTTCAGACGGTATTACGATCGAGACGGTATTACAATCCAATAAACAAAAATTTGATAATTCAGTTCGTATGGTATATCGGTAGCTGTACTAAAAATGGGCGGGGTCGAATTATATACATATCTCCACTTTTCAGAAATCATTATAATTCCTGAGTTGTACATGTTTTGATAGTGAAACTTTTTATGTAGGTGCTATGAGTTCAAGTGGCGGTCACTATATATAAATATGAAAAAGTATAGCTTTTAAAATCCACATAAACTCTTCGGATATCTAATTTTTTTTTTATAAAAATCCACAAAAAATACGAATTACACTTACTAATCTTATATATTAATATGCAAACATCGAATGTTGTCGTACACTTTTTAATATTTATAATAAAACAAGGGAATGAAACTTATATCATTCGAAAGGTACAACGCCATAGATGTGCCTAAAAATAAAAATAATAAAAAAAAAATTAAATATATTGCGTGATTATTGCATTTCAAAATAAATGTATGCATTCTCCTACCCATTGCTGTAGTTTAAATCTCTCTCCCTTCAAGTTTTGCAAATAATTGTTGCTGCTTTCTCTCTCTCTATCTCTCTTTTTTTCTCTCTCTCTGGCTAAAAATAAAAATTTAGACATACCAAAAACAATGTTCGCGACAAGATTGGGAAATATAAGAACAAGAAACGGGACCAATTTTCTGTAATTTTGTGCTTGTGATAGTGGAGTCAAGCTCTCAGCACTGAAAAAAAAATTGTGTGCAAGTATCAATAAATATGACGACTCGGCTCGTTTCTGTAATATTTTATTTTAAGTTTAGATTTAATTTTATTTTCATGTTTTTGTATTGATTTTAAAATTTAAATCAAAATAAATCAACTAAAAATATTAAAAACCAATTTTTTTAGTAAAAAACCAAATTAATTTCAATTCAAATCCAACAAAAACAAAGAACACAAAAAAAAACATAAATAATACAAGTCTTCGATCCAAAAATATAACATAAAACTCAGTGTTTACTTTATTCAATAAATTCTTATTTATTTGTCCATCTATTTTTTTTCGGTGCATATCAATCAAGTTCAAAGTCTCAGCTCCAACTGGTTGAAATAACTTCTAGGAGATTATATATGTGAGACACGAGAGAGAGTTCGTAAACGAGTCTATACGAGCTACTACGCGTCCTACACTGTTGTAGACGCTTATATGTTTCCAAGGAAAGTAACAGATAAGACAATACCATAGTTTGTCAATCCGCAACGTCTTAAACATGTTTTAATGTGAACATGTTGTGAATTATAAGCATGTCGATATAAGTGGAAGTGAGAAAAATTTGCTCGATTCAAGTAAACAATTTACTGAAAACTAAAATTATTCTCTACGATTGCTTAAATTCAGAAAATATTTGCTTGATTCAAGTCTTGTTCCGAGTCTCAAACGGCTGATGTTCATCTTCTTAAGTTGGCCCTGATGAGAGAGAGTATATTTCAAAAGGTTGGAGTAATACAAGGGCAGTAAAGCACTGAAATCAATTTGTATAAAACAATATTTTTTTTTTCTAATTTACTTTTGATGAAAATCATCTCTATTAACTCCCTGAGAATAGTTGCCGATATTACTCGTATGATGTAGATGTGTCTTAACAACGATAGAGGAACTACTACTTTAAAATCTATAGATACACAAATTAATCATAGCAGATGACACATAATTTTCAAATAATGCGACCAATTTGTGGAAAAATTCGACCAAATTGTAACAACAAAATCGTTTTTAGTAGCTTGTTGTTAATTGGATGGGGTAAAGAACACTCTATAGTTGATAAAGTCGATGCTATAAAAGCAAAAATAATTCAAATCAACACATAAAAAATCTTATATTATGACACAAAACTTTTATTATGACACAAGGACTCTTGATTTTTTATTGTCTTATATAAAAGAAATACATTAATTTGAAGCGAACTTTGCAATTCTCCAACTATTTTTGAATAAATTACTTTAAAGCTTTCAAGTTACTATGATTTCAATCGGCATTTCTTTTAATATTAATTCAACGCCTGAATTGAAGCAGCTACACCAACAACAACTGTTAAAGAAAAACTGTCATAATCGCTGAATAATAGAAAATTTGCATAGGGAAGAAAATGAAGGAAGCAAAAGAGAATAAACTTGATTTAATAGATATTGATTTTGAATTGAGATCTTTTCTATGAAGGAAATTATATAAAATAAAAGGAAACGATTTACGATTCAACGTTTGCTTTTTATGAGAAAAAGCTTTTATAAGAGAAGCTGCCAAAGCTGAAGAAGCAAGAGTGATGAAGCAAAAGTTGGATAGAGGTTAAAGAGTAGCAGTAGTTTTGGAACAGATTGAAAATTGTGTCATGACATGACTTTGAAAATATTTACTTTTCCCCAGAATTGTCTTAAATTTGCTGAGTTTTTGAAGTTATTGTTGAAGTTTTAGGGAATTTGAGAGGTTAAGCCAGCTGGGTTTTGAAATTTCCCCAAATAAGTAAGCTTTAAGAGTGCTAGTGTTTTTAGGGTGGGTGTAAAGCTTAAAGCACCTCAAAGCCCAGTCAAAATCCATCAATCCAATAAAATTTTGCTGTAATTAAATTAAAGCCGACAAAACAATGGGGCAGCAGCTGCTGTTGGTTGATATAACCAACTGGTAACGACAAACGCACCTCCCCCCACCAGCCCCTGCCCACTCCAGCCATCAATTCAAAAATAATTATCACTGAAAACTGTCAGCAGCTTCAGTCACTCACTCAGCTTCATCTGTCATCCAAAATAGAGCATCTGAAGGAGACTCATTCATTTTCTGGGTGCTTTTGGTCGCTTCTGAGCTACTATTCAAAACTCATTAAGGGATTAATTGAAGGTTTTTATATGCTTTGTAAGCGTCATAAGGACGATTTAGTTGAAATTTCAATCTATCTTTACACGCTTGGTTGCTAGACGCGACAAACGCGCTTGTCATTAGCTCGATGGAGTGGAGTGCGAAGGCGGAGTAGAGTAGTAGTAGCAGCGTGCCGAAAATTAAATTTTACAGATTTTAATTGCTCCCCCGGCGCTGATGAAATACAAAAACTTGCTACTTTTTTCGCTCTCTGCATAACTATAATTGTTTGTATAGATGGTGTAATGGCCATTAAACGGAAACGGAAATGTGAATGTGGCAAATGTAAACAGCAACAAAGTCCTAGTGTATAGCATTGAATAAAAGCTGCTTAAAGTTTGAGTCTTTCGCCAAGCTAACAGTTGAGAAAATTGAAAATGAAGAAAAGAAAACAACAACATATAATTCCAACATTATTGAGTGAGAGCCGAGTGGCATAGCTTAAGCCAAAGTTTTTAGCCAACTTTTTAGGGTCACTGAAAAGTGTTTAAATTAGTCCATAAATATTTCTAAGTTCAACTTGGCCAGTCAGTTGGTCTGTGGATTGGTCTGTGTGTTGGACCGTCTGTCGTTAGGTCGTTCTCTTGGTCGCTTGGTAAATGTTTTTCAAATTGACACAACTTGCGGCTTGAGGTGCGAAGATTTTTGCAATAAAATAAAATGTTGCAACAACAGCAAAACTTGAAACAGTTGCCTACCCACAGCAACTTTGCATTTACATGCAGACAAGTTTTCTGAAGTAGTAACAACATTCAAGCTGCTTTCAACACTGACCACAGACAACACAAGCCGGTTGAGATGTTGATGCTGATGATGAAGAGTTGAGTTGTTGCAATAACATGGAATACTTTGTAAAACTTTTTGACGACATGGTTGATGCAGTTATGCTTAGTTTTAAATATGTATTTTTTTTTTTACTTTGATATTTGCGAGTGGATATTGAAAGCATGACTCTCAAGCAAAGCTATGCCAAAGGTCTTAGATATTAAGATGTTCTCAAAGCTAGCACCGACATTTTCAATTTACTTTGTAAAAAATTCAGCCTGTGATCTACTCCCTAAAACAGTAAAAATATTTATAACATCATACTCCGTTGGTAATTTGGTATTATTTAAGTCACTTGCAATAAAAGACATTTTTTTAAATATTTTTTTTGGTCGATTTTTTATTGAAAATTATCAAAACTCTATAAAACTCGAGTTTGAAATAAATATTAGACGGCCGCAATTTTCAACTGTTTTTTTCACGGGTAAAACGAATTGCAATAGCCAGTGTTTGACTTGCTTGACTATTTTCAATGTGGCTGTGGAAAGCGAATCAGCGAAAGTAAAAAGAAAAAGTGGAAAATTAAAATAATAATACATTTTATATTTAATAAATCACAACAAAAATAGAGTTGATACCTCTTTTAGCATTGGCGTGACAGATTTTTTATTCTTTCACGAGCGTTAAAATTTCTCAAAATCAATTAAAGGCCTACCAAGGACTTGTAGGAATATTTTTTTTTTTTATTTTGGAGTAAAAATATTTGATCTCTTTCAGACAGAAACATCGATATATCATTCAATATGATAAAATTTTTTAAAAATAGTTCTGTTCAAAATATACTGTAAACACCAGAGATATGAAGAAATATGTCAATGCGCGACCCCCACGTTCGGTCAAAAAAAAATTATTTAAAAACATTTTTTTCGTAAATACCTTGCAAAAATGCGTCATATTAGCTGGTATACGGCGTACTTTTTTTTTTGAGGTACGGTCTAATGTGCCATTTTGGGCCGTGAACGATTAAATTTACTCAACTTTATTTTGAATAATAAAAAAAGATTAATTTTCACATTAATATTTGATTAAAGTCATTTTCTTAAGTAAAGAAACCTAAGCCTTAGTCTTTGCCGACTCCTTGATGTTGAACTTTGGTATGCGATCTTTTTTGGCCAAAATTCGCGAAGGCAACTCGTCCACATTGATATTGTTTATCAACAGATTAATGCGTCGCTCAATGACGCCAATAAAAAGCTTGATATTGTGCTCTGTGAGAAAAGTTTTCGAGCTTAGAACGTTGAGTATTGGAGCATCGGCACAAGCAAGTTGACTGCAAAAACAAATTATCCGCTATCAGAAAAGCACTGAAAAACAAAGTCGATTTTATACTCACCGAAAGATTTCCTCTATGCCCTGCAGCAAATCCTGCAAACGCACACTCATCGACGTCTTGCGTTCCATAGCTGCCTGTGCTAGCTGCTCAATGTCCTCTAGCTGACTGGTTAAATAATCGATAGCTTCATTCTTATGTTGCACTTCCTTCTCGGCCAGATCGCTTTGTTGGCGCTCTGTGTGCGGAAAAGTTTCGATGCTGTAGCACGCAGTGACATTAAAAACATTAGGAAAAAGTTACCAATTTCATCGGTCAACTCCTGTGTGGTGTCATTCAAGGTTTCGACCTCATGACTGAGCTCATTCACATAGCTAAAGAGCGCAAAGTTTTCCTCTTCCTGTCGCTTGAATTGCGCTGCCAAGCGTTCGTTATCAGGTTCGTCGTAAAGTTGCTAAAAGATAATAGCAGCATATTTAGAGGTTAGAGAGGTTTAAAATACAGTCAATAACTTAAACAGACGCTTCATTTGCAGCAAAGAGAAAAGATGCATTAAAATGGCAAGGCTAGAGTCTAAATTCATCCAACTTTTTAAAGGTTGGAAAAGTTATTTTTGAGAAAAATAAAGTGTATGAACAGTGAAAAATATGTTTAAAAATCAAGAATTTTTGATACCAGATAACAGGTGGTTTTTGGTTCAAGATTAAGACTCATGAAAAAACTAATTACAACAAGTAACGAAAAAACCTTGCGACACTTGCTTAAAAAAGGTGTTGACGCTTTACTAAACTATAAGTCTGAAAATGGTGGGTTATGTTAATTTTAACTTGACGCAGAGTCTTTCAACTTATTCGAATTGATATTTTTGAGCCTTTAGAAGCTTTAAAAAATATCACAGGCTGCTGCGCTATGTCGCAAACAACAATAAGCAAAGTTATCAAACTACATTTTGTGCAAACTCTAAAGAACTGGTCACAACAAGTGATGCAGATTATTTGACTACTTAGCATACTCAAACTATCGAACGTATTAATGGCCTTTGAATGCAAATGTCGCATAGTTTTGCTACATCTGGCAACTAGTTTTTCAAACCCAAAATTATTAACCTTTTATTCATTAGATTGAATTTTTCAACTCATTGATTCAATTCGTGTCCTCTTAAAATTCTGTTCTCCCCATGAAATCAGATCTCTGCACTAAGTAAGAGGTCGCACTATATTGTTGACCATAACTGTTATTTTTTCCGAAAGAATTTTATTCCAGTGCATCATATTCTGGCGATTTATCATTTGGAATTTTTTGTCGCATGCGACATTTTTGTGTTAATTTTCTACTTTTATGAGTCGCATGACACTACGTACACTTTTATTTATATATCTGATAACTTGCAATAACAGCTCATGAATGAAACGGTGCCCGCTCAGGCTCACCGTTTTATTCGAAAGTAAACGAAATTGTTTAATCGCACTTGCGAGATTTTTAAGTCGCATACAATAAAATTATATCATTGTAATGCAATTTACAATTTGGAATAACATCATACAATTTACAATGAAATTACATTTTTTTATAATCAAGATATTTAATGTCACACGTCAAAAATATTTGTCGAAACGTACATATTGTCGCACATTATTTACAATTGAATGCACTCATGTATTAAAGTTACATTTAAATTGTATTAAATTCTTACTCTTTTTATGTAAGTTATGTGTTTGCCATGAAATCGGAACTCTGGTTGATTTTAGTATGTGGTCGCACTACCTGGCGACTATGCATGATGTCACTTACAAAAAATGTTATGTGCAACTCCAGATATTCCACATATATATATAAATAATGTGCTTTTAGCACTTGCGTTTTTCTGCTTGCATGCGACAAGCTTTTGTCGCAAGGGTCAACGACACTACAATCACCTTTTTAAGAAATTTGAAGACTTGCAACAACTCATGAATACGATGGTGCTTACTCAGGCCCACAGTTTTGAGCCCAGGCTAGCAAAAACCAGACTTTCTTGAGTTGAATGCCAAAATATTATATAATTATGGAATAACATGATGTTATTGAAGAAAAAAAATCTCGCATTGTTTCAAATTTTTGACCCTTCAATGAAAGAGTTTTAAGAATGAATATATTTTGTTTCATTGCATTAAAATTTTGTCGCAATGAACATGTCTTCTCTTATTATTAATTTTATGAAATTTCGCCATCATAAAATTATGTACTCCTCATAACATCAAAACTTTACACAAATACAGTATATGGTCGCATCACTTTGCTCTCGCAAATATTGTCATTTTCAAACTAATTTAAGTGCATCATATTCTGGTGATAATTTGCGTGATTTTAGCAACTACAATTTTTAGTCGCATGCGACAACATTTTGACGCATGGGTAAAATTTCTATATCTATAATTGGTGCAACACTACGACAAATATTTTTGATATTTTTAGGCATTTGCAAGAATAATAAAAAAATTATTCTTGTTCAGGCTCTAGTTCTGTTCCCAAACTAGAATGAAATTTTTGATTATACAAAATCTGTTTGCATCTTACTTCAAATTTTTGCTGAAGTGAAAAGAAAATCATCAAATTAAATATGCTTTTAAAAAATATATAACCAGCAATAGTCATTTTAAGAAAAAAGTCCCAACAAGTTTAGACCAATAGACCCGAAGTTTACCTTCATCTCTTCTATGATTTTTCTGTAATCCATTAATTGACGCTCGTAGTCATCTTTTTGCGCAAGTCGCTTGTCCATCTCCCGTTGCTCCAGCTCAGGATTAAGTCGCTTCTGACCCTTTATATCAAAGAATTTATGCAATTTTGCATCATGCTCCAATCTGCGCTGCATTTCTCGCATTTCCTAAAAACATTTTACACATGCTTGTAAAACTTGAAAATTAAACAAAAGAAAAACCATCCCCTGCTCACCTGTATGTGCACCAATTTGTCGTTTTCATTACGATCCTTGAGCAGTTGCAGCTTATTGCAAATTTCCTCACGCTGATCGAAGGCCAACGTCGACTGATCTATAAGATCCATGATATACTTCTTACCCTCATTGTGTTGGGTAACCATAGATTGCCACATTTCATTAAAATTGGCGCTGTTCGAAACGAAATACATGAGAACCTATTACCCAAAAACAGAAATAATAAACAAAACTGCTCAAACTCACCGATCCTGCAGCATGTGATTGATTGAGTCGCGTAGCTTGCAGTTCTCTGTCAGCACATCGCTACAGCGTTTATTTACCACATCAAGCCGATTCTCCAGCTTAACCACATTTTTCTGCACCTTGCAAATTGTATCCTTATAACAGCCATCGGGTACCTCATTTTTACGCATTGCATCGATTTCCTTCTCAATCTAGAGAAAATGAAGAAGAAAAAGTTAAAGAAAAAACACGCTTGAAATACATGCGAGTGCTTCAAACATGTACTCAAGCTTTAAAATAGTTTAGATACTTTTTTTATATGACCCTCTAATTCCCAAAAGTTAACACGTTCGTTCTGCAGCTGACGCAGCATTTCAACATTTTGCTTCTGCAAATAAGACAAGCGTTTTTCTTTCTGAAAATAAAGAAGAAGAAGAAGTATTGCACATTGGCTGCATTCAATACAACGCATCGTTTGGCTCACGTTGACGTTCAGACGTGCATGTGTGCCACCCTGAATGGTATTGATTTCGTCCTTTAATACTTGATGTTCCTGCTGCAGCGTCGAAATGATGTGATGTTGTTTCTTAAGCTGCTTGGTTTTATCATCCAGCAGTGCACGCAGCTCCATTTGCAAGGAACGATACTGAAAAATTGCAAGTTGCAACGATATTTGAAGAATTTTCATGTTTATGGTTCAAGTGTTTTACCTGACGCTGCAGACGTTCCAACTCTGCAATGGCCAATTGATCGAGCTCCGCTTGGTCAGTCATAGTTTGGAAGTAAAAGATTCAAAGACTTTTCTCTCTATAGGTCAAACTTCGTTGTGACAAAAAGCTGTTTAGTTAGCAATTTGTCCTTGTTGATAACCCAACAAGACTGAAATTTAACCGTTTTGATTTGAGTTGGTAAACAGTTGGTGTTGCCATGTTGATGGTTTTTTTACTTGGATACTAATTTTAAATTTAAGTAAACAAAGTATTGCTTTGGTTACGTAGAAAATTAAATTTTCTTCTGGAATATAATTTTTATTCGAAGTAGACCTAATTAGATGCTTTTTTTCAGACTTCAAAACTTTTCTTTAACATCTTTCCGGTATCGCATTCAGCTCATTCTACGAATTTTGCTTCACGGATTCATTGGGGTTCATTTGCATTCAATGATGACATTTTTTTGGTTAAGTAAAATATTTGTTTACAATAGTAGCTATAGGTACGACAAAATAATCATCGTATAAAATCCATTAACTTTTTTCACTAAATTAGTAGGTAAAAGGCAACGAGAGGTCCAACTTGACTGTTTGGCGGTTGGCTCTAAAACTCCTATATCCTATTGCGGTTATTTTGCCATTCCATTGACCGGTACGAGGACGGCCAGTATTTTTGAGGATCTGAACTTCTGGTTCAAAGACTCAAATTTGCCTATGCACGGCGTGTTATGATGAGCAAGAAACGTGCCAACTTATCAACTATCTATGCAAAAGTTTCGCCTTTTGACGTGACAAGATTACGCTTTACTGTGCAGGTTTCCAAAAAAGTTGAAAAATGCATTTTTGCAAATGCACTGGCGTTGCATGGAATTGTTATACGTTGAATATAGATGCTGTGATCAAAAATAATGATACGACAGTAGATGTTCATTCTTTGACTTTCTGACAAAAATAAAAAAAAAAAATTTATGACGTTCATGTAACGCGAAGAGAGCTGTTTAAGCAACCCAACTGAAAATTTATCTTAACACGTCATAACGTCACGCTGAGAGTCGCTCAAAGATTAAAAATGCGGCTATCATGCAACGACGTTATCGCTCGGTGAATATATGCACTACGGTAAATATTATAAAATGAAAATGAAGAATTTGTACTTGAACAGCTTAAGTAACAGAAATATCATGTCGTTGCATGGTATTATTGCACACTCAGAAGACATGCTACGGTAAATTATAATTTACGTAAGCAAAGATGTGCTATTACGTCTCACAACTAAATATAAAAAATCTTATCATCATGATTTCAGGGTGGCAACCACATAATGCAGTAAAAATGCTACAACAATGAAAAATAGCTGCATGGAATGTTTACTCTATGATTGTTGCAATAATAAATTATGTACATAATGCTAAGGAAAAATGAATGCCCACAGAAAGCACAACCATTGAAGAAGCAAAGGCAAAAAAAATCAAAATCAAAATCAAAATCAAAATCAAAATCAAGATCAAGATCAAGATCAAGATCAAAATCAAAATCAAAATCAAAATCAAAATCAAAATCAAAATCAAAATCAAAATCAAAATCAAAATCAAAATCAAAATCAAAATCAAAATCAAAATTAAAATTAAAATCAAATCAAAATCAAAATCACAATCAAAATCAAAACAAAATCAAAATCAAAATCAAAATCAAAATCAAAATCAAAATCAAAATCAAAATCAAAATCAAAATCAAAATCAAAATCAAAATTAAAATCAAAATCAAAATCAAAATCAAAATCAAAATCACAATCAAAATCAAAACAAAATCAAATCAAAATCGAGGAAAAGAATTTGTACAACGATGAAGACCAGGGAAAATGTACAAATTATGACAATAGTGTGGACAAGGACTATGACAAAGATCAAACAAAGGAACAATTTAGGAAAAGGAAGCAGGCAAAGATTCAGACAAGGACTTAGACAAGAATTGGAAAGAGAACTAAGATAACATTTAAAAACAAGAATTTGGAAAAAGAGTAAGGCAAGGATTGCGATAAGAAGTGGAACAAGGTCTATGAAATGGATTCTGGTATGAATTTGGACAAGGATTTGGATGATTTAAAAGAAACATTTTGGTCAAATATTAGGACAAAAAGTTAGATAAGAAACATACATATAAAGATTGGAATGGGGACAAGTTTAAGAACAAAAGAAAGGATACTGATAAGAATAAAGACAAGCCATCTATGAAACAGCCAACTGTATCCTTTTTGTAATGAACTTTGGTGTAATCCTTCATGACTAAACATTCATTGTTACTAATGAAATTTTCATGTTTGTCAAAAAAAAAAAAAAAAAAATGGCGCTCGATTAAAAATTTGCATATAAAAAAAATGCAAAGCATGACTAAATTTTATTAGGATCTCTTAAGCGGTATCTTCATATAATTCGGGAAATTTCTACTGTAGAGCTTGTATTGCATCTACCCTCAGAGTAGCGCCGAGTCATAAGTTCAGGTCTTACAATTATTTAAAGTTCCTTCATCCAAAATATAGCTGCCAAATTCAATCAAAGTGAAATAAATGCTATTTTAAGCTGATTTCTCAACTGCAAGTTGAACAATTTTCGGTAAATAACCGAAAATTTCAGAAATCATGTTTTAAAACTTTTAAACAAAAACAATGAGAAAAGCAAATTTTCATTTCATAGCCTGCGGTAGTTTTTGAGATAATCTGCTCAAAAAAGTTTGCGGAACATTTAAAAGATTCTAAAACTAATGAACGCAGGCAAAGATTTGGCCAAGTTAACAACTACGCGTACAATTGCTGCAAGCTTGAAAATAGTGTGATGAGAAAGAGAAATGAGGTTTTTGAGTAATGTGCGGGTGCAATAATGAAAGTGATGAATTATTGTAAGGAAACAAAAAAAAAACGTAAATTTTTAAAGCAGAATTTAATTTTCCGGAAAGAAATCAAATGTCAAACAAAAGTCGGAAGTGCATCATTATGTTGCAGCATTAAAATGTCGTTAAGTGACATTACAGTTAGAGTGAATAGAAAGTGAGCGAGAGAGAAGGAGAAACATTGGCGATGGCAACACTGTACCTAAGCTTCTGAGGGATTTCTGTTTTATTTTTTGTTCTATGTGGATTTCTTACTGTATTGTCGCTATGGTTATTGTTGTTATTTGCACTTGGTTTGCTACCACTTCCTGCTGATTGTGTGTAAAACAAAGCAAAATGAAGTGAAACAATTTATAACAAGCGTTGCCACACTTGCGAAATTTTGTTACGGATTGTTTATTTGTTTGTTTGTTCGTTTGTATGTACACACATTTGCTTGTACCTGCATGTAATTCATTTTCTTGAAAGCAATTTTCATTTCCGTTTTCTGGCTAGCTTTTTTTTTGTCGTAGTTGTTGTTGTTGTTGCTGTCGTTTTTGTTGCTGTTGTAGTTGTTGCTTACTTAACCATTGAAGTACTTTCAAATGGCGTTGCCACATTTTGAGAGCATGCATTTGCAGTAGCTTGCAACAATTTGTTGCATTGCTGCAAGTGTACGACAACAAGTTAACCGCAGGCGACACTTAAAATCAGCTTAAGTTCAAAATATTTTTTTTTCACTGAAATAAAACAGCTTAAAAATTATGGTTGACTTCAGGCATTAAAAGTCACCTTAAAGAGAGTGATTATAAAAATTTATTTTTTAAACATTTTCGTGTAGTTCATTTCACATCAGTGTGAACCATAATAAGTGATTTTAGAAATTTATTTTTTTTTTAATAATTTTCGTGTAGTCATTTTTTCGTAAATGTGCACATTTCTACGGGGTTAAAAGTAAACATATCTAATCGAAATGCAAAGATGTATGGGCGATATTGAACCATCTCCACACTTTTTAAATAAATTTTTATTAATTTCGAGTAAATTATCCATTGATTCATGAGCTTATATGCCGAATATGGTCGGAAAAATGCATTTAAGCAATTGGAACCTCAGCATGCTCTGCCCACTACACAAGAGAGGCGATCAGCCTTCTTAATATCACATAAAAGGTCCTGTCAGACGTGTTAAGTGAATGACTCAAGCCCATCGTAAATTAGCTGATTGGACCTTAACAGTGTGACTTCAGACCTGGCAAATCCACTATCGACCAGATATTTACGCTAGGACATAAAATAATTTTATATAAATATAAAAGAATTTTCAATAGAAATTCAACTACACATTCAATTTTCATCCAATTTTTTTTTTTTTTTTATTTTTACAAACAAAAATATAAAAAGTCGTTAGCTAGTTGAATTTGTATTGAAAATTCTTTAACACTACACGTTTACGCCATAAGTTCTGAACTCTTCAAGAACACAATTTAATTTCATATCGTTGAAAAGGTATTGAAACGTACAAAAAAACAAAACTAAGAAACTGAAAAAATATTATAGCATCTGTTGTTTGTATGGTCCTTAAAATAGAAGAGATAGCTATTCCAATGATACCTTAGTTAATAAAATGTGATTTAAATTGACTGAGCTACGTTGTCTAAAAATAGGCCCTATTTTGGCATTCGAATGGCTGTGGCTTCGCAAAAAAAATTGTTTGAAACTTTAAACTCCGGAATTGGTTTTCTTAACAAAAAACCATCCTTAACACAAATTTTGAGCCAAATCGGAGGTGGTCAGTGCGACTGATAGGTCACCTCAATCCGAAATGGGCGCTTCATTTATTACTTGTATTCCTGCAAATTTCATCTATCTTTGGAGAATGACACTGAGCAACACCAGCAGCACAGTTTAAATCAGGAAGCACATCAACCCCACCTTTCGTTACCAAACGAGATTTTCCACAAGGTGATACCTTACCTTGCGACTTATTTCAACCTGATGACGTGGAAAAGATCATGCAAGCTGCTGATCTAAGGTGTAGTGGCACAATATTTTACAAGAGTAAAATATGCTGTTAGTATTAGGTCTTAGTTGAAGCTTCTGCAACCAATTCAACGAAGTGCGATATATCTGATAGGTTATGAAAACATTTAATTTTCTTTCAACTCTATTGGAAATCGAAGCCATGTTGATTGCTTAAGCCATGGGAAGTGTTCAAGGCAGATAAATACATACTTGACGCCATCAACTCATGTGTTTACCAGGTCTACACGGGCAGCTCACCAAGCCCATCCCTTTACCATTGTCTTGATGCCCAATAGAACCTCGCATTACCGGGATAATTCATTCTTTGATCGTACAGCAAAGTTGTGGAACAATCTCTCGAACAATCGAGCGTATTCCTCGGTATTTTTGAAATGTGTCAATTTTAAACGAATCTTCACCGACACTACTCTATCTTTTCACCTTCCAAGTTATTATCAGCCGTCTTCCTAATCAACATAATGCTTTCGCATTCATATAGGGCATCCCCTGAGCGTTGGTTTAGACTAAAAAAATAAAATATTTTTTTAAATTTTGAGTATTATTCAAATATTTTCAATGTACCATCCGTTTAATCCAATTTATTTTATAAATCTATAAAATTAGCTTTACCCTATTCTCCAAAACATGTTCCTCCTACAAATATGTGTTTTATATATGTACATAAATACATTTAAAATTTATACACAAATTTGTTTATTTAATTTAATTTATATTCAAAACTAAACTCAATTTTATATTTACCTAAATATTTGAAATTTACTTTATATTCAACAGCTTTACGGTCGGTTCGCAACCGATGCCGATTTCACACTTTTGTTAACTTATTAAAACAACTATTTGATTTTGCCCATAAATCTTTCATAAGTATAAGCCAGAAATTTATGCAGCTGACAGCTATTGACGGATAAATAAAAATGTAAAACAACAAATCCCAAACCAAGTATCCAGCAGGCCATACTTAAACCTAACGCAAGCCGGAAACCCAATAACCGCAATAAATCCAAGTGTTTAATTAGTGGCCGCCTATTAAAACTGGGCTTGTATTTTGTAAATTCAGTCAACTATGTATGTAGTAATACGTGCCGCATTTATCCATAAGTGAGTGCGTATGTGTGTGAGTGTGTGTGTTGGTGTGTGTACGTATTTACATGTGTGGGTGCTAAAATGCGGTACGAGTATTATATAAATTAAATATTCAAAAGGATTTCGATTATCAGCTAATTGCTTTAACACATCAACGTCAAATAAATATTGTGTGTAAAATGAATAAATTTCGAACATGTGTGTTGATCTATTCAGAAATAGCGCATGCGCTCAAAATATGAATAAAACATATAGAAATTGGAAAAATCAGACAAAAAGCTTTGACATTTATAAAGGTTTAAATATTTTTGGCATGGTTACATGTGTGACTTTCGGCGGTTCGTTAAAAAAAAACTGTGCATTTACATGAATTTCGAAATGATCTAATCACATGACTGACTTACTAAGGTCGCATTAATAATGATTGAGTTTCTTATACAATTGCAGCGCAATAATTAAGAGACATAAAAAACAAAAATCACCGAAAAAGACTAAAAAACAAAAAAACAACGGAGGAAAAAATAGTACGCAAGTTACATCATCGTCTTAACAAGAAAAAAATTCAGTGTGTAATTATGGATGACGAAACGAATTTAAAATTTTACATTTCTACACTTCCTAGTCCCCAATATTATGCGAAAGCTAAAGGTGAAAGCTAATTAATGACTCAAGACGGTAGAAGTCGAAAAGTTCGGAAGAAAGGCTCTCATTTGGCAGGCGATTTGCTCATGTGGCTTAAAATCAAAAATATTTGTCACAACAGGGACAATTAACGCCAAAATTTACCAAAAGCAGTGCCTCCAGAAACGGATCATACCATTCTACAAGCCCCAGGTGCCGACTATACTGGCCCCATCTAGCTTCAGCTCATTACGCCATATCAACATTAAAGCTGCTTAAGGACAATGCTATCAATTTTGTTGAAAAAGAAGAAAATCCACCAAAAACATACATCAAACGGAATTGACAAAGAGCATCTTATACCCTAACGAAAGAGGTAGTACAACGTTGGATGAAGAGCGTTAAGCAAAAAATTTTAAAACCACAATTATTGGTTATCAAAACTAGTTAATATTTTCCTTTAATGTGTCTTAAAGTGATGCATGGCTTTAAAAAAATAAATTCTTTAATATATTTGAAAATATAGATTAAATTATGTGGAGATTTGCTTTACGATACAGTCCTTAAAACATTATCTCGAACACATTATTTCAAAGAAGTGTTTTAATTGTTTTTGAATGTAACTATCTATATTACAGGGTGTCATAAAAATTACTGAAATCGCGCGTTGTTCTTTGATGACAGACATAGAGTTTTTAACAGCTTTCTTTGAAATAAGGGGTGAATTTGGACCATAAGGGTTGGGTTTCGAGGGTTAAACTGTACTAAGAAATTATTTTCCAGCTAATTTTAAATGTTTCACTTCTTGACATGAAGCCGATAAAGTCAATGCAAAAAAAGTGTTTCTAAAAAAACTGCATCAACATGTACCATAAGGAGGTAAATTGAAGCTATCGGAACCAGGGAGGCCTCGTAACGCAAATCCACATTGGGCCAGAAATTTGAAAAAGTGGCCAAAACTCATATCTTGGCGATTCATAGACAGAATTAAATAAAAATTGGTACAGAATACTTAACACAAGACCTTCTTCAAGACTGAGTCGCTGAGTATTAGTGCTAGGATAAAAAATACGATACGCCAATAAAGGCCTACTGGAAGCCCTCACAACAAAATTAGACAAAAAAATTCTGACATCATGGGGACGCCGAGAGCCGCTCAAAGATCGATAACGCAATATTCATGCAGCGGCGTTGCATTGAATTTTTACTTAATGAGTATATAACCTACGATAAAAGTTTAAAAAGGAAAATTAAGGTTTTATACATGGCTTTACGACAAAAATAAAAAAAAAAATTCCGGCGTCGTCAGGTCGTGAATATAGCAGCTTATGTAACAGAAATGTAATATCGTTGCATGGAATTATTACTCACTCAGGAGGAGTGCTACAGTAAATTTTGTTTTACGACAGCTGGGATGTGTCATTACGCTTCAAAACTAAATTACAAAAAAAATTTTGTTGTCATGATTTCAGGGATGCAATCACATAATGCAGTAAAAATGCAACAGCCATGAAAAAACGTTGCATGGATTTTTAACTCTGTGACTACTGGTGCAACGGTAAATTTTAAGGAACGAAAACAAAGGTGAGGTCTTCGGGCATATGACAAAAATAAAAAAAAAATTTGACGGCGTGTCAAAAACCCTCAGGGAACCACCTAATGTGACCCATATGCATCACTTTTGCTGGATTAATTGAAATTAGAGCACAAACAATCGGGAAGCAAAAAAAAAGCTAAAAGAAAAGCACCAAATCCAACAACAACTTCAACTGCAACACCAACACCAACACCAACTCCAACACCAACACCAACACCAACACCAACACCAACACCAACACCAACACCAACATCAACATCAACATCAACATCAACATCAACATCAACATCAACATCAACATCAACATCAACATCAACATCAACATCAACATCAACATCAACATCAACATCAACATCATCAACATCAACATCAACATCACAATCAACATCAACATCAACATCAACATCAACATCAACATCAACATCAACATCAACATCAACATCAACATCAACATCAACATCAACATCAACATCAACATCAACATCAACATCAACATCAACATCAACATCAACATCAACATCAACATCAACATCAACATCAACATCAACATCAACATCAACATCAACATCAACATCAACATCAACATCAACATCAACATCAACATCAACATCAACATCAACATCAACATCAACATCAACATCAACATCAACAACATCAACATCAATATCAACATCAACATCAACATCAACATCAACATCAACATCAACATCAACATCAACATCAACATCAACATCAACAACATCAACATCAATATCAACATCAACATCAACATCAACATCAACATCAACATCAACATCAACATCAATATCAACATCAACACCAACATCCACATCAACATCAACATCATCAACATCAACATCAACATCACAATCAACATCAACATCAACATCAACATCAACATCAACATCAACAACATCAACATCAATATCAATATCAACATCAACATCAACAACATCAACAACATCAACATCAATATCAACATCAACATCAACATCAACATCAACATCAACATCAACATCAACATCAACATCAACATCAACAACATCAACATCAATATCAACATCAACATCAACATCAACATCAACATCAACATCAACATCAACATCAACATCAACATCAACATCAACATCAACATCAACACCAACATCCACATCAACATCAACATCATCAACATCAACATCAACATCACAATCAACATCAACATCAACATCAACATCAACATCAACAACATCAACATCAATATCAACATCAACATCAACATCAACATCAACATCAACATCAACATCAACATCAACATCAACATCAACATCAACATCAACATCACATCAACATCAACATCAACATCAACATCATCATCAACATCAACATCAACATCAACATCAACATCAACATCAACAACATCAACATCAATATCAACATCAACATCAACATCAACATCAACATCAACATCAACATCAACATCAACATCAACATCAACATCAACATCAACATCAACATCAACATCAACATCAACATCAACATCAACATCAACATCATCATCAACATCAACATCAACATCAACATCAACATCAACATCATCATCAACATCAACATCAACATCAACATCAACATCAACATCAACATCAACAACATCAACATCAATATCAACATCAACATCAACATCAACATCAACATCAACATCAACATCAACATTAACAACAACAGCAAGAAACTTCGTCACGTCAAAACCTACGGGTGTGTCCACGGCACATCCAACTCTTTTTTTTTTTTTCCTTTTAATATTTTTTTTTTTTTTATGTTTTTGTTCATTTAACATTTTATTTTTTATTTTACCTTCAAGTGTTATTCTTCATCCGAAAAAAACAAATTTTTCAAATAATCATTTTCATTTTCGGCCAATTCATCGTCTTCTGAATCTGAAATTGCTTCATTATTTTGAACTGAGTCATTCTCACAGTCAGGTGCAATGAGAAGGTGAAGGACTTATAGGTTTTTATTTAAATAAAAGAAAAGTTTAAAATAATATTTTTCTAAAGAGAAACATTTTCTCAATTGCCACTTGAAACCATTTCTAAGCACATTTCCGAAAGATCTATCACGTAAAATCAAAATCACGGATTTTATGACGCTTTTATATGGGGAAATCAATGGGATTATATGGGAAAAAATAAAGATTTTTCATAAGTTTCAAACGCAATTAAAGAAAAAAGGCAGTTTTGGTTTTCTTTATTTTTGAGTATGTTTTACAACAACTCTTTTTAAACAGATTCCCAAAGTGTTTCTTCTATTTAATGAAATTTAAGTTAATTTTGTTCTCTGCACTTTCTACAACTCCAGATATTGCTCTTTTAATCTTAGTTTTGTATGGGAGGTGGGCGAAGGGCGTGGCCGATATTGATAAAAATTTGTGTGGCGTTATATATTTATGAAATATTGACACATGTTTAATTTCATGTATGTACCTGCGATGATTCCTTCTATTTTTGTCCCCAACCCATAAAACTCGTTACACTGTCCGACGTTAGTTTTTTATAAATTTCTCAAAAGTAAATAAAAACGTGCAAAAGTGTGCACATCCCTCTTCAAGCAAATATGTTAAAGAAAGTAATAGCATGTAAATTATTTCAATTACGAGCGGAATCTCAGGGAATCTTCTTTAGGCGCCGCCTTTTTTTTTTAAACCCCATTTTTTTGTATTTAGAATGTGGAAAAAAGGATTAAAAATAAAAGAAAATATATGTGTATGTATATTTTTTTCAATATTGTATTCAATGTGTTTAAAAAAGTGCTAAAACTTTTAAAGAAGTTTGAGAAATAGTTATACTGTTGATGATTTAAAATTTTAGATGTAAATAAAAAAAAAAATTGGAATTTTTAACTTAAAACGCCTCCCAAATTGTAATTTTTAATTTTATATTAATAATATTTCGTCTCAGGGTACTTTAATGTGTCCTGTTATCAATTGTAAGAATCATTTGTATACAGAAAATATTTGACTTTTGGCCACTTATTGAAATTCCTGGCCCAATGTGAAATCGAATAAATCTTCGTTGTACAGCTTCGATACGCAACGAATGAGAAGCATAGAGCGGTGACCAAACTTGGCTGGCGTATTCGAGTATGGGCCTCACAAAGGTAAGGTAGAGGGATTTTGTAACGTATGGGTTGGAGAACTCCCTGGACCAATGTTTCACAAAACCAAGAGTAGAGTTGGCTCTACTAATGATATTATCGATATGGGATCGAAAATTAAGCTCTTTATCGCAAATTATACCCAAGTCTCGCAAAGAACTTACTAAGGGAACCGGCTCACCGGTCTCTTCCGGTCTCTTCCGCGAGTATGTGATAGCTTGACATTTACTGATATTGAGTTCCAGGAAGTTTTTTTGGCACCAAGAAGAAAAACTGATTAGGTCATCTTGAAGACGGCAAAAGTCAGTATTAGTATGTATGCGTCGATAGATTTTCATGTCGTCAGTATAAACAGAAAGATTAGAGTATTTGATGGCATCATCGACATCGGTTATTGTTAAGACGAATAGCAGAGGACCAAGGTGGCTGCCTTGAGGGACACCAGAAGTTGCTGTAAAAAACTCGGATTTTGAAAACCTAAAGATGACATTATATCGGCGTTCTTCGAGGTAAGATTTCCAAGTGATCCAAGCAATAAATGTGGGTTGAAAGCTGAAAGCTTTTAGCTTCAGAAGGATGACAGTGTGCGAGATTTTGTCGAATGCTTTGCTAAAGTCAGTCGAGACAACATCGACTTCAAAACTTAGGAAAATTGATTGAGCGATAGAGAGCTGGAAAAGAGCTAAAAGAGGATGAGATAAAGTGTTTGAGAGTTTTTTTAAAATAATAGCAGGCAACCCATCGGGTCCAGGAGAGTAATCGTCCTTTAAATTTCGTAACTTTTCGTTCACATTGGCAAGTGTAATATTAACCGAGGTTAAAGACGTTTGGGCACAATATCTTAAATAAGTGAAATATTCAGAGTCCAGTTTATCATTATGACCAGTTCATCATTATGACATAATGCACCACACCACGATAAGCGAAATAAAAACTGTCAACATGAACTTGATTTTTGACGTCAAAAACCACGCCAAAGGTTTTTCGGTCTCGGCTCATATTTGTCACGTATTCACCCGATTGATCAGCTGATGCCTCTTCGTAAACGTGGATCTTTGTCTAATCTCCAGTTAAAATGCGTTTCATTTAGTCTTGATAGTCGGAAAGCATTGTTTCACACACATCAACGCGGCGCTGTTTTTCCATGAAATTGGTCGTTTTTGGCACAAATCGAGGTTTCACTTTTCTGAGGCCCAAATGATCACTCAAAATGTTTTTCACTGATCCTTCCGATATTCCAACAAGGTCAGTAAAGTCTTGGACTGTCAATAGACGATTTTGGAGAACTAATCCTATGTTTTTGTTGACGTGTAGTTCATCAGTTGATGCTGATGGTCGTCCTGGCCGTACATCATCTTCAACGTTTTCTCAACCCTCTTTGAACATTTTGTACCACTCATAAGCTCTTGTTTTCGATAGAGCTTGCTCACCGAAGGCTTTCTGGAACATTTTCAACGTTTCGGCAGCAGAAATTTCATTCCGCACAGAAAATTTATTGGAACTGCGTTGTTAAATACTTTCAGACATTATAAAAAAGCGCGCATCTCAAATACTAATGAATATTCTGATGTGTAATTTGGCACAGAGGTAAGTGACAGTAGTGCCAAATTAAACTTTCCCTATCGGAATCCCCAAAAAATTTAAATTCAAATTTTCCTGTATTTTTTGCCCACAGTTACATATGAATCAATCGAAAAGACTGAAACAGTAATTTTCTAAAAAAGAAGACAGAATTTCTTATTAAACCTCTCATTTCCTTTAAAATTCATTAAGACTCAGTAGCTTATTCACTTACTAATAAGGACAGCACCTCTCCATGACTTCATTAAATTTAATGTTCTAATTCATATCCATTTTTGTTTTTTATTCGGGTTGTCCAACTATATCAAGGACTAAAAGCGACACTTTTTATTTGGTATTACTTCTTTTATTATGATGTTTTTGTTAATTTATATTATTATTTTATTATTATTATTATTATGAATATTGTTGTTTCATTTTTATGTCTGCTTTTTACTCGCTCTCGAGTGCTTTAAATTTGCGAAAAGTTTTTGCAAAAGTAAGCACTTCAATTGTACCCAAAAATTTTCAACTTTAGCCATTTAAAAGGTTGCCTCAAGGATGCTCAACCTTATCCTAAATCAGCATAAAACGTTTATATGTCGAACATTACTCAACACAATGGCTCACAGCATGATTGTCACTCGTCACAAGTCGTTTCCGACACATTTATTTAGACCATAAAACAACGTGTTGGAATGTGACCGCAATTCATTAGCTCACAACTACCAAAAAAAGGTCAAAGTAGCAAGTCACACACACACACACATATACATAAAGACACTCTTATAGACACAAAAACACAAACATTCAAATAGCTCTCAGCTCTAGATAGGCAGCCGGAGTAGCATAAAAGTCACAAAATATTTCGGCCACATATTGAGGGCTGAAGCTGCACGACAGATAGAGTCCCTAGAGGGTGGGGCGGTGGGAGTGATAGCGACGATGTGCCTTTAAAATGATATGGTTGTTTATATTGTCAATGCTGGAATAGGGTTAACAAGCCAGCTCAGTGCACGAAAAGGACATTAAATTTAAATGCATTGCCAGGATGTGAAAAAGTGTAAAACTTAAGTAAGCTTTTGGGGTAGACTAGCAGCAAAGGTCAAACTGTTGGTGTAACTCATTCACACATGCACACAAATATACTTACTGCCACACACACACACGCTCACACATAGATACACACTCATACATACATACATATAAATAAATAAGTGCTTTAGACAAGCGACTGTTTTTATAGCTATTTTGTTGGTATTTTTTTTCCTTTGTTGTCCTTGGTTCCTTTTAATACCGAGCACAAGTACCATTTCATCAGCAACTAAAATGGAAAAATTGGCCAAAATAAGCATGTGCAAGCTTTAAATGAAGAAAACTTGTTAAATAAAGAGTCCAAATTTCAACAGGCCTCACTTAGACGCGTTTAGCTTGAAACTCAGCGTAAATATCAGCTCTTTCAAGTTGGCGATCTCTGCAGCCATTGGCTGACTTTAATTTATTCATAAGGAATTCTGCTTTAACCGTTAGCCGCCCCTTAACGATTCTTTGTTGGCCTTTGTGGCCTACGTGTGTGAGTGCTAGTGCGACTGCGAGTCTGGGTGTTTGGGTGTTTGACGCTTTGTGTGCGTCTCTCACTATTGTAGTGTGCGTTAGAGCGTAAGAACTTGCTTAAGGATTTTATAACGCTAGCATAGTAGTATTTAAGCTCACCCCCGAGAAAATGTCCTTTAAATGCTTGCAATAAATAATTCATAAAGCTCCTTTTGTTGTTCAGCTCAAAAGTTTTCAAAAGTCTTTCCATTGCCTTACTTGTCGCCGCCATGTGCAGTCCGTGCGGGTGTCACAATTAAAGTGGGCACAAAATTTTCACAAAATATTATATTTCAAAGGATTCCTTTTCACACACAGTGATTTTATTTAAAAGGGCATTTGAAATAATTTCAAAGAAGTGAAAATTGTCCAAGGTCATTCATGGGAAACAATTTAAGCTCATTTTTTAAAGTATTGCAGGGGTGTTCAACTAGAGGGAATAAAGTTATTAAAATTATGGAACGGTAATATTAAATATTATGTTACTTCAAAGATTTTGTTTTAAATTAAATTATTTTTAAATTCGGTTTCGATGGCTAAAGGTCATTTTGTTTTCGTTTGAAATTCTAAATTTAAAAAATGTTTGAATATAATATCATTATTTAAGGATGAGTAAAAAAAACTATCGAATTTAAAGTTTTGACATTTGCAGTCAATATAACCGTATTTTTACAATAGTTTTTATTCAAGTCTTTTCTTTCCAAATGTTCAATAAAAATTTTAAAAAATTATAAATTTTATTTTTATGTAAAACAACGTCAGGTGAAAATAAAAGTCCAGAAAATGAAACAGAAGATAATACTTTTAAGTTGCTAAAAGTATGGCTCTTTCTCAACTAAGGGAATGAAACTGGATATATTGGCTACCAGGCATCTGGACAAAAATAATTGGAATGACATACCCACTCATACCAACGTTAGCGTAAGATAAGTCAAGGGATATAGAATTAACTAAAAGGACAATAAAACAATATCCGGAAATGAAACTAAAAGACACTTTAATAAAAGTTCTAATTTTTAGGTAGTTCCTTAAAAATTCCTGAGCCAAAAATGAGAGTAACTCGCCAAATCACATTCACGCAAATTTTTTCGTAGAGAAATTTAACAATATTAAACAATATAACCATATTAACGATTTCATTCCATGCGCACTACTTAAAAAAATGTCGTACTTTTACTTAAACTTTTCAGACAAAGTGCCAAAGGAGTTGGTGTAATTTATTGAAGCGGTATAGAATAAAAATAATCGATGATAAGTTATTTAATTCCGATATGAAATAAATTTAAAAAATTCGTAGCGGCCGTGGCGTAGTGGGTAGAGTTTGAGACCCATACGCCAGAGAGCCATGGTTCAATTCCATCTGACGCAGAAAGTTTTTTCAATTGAATTAATTTTTCTGAAAATAATGCCATGTAAAGTTTCTTGAGAACATGCACATTAGCAGTTCGGAGTCGGTATAAAACTAGTGGGTCCAGTTCTCGATCAATTGTGTTCTAACATTAAATAACACGCACAACACAATTTGATCATAAGAAGTTCGATTCAAAGGCTGAAATGGCCGGTTTATTTTATTTCTATTTTTTATAAAATGAAATGAAATGATAACACTGTGTGTAATTTTTTAAGTCATGGCAAAATAACCATATACGGACACCACTACGTGATAAAAGACAAAAAAAAAGACCCGTGTCTCCCAATTTTTCCCAAAGTCATGCACTTTTTTGTTTATGGGCCGCCAAAGATTTGGGGCCTCGGTATCATTTTCGCAAAAAAGTGATCATTTTCTCGGGCTCATATCGTGCAAACCGTTCAGAATTTCGATTTACTCTCTGAGGCAAAGTTGTAGCTCTTGTCATAAAGAACAAAAATTGCGAACATATAAAATCAAAAAAACGTCACCGTCAAAATTCGATTTTTTTAAGTTTTTTGCGATTTTGATCTGGAAGGTGTAACGAACCCTCTGTTCGGTTACCTAAGTGCTGGGGTATACCCAGCGGTTGGTCCAAAGGTTCTTACAAAAAAGAAAAAGATTTGGGTTTAATTTTGAGTAGATTATTTCATTTATTATTAATTCAGGATTAAATCTATTCTTAAAATAAACTCCCAGAAGGGTATTACCCTCTTTGGGTACTGACTTATATATATTTCCTAACACCTTGAAGTGTACAACGCTTCTCGGGTATGCTCTAGATAAACTAAATACGATATTTTCTAACACCTCGAAGTGTACAACGCTTCTCGGGTATATTAAAGATACGCTAGATACGGTATTTTCTAACGCCTCGAAGTGTACAACGCTTCTCGGGTATATTAAAGATACGCTAGATACGGTATTTTCTAACGCCTCGAAGTGTACAACGCTTCTCGGGTATACTAAAGATAAGCTATATAAAATACTTGATAACGCCTCGAAGTGTACAACGCTTCTCGGGTATACTGAAGATAAGCTAGATAAAATACTTGATAACGCCTCGAAGTGTACAACGCTTCTCGGGTATGCTAAACTACTAGTCAGAAGAGACCTTGCGTACAACACACGACTCCGCAGACTGACTTCATTGCGCATGTGCAGCGGCTTTTATACTCTTTTCTTTGTGTTGCTTGTGTTCTTCTTCTTCGTAAAGTCCGTTGCCAGACGCATGTTGCAGAGTGCGTGTTGCGGGTTTCATGTTGATGTTGCAGAGTGCGTGTTGCGGGTTTCATGTTGATGTTGCAGAGTGCGTGTTGCGGGTTTCATGTTGATGTTGCAGAGTGCGTGTTGCGGGTTTCATGATGATGTTGCAGAGTGCGTGTTGCGGGTTTCATGTTGTTGTTGCAGAGTGCGTGTTGCGAGTTTCATGATGATGTTACCTTGTGTAGCTGCATAAATGTTGCTAAATGAAATGATGAAGCGACCATTATGTATGGAATTCATTCAATATTCATATTAATATTCATGTTCATAATCATATTCATATTCATTTACATATTCTGTTATAATTTTGTGAGGATTAATATCGTCTGCGATATTGCATCCTCACACCCCCCCCTTTCTAACCCAAAGAAATTTTATTTATCATTAGAATAATAACGTTTGACTTCGTTTACGTGAGCTGTACGGATACGATTACTTCCTGATCTCCGTAGCTGCATGATCACGGGTGATATAAATCCATTTATGGTAAATGGTCCATCGTATTTGGGTGCTAGTTTGGCTGCAAAATTGTCGATGGCCTTTGAAAGATGGTGTTCCTTTACAAGGACCTGTTCTCCAATCTGCGGATTCCAATTTCTACGACGTAGATTATAGTGTCTGGCCTGGTCTTGGGCGGCACGTTCCATGTTACGTCGTACAATCTTAAAGACTTCCTGTAAGCGTGTATGTTTCTCAACGGGTGTATGAGTTTCCTGTCCGGTTCCTGGAGTGTGTTGATCAAATAGAGTGTTCGGCAGCCGTGGCTCTCGACCTTGGATTAGGTACGCGGGACTGAAACCTGTAGATTCGGATACGCTAGTATTTATGGCTAAAGATATTTCTGGGAGTAAATCATCCCATTTTCGTTGATCTTCGCCTATGAGTTGTGAGATTATCCTCTTTATTGTTCGATTGGCACGCTCTGTTGGGTTTTCCTGCGGAGTATATGGCGCTGTGAACTGTTGTTTGATTCCTAGGTCGTCCAAAAAGCTGCGGAATGCCTTGCTGGTAAATTGAGTTCCATTATCAGTTATTAATACTTTTGGTACTCCAAATCTCGCCAATATCGTTTCTCTGAAGGATTTCTTGAGTGACTCGGTAGTGGCTTTGCGAAGTGGCACAATTTCCGTCCATTTGGAAAAACGATCAAAGAACACTAAAAGCATGTTATTACCATGTTTTGATCTTGGAAGTGGGCCTACGAAGTCGGCGCATAGCATTGCCCATGGTTCCTCGGCGATTTGCGTTAGCATCTTACCGGCTGCTGCTTGTTGGCATGGCTTAAACTTTTGGCAAGATGAACAGTTTCGGACGTATTTACTAACGTCGCGGAACATCCCTGGCCAATAATATCGGTTGGCTACCCTAGCGATGGTCTTCCGAATACCCATGTGGCCCGCACTAGGATCGTCATGATTTTCTCTCAAGACCCTCTGTCGTTGTGAAGTCGGAACGCACAGTTTCCACGGGGCACAGTCTTCATCGTTGGAATGTTGGGGAATATGGCGATACAGTTGACCGTTTTCTTCTAAAAAGTCTGAGAATTTTTCTGGATTTTGTTGAATCTCAGCCTTCTTCTTGGTTAGCCAGTTACAACTGGGTTCTATGTTTTCTTCGAGCGTTGTTTTACGAAGAGTTTCCACTGGTTGTCTTGACAACGCATCTGCTACAACGTTGAGTTTTCCTTTCCTATACTGTATGTCGAACGTATGTTGTTGCAACTCGAGTGCCCACCTTGCTATACGTCCGGAAGGACTCTCGATTGCATTGAGCCATTTAAGTGACAGATGGTCCGTGATCACTGTAAAGTGGTATCCTTCAAGGTATGGTCGCATTTTACGGATGGCCCATACTATAGCCAGACATTCCTTCTCCGTTGGCGAATAGTTCTTCTCTGCTCCGTTTAAGTGTCTGCTGGCATACGCTATCACTCGTTCTATTCCGTCGTGTTCCTGGGTAAGTACGGCGCCTAGACCGTAATCACTAGCATCGGTCTGCAGTGTGAATTTCTGTGTAAAATCCGGGCATGCCAACACGGGTGCCTCGGTTAAACGTGTTTTCAGGGTTTCGAATGCTTTTTGCTGTTCCTCCGTCCACTTCCAATGCTTGCCTTTCCGTAGTAAAGTGGTGAGTGGTTGTACTATGCTTGAAAATTCGGGAACAAATCGTCGGTACCATGACGCTATTCCTAAGTAGCGACGGAGCTCTTTCACGTTCTCTGGTGGTCTCAATTCTTTTATGGCGGCTACTTTCTCTGGATCGGTGTGAATACCTTCATTACTGACTACGTGCCCTAAATATTTGAGTTCTGTCTTAAAAAACTCGCATTTTTCAATATTGATATTTAAATTCGCTGCCCGGAGTCTTCGAAAAACTTCTTTAAGATGTTGCATGTGATCTTCCAGAGAGGATCCGATAACGATGATGTCGTCGAGGTATGCAAACGCATGGGGTTCCATTTCGGGTCCAATGACCTGATCTAACGCTCGCTGAAATGTGGCTGGTGCGGAATGTAGACCGAAAGGCATAACCCGCCACTGGTACAAGCCACGCCCTGGTACAGTGAATGCTGTGTATTGTTTGCTGTTTTCTTCCATTGGAATCTGCCAATAGCCATTTTTGAGATCCAATGCACTTATATATTTGGCACTTCTGAGGCGATCTAGAATCGTGTGTATTCTTGGGAGTGGGTAAGCGTCAGGTACAGAACGTGAGTTGAGTTGTCGGTAGTCCACACATAGTCTCCATGCTCCCGTTTTCTTTTTCACCAAAACGATAGGTGCGCTGTGTGGGCTGTTTGAAAGTTCAATACACCCTTTGCTGATCAGTTCGTCGACTTCTTTATTTATAATTGCTTGCATGGCCGGATTCCGTGGAAAGTAGCGTTGTTTGATTGGACGATCATCTTTCATTATAATTTTATGCGCTGTAATATTACAACCACCTTCAACTCTATTAAATTTGCTCAGTTCTCCTGCTAAAAACTGTTCGACGATCTCTTTTTCTGACAAGCCGTGGAGATTTTTGTTGAGGTCACTACGGTTTCCTTCGCGAATAACGGTGCAGCAGGGTGTTTCATCAGTGTTTCCCCTTTTCGATGAGATATTTGGCCAACGCAGCGTGGTTGAATACCCGCCACACTGAATAGATGCTTGAATGCCTATCAAGAAGTCCATGCCGAGAATGAGGTCATCTATGACTTTTGGAAGAACAAGCAATGAAGTTTGATGCTTCTTGGAGCCGAGCGTAATATCGGCTGTTAATATTTTATTTACTTCCCTAGTGGAACTATCTGCCATTCGTACTGTTATTTGCGTTTCCTTTAGATTTTGTTGTGCTGTTGATATTTTGTTTGTTAAGGTTTCACTGATAAAGCTTCTTGTGGCACCTGTGTCGATGGTTGCTTTCACTTGGGTCGTGCCGATCATAACCATCGCGAAAATATGTGTGGAATCGTGACTTAGTTGCGAGAGTGTTGATTTTGGGTTTCCGTCTGGCCTCGCTCCCGACGATAACCCTGTGCGTTTCCCTGTGAGTACCGGCAGCAATTAATGGTAAGAATCCCACGTCGACCGCACTCCCAGCAAAACATAACCTGTGCATTTCGACACTCGCGGAGACTATGACCATCTTGGCCACAGCGGCGGCAAGCAGTGCGGGGATTGATTAATTGAGGGCCATCTTGCACGATCATTCGATGTCTCTCCTCTCTAGGTCTCGGTATTGGTGGTCGTGTTTGGCGTGATTCCGCCTGAATACTTTCGAAATCTTCAGCGAGTTTTATCAATTCATTTAGGTTTCTAAAATCCCTGCGTTTCACATACAATCTATAATCTTGGTGGCAATTTCGATATAGTCTTTCGAGTTGTTGTTCCTTAGAGTACTGTGCATGTCGCATTAAGTTCTGAAGAGAGATTAAGTAATCCTTGAATGGCTCACTAGGATGTTGGTACCGTTGGCGGATTTCATCTTCCAGCTGTTCGAAGTACCTTATGGGCAAGAAGAACTGTAAAAAATCTTCTTTAAATGTACTCCAGCTCCGCCACTGTCGATTATTATTGCGGAACCATATCAAAGCCTTGTCTTTAAGGAGTTCCGGCATCGTTCTTGGTAGTAGATTTTTGCTCAATCCGTACACTTCAGCGAGTTCCTCGACCCGTTCGATGAAGGCTAGTGGTTCTTTTCCACCGTCGTATTTGAATGACCACTTTCTTACCTGATCGATGACTGACGGATATTCCTGTTCCGATGTTGCTTGGCGTGATTCCATGTTTTGGGACGCCATAAAAATATTTTTTTGGGCTTCTGCGGAGCCGATATTGATCTGTGGTAAGTTGGGTGAGGGACTTCTAGAGTACTTTACCTCTAGTTCTAACAGACGTTGTCCCACATCGGATTTTTCCTCAGTTTCGGAAATTAATTGTGCAAAGCGCTTCCGTAGTTCGTCGACTGTTCCGGCGGCGTCAAAAGAGAATTCCTCGGCGAATGCTTGAAGTTCTTCCTTACTAAGGGAGTATACCCATGATGTTTTCAGAGGCATTTTGGGGTTTGTAGAAAGTCTTCACTCAGTGTTCTATATGTTATTATTGTAGATTTGTGATGCTGTAGATTTTCGTTTCTTTACCAGTGTCCCTGCTCGGGCGCCATTTGTAACGAACCCTCTGTTCGGTTACCTAAGTGCTGGGGTATACCCAGCGGTTGGTCCAAAGGTTCTTACAAAAAAGAAAAAGATTTGGGTTTAATTTTGAGTAGATTATTTCATTTATTATTAATTCAGGATTAAATCTATTCTTAAAATAAACTCCCAGAAGGGTATTACCCTCTTTGGGTACTGACTTATATATATTTCCTAACACCTTGAAGTGTACAACGCTTCTCGGGTATGCTCTAGATAAACTAAATACGATATTTTCTAACACCTCGAAGTGTACAACGCTTCTCGGGTATATTAAAGATACGCTAGATACGGTATTTTCTAACGCCTCGAAGTGTACAACGCTTCTCGGGTATATTAAAGATACGCTAGATACGGTATTTTCTAACGCCTCGAAGTGTACAACGCTTCTCGGGTATACTAAAGATAAGCTAGATAAAATACTTGATAACGCCTCGAAGTGTACAACGCTTCTCGGGTATACTGAAGATAAGCTAGATAAAATACTTGATAACGCCTCGAAGTGTACAACGCTTCTCGGGTATGCTAAACTACTAGTCAGAAGAGACCTTGCGTACAACACACGACTCCGCAGACTGACTTCATTGCGCATGTGCAGCGGCTTTTATACTCTTTTCTTTGTGTTGCTTGTGTTCTTCTTCTTCGTAAAGTCCGTTGCCAGACGCATGTTGCAGAGTGCGTGTTGCGGGTTTCATGTTGATGTTGCAGAGTGCGTGTTGCGGGTTTCATGTTGATGTTGCAGAGTGCGTGTTGCGGGTTTCATGTTGATGTTGCAGAGTGCGTGTTGCGGGTTTCATGATGATGTTGCAGAGTGCGTGTTGCGGGTTTCATGTTGTTGTTGCAGAGTGCGTGTTGCGAGTTTCATGATGATGTTACCTTGTGTAGCTGCATAAATGTTGCTAAATGAAATGATGAAGCGACCATTATGTATGGAATTCATTCAATATTCATATTAATATTCATGTTCATAATCATATTCATATTCATTTACATATTCTGTTATAATTTTGTGAGGATTAATATCGTCTGCGATATTGCATCCTCACAAAGGTGAAGTTTTTTGATTTTATATGTTCGCAATTTTTGTTCTTTATGACAAGAGCTACAACTTTGCCTCAGAGAGTAAATCGAAATTCTGAACGGTTTGCACGATATGAGCCCGATAAAATGATCACTTTTTTGCGAAAATGATACCGAGGCCCCAAACCTTTGGCGGCCCATAAACAAAAAAATGCATGACTTTGGGAAAAATTGGGAGACACGGGTCTTTTTTTTTAGTCTTTTATCACGTAGTGGTGTCCGTATATGGTTATTTTTTTTCGTGTTGCACTGTGTAATATATGATGTGATATGTTATGATATGGTATGATATAAAATGATGTGTGATATGATTTGATGTTATGCTATTATATTATTGTCATACCGACGTTATATGATATAATATAACATCATATTATATGATAAAATATGACATGATATGATATAAAATTATATGATATCAAATGATATTGTATGATATGATATGTTTTAATATTTTATGATTTTATATGGGTGTATAAAATTATAATATATTAAATATGATATTTAATTCTGAGAAAATATGAAATGAAATGTGTAATATGATATGATATACTATTTGATGTGATATATTATAATATGACGTGATATTAAATGATATTATATATGATATGAAGATATGATATGATATGAAATGATACGATATGATATGATATGATATGTAATAATATGATATGATATGATATGATATGATATTGTATGAACTCAGATGACATCATATGATATGATATGATATGGTATAAAATAATATGGTATGAAATGATATAATATTATATGTTTTGATATGTAATTATTTAATATAGGTGTGGCATGATTGCTGCGTTATGATGAGTATGACATACGGGTGTGGTATCACGTATATGGTGTGATAGGTTTATTTTAGGTTTTATACGTGATATCCCATATATGGTGTTTATTTTAATATGTATGGCAGGAGGAGTTTAGAATCGTCTCTAGAGTATTATGGTTACAATATGATGATAGAGTATAATGGGCGTGATATGATGGGTATGATATTATGGGTGTGGTATGAAGGGTGTGGTATGACGCTTGTGTTATGATGAGAATGATTTGAAGGAATTGGTATGATGGATATCGGTTGATAAGTATGGTTTCATTGGCATAGGATGATGGATACCCCATAATGAGTAGGTATCAGGCCCGTAGACAAGGGGGGGTTTTTAGGGTTAAAACCTCCCCTTATGGTCCAAAAAAGTATAAAAAAAATAATATATTAGCATTAATATAATACTTGCTGCACGTGCGTGTTTTTTCTCTTACAGTGCAAACTTCAAGTGAAAACAGCAACAGCGAAACATCAACATGCTTAAGTATCGAAAAAAATTCGGTACATTTAATTGAACTTTGTCTACCACCAGCAATTTAAGAATTTATTGCGTTAACAGGTGTTACGTGAAAGTGGTGAAATTTTGATTGAGTTTCGTTAGATAAGTTTAAGAGTTTCTATTGTTAATTTTACTGTGCCAAAACTACAAAAATGAGTCTACTTCATTGGCTGCAGAAACCAGAAGTAAAAAAGGCTAGAACGGTGGAAAGTAAGTGCTTGATTTAAATGATTTTTTTTTCTATTATCAATGCGTTAATGTGTTAAAAAGTTGACGAATATTTCTGAATGTTTGAGAGCTGTGTTTTTTTTTTTGGTAACGTGTTTGCATTGATTGAATATTAATGGATTAACTTTTTGCTTGATGCGGCACCGACAAAATCCGAATAATTTTATATTTCATCTGTATTGCAGAAAACGTTCAAGAAACTTTGGAATCTGAAAAGTCTTCAGAACTTCCTTTGTAACCTGCAGTTATAGAAAGCTTTAATGTTGACACCTATGTAGAAACCGGTAGTACAAGTTGCGGTATTAATATTTTACTTTTAATGTTTATAACTCTAAGTTTGTGTGTATGATTGTAGAAATTGTTCCAGAAAACATTTGATTCATCGGAACTGCCTTCGACTTCGAGAGTATATCAATGTCCAAATAACGATATTTCCAAGTTGATGAGCAATATTTCCGATTCGAACCGCCTTGAAAGTTTTCAAAGCATTTATGTGCCTCCACCAAATTTTAATTTTCCTGCCAGCGGTTCTCGCAAACTCCGATTTAAGCATTCTTGGTTGAACCGTTGGCATTGGTTGGTTTACTCCAAATTGGAAAATGCAGCTTATTGCGAGTTTTTAGCATTGGTTTTGGAGGCGCAGGATCACAACCTTCTGGTAATTTTACCGAATGATAATAAAAACTTTTTAAAAAAAATTTTCTAACCTTTTCATTGTGGCCTTTACAAAAGTCAGGAAATACAAGAAAATGTCGTTATTCTAATCGTGGTTATTTTTATATAGAATTTTAAACTGAAATAAGCTTGCAAGTAAATTATTAAAATAATAATATAAGATGCTTAATTATCGTCATTTTAGAAGTTTGTCTTGAAAATTTTATTTGTTTTACGTCTTTCTGTATTCCAAAATGACAGTTTAACGATAAGCAGGACATATAGCCGAAACACATTGAGCTCAACAAACGACAGTTTTGAAATTATAGAACACAAGTTTTTTATGTTAAATGGGTGTGCATCCTTAAGCATACATAGGAATTTCAGTGTCACAGCGGACGCTGTGTTATTAGAATTAACAAAAAAAAAAACAAAAAAATAAGAGGACTTGATCTACATATATTAATAAAAATCATTTTCTGTTTGTTTGACTACAATACAAATCTTAACGGCTTAACGGATTTAACTCAAATTCGGCTCACATATTTCTTGAATCCTAACTTAGGTTATGGCATACTAAGTTTTGACCACGCCTCTTCCGCCCTTTTACAAGTAACGCAAATCTAACTACTAGCGTATTTTTTTCAAGCGAAAATGCTCTACTTATTAATTTTAAGAAAATCCTGTTATTTTGACATCAAAAACATTCACATATCTTTAAAATTGGACAAACTTTTGGTACGTCTTTTTCTAATAACATCGTTTCCTTAGAATAACAAAAAAACTATCGGAAATTCGTATTTTTTACTTGCGATGCAAATAACTCCGTTGTTTTTAATATATTTCATTCAAATTTTTTTTGTTGATAAACTCAATTCAAGCACTTAATAAAAACAATTTAAAGGGTACCGTTATCTTAGCGGATATATTTTTAATATTTATTTCAAAAAAGGTCCAAAATATTGACTTTTTACTCGAAAAATGACACAAAAGTTGTTTTTGTTGTTAAAATAATAAAAACTCAAAATTGCATTTTCGACTACCTCTTACATGACATAGTGTTTTATAGCAAAAATGCTTCCAATTTTACAGAAAAATTTATTAACTATTTCTGTCATCAAAAAAATGACCCTACTAGTTAAGCTCAAAGAATAATTTATGTGAAAAAATTATACCAATATCTCTTTCCGATCAAAAGTTATCGCGATAAATATATTTTTTTTTAGACACAAACCAAGCTGTTGTCAAATGCTTATCTATATTAATAAAACTCATTTTTTTTCTGTGAACATTAAAACTACTGGGAAACTGTAACGCGCAGTGGAAAATGACTGTGGTGTCAAACTATGAGTCTAAGAAAAGTTTTTAATACACCTATTATGTTCCTATATAGTTGCTGGGTGCAGCAACGCGCGCCGGGAAAAGGCTAGTATAAATATATAAAATAAACAAAAATAAAGTAAATTAATTTTTGTTTTATGTATTTGGTATACAAAAAGTTTTAAAGTATTTTTTTTTCAAGTTTGTCGCTTTATTGTGAAAAATTTGTTACAAATTTATTTTTCAAGTATTGTCCATTTCTAGCCACTGATTTTTCCCATCTTTCTGGTAATTATACAAAAAATACCTTCTCATTTATCGATATCAACAACTATCGATATATTGTTTTAAACCAAACCCCCCCCCTTAGGTAAATCCTGGCTACGGGCCTGGTAGGTATGATATGATGGATATGGTTTGATGGGTATTGCTATGATTGGAAAAACTATTTTGTTTTTTGCATATCAATTCAAATGAATCTTTACCAGATTTTTTTTTTCATTTAAAAAAAAATCAAAAATTTTTTAATTTTGCCTCGGGCATCACTTAAGTAGAAACATAAGAAATATGTTAACTATATATACAATCAAGCGTCGAAGAATAATTATTCATCAATGCAATGCTAGCTTGAGGCATATTTGGGCACTCAAATCATCGAATTAATAGGTCATCCGGCGTACAGTCCTAATTTGGCAAACAGTGAGTTCTTTTAGTTCTCCGTTCATCAAGGACAAAGTGCGTAAACAACGATTTTCGAAGCCAGAAGAAGATACATTAAAAAAGCGTGTTTTGGAGCGTAATAGGATAAATATTTTAACAAATGGTTCGAATGCATAACATAGTATTTAAGATAAAGGCGAAAAGTATGAAAAACAATTATATTAAATCCGATCCTTATATTTTTGTTTCAGATTTTCTCTTCTGTAATCATTTAATTAAATGCAAATTTTAAGGTGTCATAACCTATGCCTACGGGAAAATTATTAAGCCTCTTAAATATTTTTACAGTCACATATTTTTCTTTTTTTTATTTAAAAAAGAGTAAAATATTTAAAGTGCCCTTGAATATGGGAAAAATACTACTTATAGAAATTATGTAACATTTATCTTACATCATATTTACTCTTTACTTGATGTAACAGTTAGTACCAACTAGTAAGAAATGATCTTCGACTGGGCCGAAGTTAAAAACCCCTACGTCCGACTTGAAATATATTAAAAGTCTTAAGCAGTCAAAAAAATTTTTATTTGTAAAAACATTTTCATCATAGTTTTAACAGAAAATATTCTCTTTTGTTTTTGATAAAGTCACTTTCTATGGGAGGTGGGTATGGTTTTCACTCGATTTGGTTGAATTTCAGTCCATATATTAATTTTTGTGGAAATCTAAGAGATTTTATCGTTTTGATAAAGTCACTTTGTATGGGAAGTAGGCGTGGTTTTCATCCGATTTGGCTCATTAACGAATTTGACCTTTATTTTTTAAATACAAGCTTAAATATTGAAATTCGTGATGATAGCTTGAACATTACGGCTGTAATCGTGATCACAGACAGACAGACGGGCAGATGGACATGGCTAAATCGACTCGGGCGGTGATGTTGATCAAGAATAAATATACTTTTCTATACCTACCACGCCTCCTTATAGACGTGACAAGCGGAGTGACAAAATTAATATAAGCCGTTTACGTTTTTTAAACGTAGGGGTATAAAAATTGTTCAGTCTTACACAAAAAATACTACTCAACTATTTTTTCTTTTTTTTTTAAATTTTAGTGAATACAGTTTTTTTAATTTGAGTTAAATCTCAATTCCTAACTATTCAGTGGATTGTTGATTAGGATATGCGAGAAAACTCGCCCCCTTCGTAGTAGAAATCATTTTGTACTCAGTGGTACAATCAATAATTGTTTCCTTAGGTCATTTTCGAAATATTAGAGGCTTAAAATTAAAATATTTAAAACAAGACTCGAAGGTATCAGCTTAAGTATTATTCATTAAGCATACAGAAGGATGGAACATTAAGGTGGCATCACTTCAAATACATAAAAGTTTTTTATTTTGTGAAACTCAATTTTTCGATTATTTCCATTTTGTTGCAAAACTCAATGTGGCTGAGAAAGCCATGAATAAAAAGAAAGCCATAAAAATATCACTGCACGTTATGAACAATACAAATAATGAAAAACTTCTTGGTTATGACAGTTTCAAATGTCATGACAAAATGTAACATAAACCACATGATGTGACATAGACAACATTTGCTCAGGTGATATAAAAATACATAACCTTGAATAACAAACCGATTTCAGCACGGCATCAGCCAGATATGATGAGCACGCATTGTCACTTAATCGTGCACATTTAACACTGACAACTACGTCAATCAGACCGAAAGCGTTATTTTACTGTCATCATACATTTTATTTTTAAATTTGTTGTTTTTTTTTTGCAGTTATTGTGGGAGGAGAAATATGCACATAGCTGGACTAAATATGTGTTCGCTAAAACTTATGGCAGTTTAATATTCAATCAGAAACTTGCAGAATTTTGCATTTAAATTAAAAATTGTTCCATGAATATTTATGAATGTGTTGCCTGCGATGCTTGCGAAGCGATGCGATGCTTACTTTAGTCGCTGTCCAGGCGCACGGGCGGATTTATGCGCATATTTTAAGGAAATTCCGAACTGACGCAGCTATACCTGGCTATGACTAGAAACCAATAGAATAGCAGCCAAAACGAAGCAAAGCCGTTCGTTCCCTTTCATTGATAGTGTGTCGAAAACAAATTCGGATTAGGACTACATATATGTGTGTGTGTAGTTATTTGTATATGTTCTGTGTGTGGCATTCATACGGTGTATGTGTGCGCTACGGTGCTCTGAGTTAACTTTATTTGTTTGTTTGTTTTTGGACTGGCACATCCTTTGCCAGCTCGCAATACCACCATCCGCCAACAGCACCGCGTGAACAAGTTAAAATTGTTTCGTGTCAAAACACTGGCGGAAGTATTATTCGAAATAAAAGCATGGAAAAAACAAGAAAAAAATATACACAATAGCTACAGCAACAAAAAAGCTGATCTACTACGTGTTGTCTTTCTTTTCTTTTTTCTAAATTGTATTAAGACCAGCTGAGCCGCCTGATGACTTCAACACAAGCTGGTTGACTGACTGACTGACAGACTAACTGATAGATGAAGAGCGCAGGCACTACGCGCAGAGTTGTTGTGCTCCATATGGTAATGTTTGCCGAAAAAAAAGTTATATCAAAAATTTTCATATATGTCTATCAACACAGGACAGAGCTGGCTTGACATCCTTTATTTATTTTGTTTTATTTTTATTCTTTTGTTTTTTGTTTTTCTAAATAAATATATGCTCTAAAATTGTATTTCACCAAATGGATTTTTGTGGGTTTTACTAAAAAAAATATATCTTAAATATTCAAAACCAAATAATCAGAAATGGCGACTGGATTTTTAAAACTGACGACGATAACTTGAGCCTGGTTGGAGTTATGGCTATGGTTGAAATGGTTAGTTTTGAGAAAATAAACATAAAATAAACATACACATAAAATAAACATAAACATAAAATAAACATAAACATAAACATAAACATAAACATAAACATAAACATAAACATAAACATAAACATAAACATAAACATGAACATAAACATAAACATAAACATAAACATAAACATAAACATAAACATAAACATAAACATAAACATAAACATAAACATAAACATAAACATAAACATAAACATAAACATAAACATAAACATAAACATAAACATTAACATAAACATAAACATAAACATAAACATAACCATAAACATAAACATACACATAAACATAAACTTAAACAGAAACATAAACATAAACATAAACATAAACATAAACATAAACATAAACATAAACATAAACATAAACATCAACATCAACATCAACATCAACATCAACATCAACATCAACATCAACATCAACATCAACATCAACATCAACATCAACATCAACATCAACATCAACATCAACATCAACATCAACATCAACATCAACATCAACATCAACATCAACATCAACATCAACATCAACATCAACATCAACATCAACATCAACATCAACATCAACATCAACATCAACATCAACATCAACATCAACATCAACATCAACATCAACATCAACATCAACATCAACATCAACATCAACATCAACATCAACATCAACATCAACATCAACATCAACATCAACATCAACATCAACATCAACATCAACATCAACATAAACATCAACATAAACATAAAAAAAAAAAAACACAGGAAGGATGTGAATGAGGACCCGAGTTTTGACAAGGATTTGAACATAGACTTTCACAAGGCTTAGACAACGACTACAACAATGATAAGGTTACTGATTTGAACAAGAATTAGGATTAGGATAAAGATTAGGACAAAGATTTCTCAACAAGGGTTGGGGAAAGGATTATAAAAAGGGTAAACAATTGGACAATGATTAAAAAGCGGGTTCTTACAGGATAAGAACAAGGATTGGGACAAACAGTTGGAACAAGACTTGGACAATTGAATTATTTTATTTTATTAATGAGTTGTTGTTGTTTTTTATGAAAATAATAAGAACAAATTTAAAAATAAGAATTTAGACAAAAAAAAAAGGACAAAAATAAGATCAAGATATAAACACAAAGCCTAGGACTAAGGCTTACGACAAGGAATTTGTTTGGATCTGTCATATGCAAGAATGATCTCCATCTTCAATTAACATTAGTCATGTACACTTAAAAGCTCAAGTCCGGAAAAATTTGAATTATTATTAAATATTCCTTTTTCTTATTATTATTCATACATATATAGGGTGTATCATCAAAAGGTGTAAAATTTGTTTTTTGAATAAAAGAAACGATTGAGTGTCTCTTAAATTTTTATTTGATTATGAAGTGATGGAGATTCGACATGGATATTATGTGTGTAATACAATAAGTCTTAAAACTTTCAAGCGTCCAGTTGTTAAATAATACGCCTTCGCGACCTTACACTTCTACCTACCTACCATCCTGCTAATCAAATATACCTCGGCTTTTTAAATAAATAAAATTTATTTATTTGTAAAAACAAACCCGTCACATAGCTTAAAATTAATTAATTTTTGATTAAGCTTTAATCAAAGTTGGTAAAATTTTTCCAAAACTTTGTAAAGGTTGCCAGCATGGATAAATGCAGTATTTATTTGATGGAAAAGTGGCTGTATTGCACATGGCACCATTTTTCCAAGCAAAGCAATTAGTTTGTTGAATGGAAAATTTACAGGATTATTCAGAGCCAATTCCGAGCACAGTTCAAAAGTTGAGCTGAAAAAGTGAAAATCGTGCTGAGTAGCACTGACAGTGATGCCACCCTAAGAGCGAATAAGTATTTTTAAAAAAATATACATTGCATTTGAGTCAAGTAAATTATTTTAAATAAACACCATTTATTCGTGATGTCAATAGCCCTCTATGAGGCAAAGGGAGCCAGAGGGAGCCATTTATAATTGAGGTTGGCAGCACTGAGCAGCGTGTTGTTTGCTGAACAACTAACAGCCATGGCTGGCAATTTCCGTGCGAATAAAGAAAAAGTGAAAAACACAGCAAGGAATTTCATGAAAATTTGTTGTATTTGTGTTTGCAAACTGAAACATTTTTAAATGTTGAGTTACATAAATACACTGAAGAAATAACTTTGCTTGAAAAAGGAAGTTTAATATTTTTTATTTTAATAAAATAAATTTTAATGTTATGTTCTTGCTACGCTTGCTTAAATATTTTAAGTTGTCTTTAACTTTTCTTTATTCTAAAATATGTGCTTGTGTTTGTCTTTAAAACCAACACAAACAAAAAACAAAAAAAAAATAGCTAACTGCATGTAATACAAATAAACTAGGTCTCTGTGCTGTTTGCCTGCTTTTATACCGGAAATAAAACTAAACGGATCCTATCTAAGTATTCGTACATGGGTTTTTCCTGTTTGAACGTATACAAATTTTATTTGATTTTTAACCACTCATGCCGAATGATGTTTGTTGGCCAATGTTTTTATAGTCTAGCAGTTAGTTGGGTTTGTGTCTATGTTAAGTTGTTGTTGTTAACTTGACTATGCTTGAATTGCGCAATGTTTCAAGGAAATTTCATTTTTAGTGTTTAAGTGAGGGCTGCGTTATCAAATGCAAGGCAAACAGCAAAGGTAGACAGGAAGCCAGGAAGGAAGGAAGGCCTGTTGTAGCAAAGCTGATGTTGTTGAACAAGCTCACGATTGATTGCCCGCCGAAAGCTAGATAGCCCGTTTACAAGAGTTAAAACTCAATCGCTAAGTAAATGCAAATTGATTTTGTTCGTTTCTTGAAGTCGGTTACTTTTGATATCGAATTTCATTTTAAAGTTGATTTTTATCACACTTTCTTCGTAAAGTAGTTTATAAAAGGTTTATCAACAAGAGGTGGGGGTTTGTAAAGGTGTATTTTTTAAGATCTGGTCGTTTGGATGTTGTCAAATTTTAACATTTTCATTTATGAACTCGGGAAATTTATTTTAAAATACTACACTGTGAAAATTAAGTAATTCTAGATTCTAGAAATGCCAAGGCTATCACCATGAGTGACTTAGGTGCAGATTTTGGGCCGAAGGCATCATAGGATCGTATTTTTCGAAAATTACGACGGAAGTGCATTTCAGTCAATGGAGTACACTATAGAGACATGATAAAAAATGTTTTCTAGTCGGAGATGGAGAATACGGACATAGACGACCTCTTCTTTCAACAGGTTGGTGCTACGTGCCTTACAAGTCACCAAATCATTAAGTTATTTCTAACAAAGTCCTCTGATCGCGTAACTTCACATTTTGGAATGACCAATTGGCCACTAAGATCTTGCGAGACAACACCATAAAACTTCTTCATTAGAGTTATATTAAGCGCAAGATATACGCTCATCATCGGCAAGCAATTCCAGCTCTTAAAACGGACATTGAAGTCGCCATTGATTAAACAGAGCCCTAATTACAAGTATGTGAGGAAGTGCTAGCCAAGACAGCCATTTGGAAGATATTATATTTCATGCATATATTTCTATATAATATATAATCCTATTTTCTATATAATCCTATAAAAAATTAAGAGACATCGAAACATTTTTGGTTTCATTACAAAAACAAATTCTCAACCTCTTGTTGATATACTCCAAATATTCATCGTATAGTGTTAACGCTCGTGACTCATGACTTGGAGTCAAAGGTTAAAAATTATCGGATTTGTTGAAAACAAAAAAATTGTTGAGTCATTTGTCTAAAAATTGGTACTTAGAAATTTTGGTTTGTAGGTTGAACACCCTCTAAAATTGTTGAGGATGATTATTAAAAACGCTTGATTCCAAAATTTACTGAACTTTAATTTGTAGGTATAGTTGGGTTTTTAAAAAAAAAATAAATCATTTCAAGAAGGTGACGTCTTCTTCTATCCTTTCTTTGGCGGTGTTTTGCTGGCGGATTTTTTCGGTGAAACTCTGCGCTTGCTCTTCATGTTAAATAAACACTTTACAGTTGGTTCCATGACGACTCCAAGCAATTGTAGTATGCGAACAAAAACAAAAAAAAATTGGTTTCTAACCTTTAAGCCTCAAGGTATCTAACCTACCGTTCTAACTGCATTTTGAAAACCATCAAGAAAAAATTTGCTAATTCACGTTATGTTTGAAAACTTCATTGAATCATGAAAACACATTAAAGAATAAGTTCAACGCATAGTACTAACTATGAACAGAATTAGTTGATTTCCATTAACACTTATTGTTTGAAATCGAGATCCTCTATAATAAATAAACCTCTAATAAATTAAAGGCCCACTAAAGTTTTTCGGCGACCAAAAATCAAAAAATGTTTTTTACATTTTTCGAATGTATAACATCTTAAAAAATATTCTCAGAAAGTTTTAAGTCAATTGAATAAAAATTGTTGCAGTCATAAGCACAATTGTCCGGAGAGAAGACGATAAAAAATATATGTACTTGCCTTACAGATACCAGCTGCTACAAACACTTTTCTCTTTAATATGTCTTTTATTTTTTCAATGCACTCTTTTAAGTGTATTATTTTTTCATGCACTCTTTATATAAAAACTAGCATACCCGTTCCCAACGTTGCTTGGAAGTATAAATATGATATAAAAACATATTTTCATATCTCTACGATATATTGGTCTTATGGCAACACTGCAGCAGAAATTAACTGAGTGCAACTATCCAATCAAGAGACCAGCGCGGTGAGTTGTAGAATCTCACCTCTCTCTCTCTCAACAAAGAGCGAAAGCTATTGTTTGCTGTTATTTTGTGCTGCAGTATGGATTAAAATGCATAAATTCTTAAACGAATAAATAAAAAGTTTTACCAAAAACGTAATACCCAGTAGCAGGGTCGCTTTTTACATCAATTGAATAGTGAAAGAATTATTAAAATCGGTTCAGCGGTTACCCCGTCTGTTGAGTTACAGATGAACGACGTCCCGATAGGTTGCTCTCAATGGGGGCGACGCTGACAAAGCAGACGGATTCGACGTGGAATATAGATAAAAGCTTCGTGCGGCAAGCAGTCCAGATATGACCCCAATTCTATAGGCAGCAAGAGACTTGTTTTTTTTCTTGGTTGCTCGATTTTTTTTATTATTCTTTCTTATTATTTTGACATTTCATTTGTTTCAGTGTTATGTAACGAACTTTTAAATTAAGGAGTACAGTAATAAAAATTAAAAAATATAAAGTAATTGGAAATAAAATATTTCATAATAATTAAAAATATTTAATGCAAACCAAACATTCTCCGCCGCCAATGATATTGGAGGGACCGACAATTCATTAGTTCGATTCCCTGTTGGCTGCAAAGAACAAAGAATAAGTGCAATGAAATTATTGTGCCTGGTGGCCTTTTTCTTCATGCCAGTTATCTTGAATTGGCAAAAGACAAATTTTGGTGATTGGCCGCTTCAAAATTCCAGTTGTCGTTTTAACAGTGACGACCCGCACTAGATTGTCGGCTCCTGGGTGAGTTTCAACAACTCGAGCGAGAGGCCACCGATTACAAGGAAACCGCTCATCCTTAATTAGCACGATGTCGTTCACCTTGATATTGGAGTGCTGATTAAGCCACTTTGGTCGTCTTTGTAGACGCGAGAGATACTCAGAACTCCAACGGCGCCAAAATTGTTGAACTAAAAACTGCCCACTCTTCCATCGATCAAGGAGATTGAGCTTGTCGATCTCAGGTTCAGGTGGGGCTAAAAGTAAATCTCCAATTAAAAAATGACCCGGTGTTAGTACCAAGAGGTCCTCTGGATCATTAGTTAGCGGGCATAAGGGCCTGGAATTTAAACATGATTCAATCTGCGCCAACACCGTACTAAGCTCTTCAAATGTTATTATTCGTTCTCCTATCGTGCGTTTCAAATGATATTTCATGGACTTTACCCCCGCTTCCCAGAGTCCTCCGAAGTGTGGGGAGGAGGGGGGAATAAAGTTCCATTGGATATGTTGATCATTTAGAAAGGGCTTGATACTTGAGTTAATGAATGTCTCATACGCCTGCCGATTCGCTTCAAGTTTCTTGTTTGCACCGATGAAATTGGTGCCGCAGTCGCTGTACAAGGCAGTGCATAACCCTCGTCTTCCGATAAACCGCCGCAGGGCACCGATGAAAGCATCTGCTGATAAGTCACCTACGGGTTCCAGGTGAATGGCCTTTGTTACTAAGCAGATAAAAACTGCAATGTAGCCTTTCATCGATGTGCGACCTCTTCCTTTAGATGGCGAAATGTTGATAGGGCCTGCATAGTCGACTCCAGTCGAAGCAAATGCTCTGGCTGGACGAATTCGCAGGGCCGGTAAGTCGCCCATCTTCTGCTCTGATAGTTTTGGTTTATGTCGGTAGCATGTGATACAGCGGTGGATGGCAAATCGCACGATATTTCGACCGTTGATGATCCAAAAGCGCTTGCGTGTGTGGTTGAGTGTGATTGCTGTTCCACCATGCATTGTGATTAAATGGCTATGTTGGACTACTAAATTTGTAAAATGATGCTTTGCTGGTAAAATGAAAGGATGTTTTTCTCTAAATGGCAATAAAGCATCGCGAAGCCTACCTCCTAGGCGTAATACATTTTCTTTTTTATCGATAAAAGGGTTCAATGGCGATAAAGAACTACGTTCTGACAATGATCGATGAGATAAAATATGATTGTAATCATATGCAAAGGCGTCCTGTTGAACTATGCTTACGATGTTGACTAAACTTGCCTCAAGTTCCTCCACAAGCAGTGTATCAAACCGGCGATCAGACTTTGATTGACGACAGTTGAAGATAAAGCGCTTACAATACGATATGACACGTATCAACTGAGTCAATGATGAAAATTTCTCGATATTTGCAATAATAAATTGCCTTTGCACAGTGGCGATGTTGACCCTTATGTGTTTCATTTCTGTTTCCACTGATGAGAATATTGAGTCCGTGTTAGCCTTCGTGGATGGCCAATCGGATCTTGGCAGACTGAACCAGTCTGGTCCACGCCACCATAACTTGTGCGCTACAAGCTTCGCTGGACTCATTCCTCGACTTGAACAATCCACTGGGTTGTCGCCGGATGCAACATGTTGCCATTGTTTGCTACTAGTAGATTCTAGGATTTTATTAATACGATTAAAAATAAAAAGCTTCCAGCGATGTGGATCGCCTCGAATCCATCCTAGTGTGATCATAGAATCGGTCCAAAAAAACACATTTGATGGATCTACACATAGATTTACGTTTTGAATCAAAAATTTAAAAATCTTGGTTGCTAGAACCGCTCCGCACAGTTCAGCTCGAGGAATAGTCAATTTTGGTTTGATAGGCGCGACCTTACTTTTTGCAATTAATAATGATGAATGATAATTGCCATCCCTGTCACGAACTCTTAGATAAGCTGCAGCTGAGTAAGCATGCATTGATGCATCGCTGAACAGATGAATTTCGATTGAGCTTGAGCTGTCTGTATTGCTCGTGTTCAGCCAACGTGGTATGTTAATTTGCATTATAGCAGGTAACTCTTCGATATATTTTTTCCATGATAATTTTACTTCGTCTGGTACGGGAGTATCCCATCCAAGTTTTAAAGTCCATAACTCTTGCATAATAACTTTTGCTGATACGATCACTGGGTTGAGCCACCCGAGTGGGTCGAACAAGCGAGCTATAGTAGACAGCATTGATCGTTTCGTTGGAGCATCAGCAGAAAATTCGATATTACACTTGTATCGAAAACAGTCGTTGATAGGGCTCCAAAACAAACCAAGTGTTTTAACTGTTTCATTGGAATTGAATTGAAGCAGATCTCTAGTTTCTCGATGCTCTGCTGGTACTGCGTTTAAAAGCTCTGTCCTGTTGCTCGCCCATTTTCTGAGCTCAAATGTGCCGCTTCTCAGCATGCCAGTAATTTGTTGTTGCCGTGCTAACGCTTCTTGAATTGAGTCACCACCAGACAGTACGTCATCCACGTACATATGCCCCTTCACGACGTCGACAGCCAATGGAAAGTTTCTTGCTTCATCATGAGCCAGCTGATGTATAGTTCGAATAGCTGTGAAAGGTGCTGATGCTGTACCAAACATAACGACAGAGCAGAAATATTCCTTGAGTTCATCGTCTGCACTATCACGCCACAGAATCCGCTGAAACTGTGCGTCCTCTTCATGCATATCTACGCGACGATACATTTTTTCAATGTCTGCTGTAAATACAAACTTAAAAAATCGCCAATTAGTAAGCACAGCTAACAAGTCTTTTTGAAGAGCTGGTCCGGTCGCTAGAATGTCATTCAGAGAGTTGCCGTTACTTGTTTTCGATGAAGCGTCGAAAACGATTCTCACTTTCGTCGTTGATGATGACTCCTTTATCACGGGGTGATGTGGTAAATAACAACAAGCAGTGTAACTTCCTTGAGCACTAGATAAACGTGTTTGTTGTTGTTCTGATGTCTTGACCGGTCTCATTTGTCCTAAACTGATGTACTCGTCGATAATTTCCTTATATGTGGATTTGAGTTTTGGATCGCGTGCTAATCGGCCTTCCAGCTGCATAAATCGCTTCAATGCCATTTGACGTGAGTTGCCGAGCACGCACGTTGGGTCAATTTCTGACAAAAAAGGTAATCTTACTAGATATTTTCCGGTATCCAAACGCTGATAAGTCGAGCTGAAGAACTGCTCGCACCACTGGTCCTGTGCAGATATGCTTCCACTTTCCCCAAGATCTTCAAGCTCCCAAAACTTGCGCATCAACCTCTCAATTTCCATAGAGTTGTGCATCGATGATATTGTTATTGTTGGAGCGATTTGCTCTAACACCTTCCCTGAGATAATATAACCAAAAGCTGTTTGTTGTGCGATAGGGTGTCCTTTTTCTGACCTGCGTACGTCGTTCATGATAATTTCATCATAGACATCATTTCCGAGCAGAATATCGATTTTCTGCGGCTCAAAATATGCCTGATCTGCAAGTTGTAATTCATCAAGGTGTTTCCAGCTACTAGTTTCAATTTTTCTATCTGGCATGACATTGCAGACCTTGGGCAACACATAGGTCAACACATTGAGCTTAAAGTTCGAATCGAACTGCGATGCAACTGATATCATGACACTAGATCGAGCTTCAGCAACTGTTATTTTCGACAGCCCAGTTATGTTGACATAAGCTCGGTTTCGAGGTAAACGAAGTACTTGTGCAGTATATTCCGAAATGAATGAAGCTTGGGATCCTTGATCCAAGAAAGCGCGAAAATGCAGGGGCTGTCCATCCACCGAGTTGACCTTCACAACAGCTGTGGGCAGTAATACGTCATACTGCATTGTGCAGATATTTTCTTTGATAAACGCTTCCTTAGTGGATGGCTGCATCTTAACTGCATTGCAATGCATTGATATTGGTTTGGAGAGCTCTGGGCTACTATCCAAATGGATAAGTGTGTGGTGCCTGCCACCACACGATGAGCAAGTCCGACGACTGCTACACTTGAACGATGAATGGTTATAACCTAGGCAGTTGAAACACAACTTGAATTTTTCAACTGCTGCTTTCCTATCTGTGATATTCATATCGCGAAAGACCAAGCAGTCCCGGACTGGATGTTCTTCCTTTGTGCAGACCGGGCAGATAAAAGTTTTCTTTGCGATATGTAATGCATTTATACCTTTTTTATGATAAGATGTTGATAAATCACCCTTGTGACGATTTCCTTGCGTGATGTGTTGCTTTGACGATGGCTGTCCCACTGATTGTGATGATGTAATCATCATTTGATATTGCTCATCCAGCACCTTGCATAAATCTTCAAAAGTTGGAATTGTTTTTTGCTTACACACTTTACGATCCCATTCGTGGTGAATGCAATTAGGCAATTTCTTCAGCATGTAGTAAGCTAATATTTCGTTTTGATCATTGATATTTACGCCTAACTTTGCTATCGAATTCACACAAGAGCGGCACGTTTGAACAAAACGCTTTAAGCCAATTGGATCATGAGCACCTACTGCTGGCTGCTTATCGAACAAATCCATGTAGTGTGTAAACAAAACCCTGTTATTCTCGTACAAATCGTTGAGCATTTTCCAAGCCATCTGATAGTTTTCTCCGAGCAGCGTGATATGTTGAATGTCTTGTGCCGCTTCATCTGTAAGCGCACTTTTGAGGTAATGAAAACGTTGAAAATCATTTAAACGCTCGCTGTTATGTATTCGAGACAAAAACACCTCCTGGAAAGTTGGCCAATCCACATAAGCTCCACTGAAAGTTGGCAACTTGATTTCAGGCAGTGGCACTTCCCTGCTGACCACTTCTGCTAAATTTGCGGCTGGACTGATGACTTGATTGGTGGCAGCGACGACTGGTAAAGTTGGCGGAGATTGTGGAAAAGCAGCCTCAAATGCTTCTCGTATTGTCGATGCAGCTTCCAAGTATGCTTCTTCAAACTTGTCTTCAATCTCTGCTTCAGTATACTGCATTTTAATTTTTTCATGAGAAGGCTGTCGTATCAGCTTTCGATGATTTTCGCGAAATTCTGCATGATATGATGAGAGGCTTTCTAAGCGAAGTTGAAAGTACGATTTTGTCTTGCGCGAAGCAGCATCTTTTCTGAAATTTCGCAGCAACCTCTGTACAGATGCCGTCAACGATGACTGCTCTGCTACAAAACTTTCAACATCTAATTGCTTTTCGTTGTCTGACATTTTGCCACCAGAACACAAATAAAAATCAATGCACTTACCTTTGTGCAACCCTTTTTAGGTTATGTTGCGTGTTGCGTAACGTCCTTCACGTGTTGTCAAGATTCCACTTGTGGCTGATAGATGCGCTGCTTGCGTGTCCGCACGCCCGATACCCCCGACGAATCCTCACAGGAGGCACCAAAAATGTTGAGTTACAGATGAACGACGTCCCGATAGGTTGCTCTCAATGGGGGCGACGCTGACAAAGCAGACGGATTCGACGTGGAATATAGATAAAAGCTTCGTGCGGCAAGCAGTCCAGATATGACCCCAATTCTATAGGCAGCAAGAGACTTGTTTTTTTTCTTGGTTGCTCGATTTTTTTTATTATTCTTTCTTATTATTTTGACATTTCATTTGTTTCAGTGTTATGTAACGAACTTTTAAATTAAGGAGTACAGTAATAAAAATTAAAAAATATAAAGTAATTGGAAATAAAATATTTCATAATAATTAAAAATATTTAATGCAAACCAAACACCGTCATTGAACTATAAAAATCCGAGAGAACCCTTTTATATAATAGTATAGAAGCATAAGCATAGGCATCCACAGGGAGAGCAAAGAGGGGAAAGGCCCCCTGGTCTTCAGAAAAATGAAAAACCTTATATTATTGCAAAAAAAAAATAAAAATAACAGTAATAATAAGAACTTCTCCCCCTGGCATAAATTTCTATAAAAAACGTTGATTCCACGCGTATTATTCTCGCAAACAAAAATGTACAGGAAGCCACGCGCGAGGGAAGAACTCTGAGAAAACAGAGGCAAGTTCAAATTTTCGACTCAACAATTGATGATGAGGGTCTCTTATATGGTCCTGGAATAGATGATACTATATAAGCTGAAAAAAAATAATATATACCTAAATAAAGTACTTTTAAAACTTTAAACGCGTTTTCTCGAAAAGGCTGTTTAAAACCGGTGGACAGCATTACTAGAAAACTATGCTAAGGATCGCTACCAAATTTATTTCACTTATTTAAGTAAATACGACCGGTACTTTTGATCGTTCGATGTTTTTTTCGAAAAAATGCTCTTTTTTATAACTTAAAAAAATTACTTTTTTAGTCAAAAATCAGTTTTTTACCTGCCATTTTTGTAAAAATCAACATTTTTCTAAAATCTTCGATCAAAAGCTCAAAAAGCTTCAGCAGAACCTTAATCATTTGTATTTTTTGTTTTTAGATAAACAAGCTCTGAAAAATCGTGTCCACCGCATATTTAAAGTACTTTACTAAACTACGGATTCCTGCTATATGGTTGCATATTTGTTATCGAAAAATTAAAATATTTTTTTCAAAACATATGTAATTATAATGTAAAAAAAAATTTACCTAAAATAAACAGAAGCTTAAACATAAAACTTTTAATTCAAGGTTTTTTTTCGCTTAAAAAACTTTAGTAGGCCCTTAAGGAAATTGCCGTCCGATAGAACTTCGCAACTCCAAGCCCACTAATATAAGTCTACATCGCTACGTTTAGTAACCTAAGGGCTGTCCTTGGTCAGAGGTGTTCACTTCAACACCATTTGAATGCCACTTCAACATCACATCAACATCACATCAACACTACTTCAGCAGCACTTCAACACCATTGCTTGTATGTAACGTTGAGTTAGTACAGCACACAGTAAACTCCCCTAAGGGCCACCCAAAATAATCATCCTCTATCAAAGGTGTTTACTACAACACCACTTCATCACCACTTCGGCACCACTTCGACACCACTTCAACACCACTAACACTTAGTTTCATCACGCGTGGTTAGATTGTAAATAATAACCATTCGCACCCATATGTAACGCCACAAGCATCCTGAAATAGCTGATGTCTAATAGTTCCCAAAATAGTCATCCTCGGTCAAATATGTTCACTACAGTACCACTTCATCACTACTTCAACACCATTTTAACACCATTTCAACAGCACTTCAACACTACATACACTTAGTTTCAACACGCCTGGTTAGATTATAAATAATAACCCATATATACATAACGCCACAAGCATTCTGAACTAACTAGTGTCGAATAGTTCTCAAAATAGTTATCCTTGGTGAAAAGTGTTATTTCAACCCCACCACTTCACCACCACTTCATCACTACTTCAACACCACTAACAATTAGTTTCATCACACATAACTAGGTTATAAATAATAAGCATAAGCACCCAAATAAAACACCACAAGCATTCTGAAAAACCAGTGTTTAGTATCGAGTACCTAGTTCCTAGGGCCAGTCTAGATTCTAGTAGGTTTTAACATCATGGATAATGCTTAAAAGGATTTCCAGTTTTACAGAAAGAAACATTTCGACTATTCGTAGTATTTTAGAAAGGAACACACTTCGTCTTAAACGACGATCAGGCAGGCCAAAAAAAACTTGCAGGCATGCAAAAAAAAAAATCAGGCAAGTACTCGCCATGAGTCCATTATAATACGGAAAATCAAGAAAGGAAGGATGTTTTATTTTGTCCGAAAAAAGGGGTTCAGGAGAACCGACAGCTCCATTGGGATTTCTCAGATGAAAAAAAAAATTTATGTAGAAATAGATTTTAAGAGTCCCTCTAACTTCTGAGTCGGTAACCGGCTGATTTTATTTTTCTCCATAATTCGGTCCGACTTAATACACGTCAAGTTAATTGTTTTTCGTCTTAGTGCTTAAATGTCGTCCCAATTTGCGAATTTATATTTATCTTAGAATGCAAGTTCATAAGACACTAACACGTTTTTCGCTGAACTAGTTATCCTGCGACATTACAAGTCATTTATAATTTTTTTTTTAATGTTAATATTGCCACAAAATGTTGCTGAATTCAATTTTGTGACATATTTTCTAATTAGTCTTCAAATCTGAGACATTTTAGCTAATTAATTCAACATGCAGATGGTTGCCGAACATTAGCAGAATGAGGAAGGAGAAAGATGATAAGAAGAATCGTTTTGTTGTCGCCTCTAGATGTAATTATGTGGACACTTTTATGCTTGGTCTTGAAGTAAATGTTGTTGCTGTTGTTGTTGCTGTTGTTGTTTTTGCTTTTAATGATTTGTTGTTGCTGTTTTCACCGCTGCTAAGAAGTCGATCCCTTCGTCCTACTGCTGCTGCTGCTATTGCTGCGGCCTCTTTTGTGTGCATTTATTTAGCTCTTGCTTTAATTATACATTTATTGTTGCTGTTGTTGTTGTTGCTTCAATTTTTGTTGTTCTTTTTTACTTATATTTTGTTTACGCTTTTGATATTCATCGCATTTTGCAAAATTAATTAAACACAATAGAATAACGCGAACTCAACGCTAACTCAATGCATACCAGCAACAACACTGCGCCTTAACTCATACCACCCACCCACCCATACAACCAACTGCTCACTCATACCAAGTATCTATTAAGTAGTTAAACCGTTTCCTTAACCAACTCCTTACAAGGCAAACTTTAGCAAAAATTAGCTCTATGATACCAGCGAAAGTTTTACTCCTCACGATGAATGGTCAGCGCAATACTAACGCCAAAGTTGGTAAGTATGAGAGAAAAGCAGAAAGTTTTAACCAAAGAAACAGGCTGGGTGGTAACGCCTACATCGAAGCTGTTGTTGCTGTTAAATTTCTTATTTAAATAATCTGTGAGTTGATGTTGAATGCCTCGCGGACTTTCATCGGAACTTCTGCGGATGCTGGATGTTTTTCTTTTTACATTTAGTCGCTTCTTGTTGTTTGTTTTTCTTTTCATTTATTTTCTTTCTTTTTTTTTAAAGTTGTTTTTCCTTTGGTTTTGGTTTTCATGTTTTCTGCCATGAGTTTATTTACTTCGTTACGCATTCTATTATTTTTCTACTTATTTATTTCAGCTATTTTTTTTTATGTTCCGCATTGTTGTTGTTGTTGTTGTTGTTGCTGTACTCTTTGTATATTCCATGCATTGTTCAAATAATGTTTCATTCGTGTTGAACTCGATTACATTTGAACCTCTTTTCAATTTTTTTTTTTGCATTGTACTTAATCAGATTTGAAGTTTTTCTCTTGAATTCCGTTAAGAATATCATGGCAGAAAAAGTTAAATGAATTTTTCAATGAAATTTCTTTGAGAACTTAATTTGGTTTGAGTTAATATGATTTTTATAAACTTATGCCTGGCCCATATAAATCAGCCATTAATATTATTTGATAAATTGTAGTTTTAACACTTGAATATTTTTATGCATAACTTGGCAACACTGGATTCAAGGAATTTTAATAAAGCATGAAGAGGGTCAAGATGTGCTTTGCTTTTAAAATATATCAAATAAATTTGATAGTCCAACAATTTATATCTTTTTGTATGCAAAAGAGTAAACATGGTATACTTCAGAAAGAGGACGTCATGGGATCATTTTTTCTGAACAAAATCGAATCGACTTATTTGGGGCCTCCTCAATACTATGCTATACTGCAGAAAATGTTTCTTCGTTGTGCACTGTACGACGTCTTTGCCGCTGCGTATTATCATCGAACCATTCACGGTTAATCCAATAAAACGTTCTGGCGTTGTTCTATTCATTATAAAATGGCAACAAAACTGAGCTCAAATGATAATAGAGTTGCTAGATCTGACTACCGTATGACAGTTTAATCCTTATCGATAAATGGAACCTCTAAAACACACCCTGTATGTGTGCTGCGCCGCACAATTGGTCCCTATTCTTTTATTAACACTTTCACTGTCCATGCACACGTCCCCATATAAAAAATTGTATGATCACATATGGCTCATGAACGTACATAAGTTCATACATACATTCATACACATGTGCACAATGCTTTAATAATGTCACAAATATAACCATATTTTACGTTCTACAACAATTCCAATATCATAAACATATGCTTCATAGACTTGTGAACAAATATAGTCATTGAGTCACATGTGACTCATAGACAGTAAACGTGTTAATAAAATACTCCCAAACATAGTGCAGAATGCAAGCTTTATTCGAAAGTTTTTCAAAATTTAAAAAAAGCCTATAAGCGTTTCCAGAACTCGTATAACCTACATTCCAAAATTTAAAGTCAATCGGTTCAGGCATTTTAGCGTAAAAGACGGACACACAAACAAACATATCTTTGTGACTTTTATTTATATTACTGAGGATAATTTTCTTTTTGACCTCATAACAGATATTTCAGAATTTCTTGTAATTGTTTACAAAACAAGCTTCTTCTCACAAAAAAAAACTGACAGTTTCAGCTTTTTGCTTCGAATGTTGGCGTTCGATAGAATTGCGTTGCTGCATTTGCTCTAGATGCCTAAGAATTGCAGCAAAAACAGTCTTTACCACAGCCTGATACTAAGGAAGATTCAGGCGAAATCCAAAAGGACATCAGCAGCTGTCGTTGCTGTCGTGGCTTGCAACACTAAATATGACATGATTGTTGCAAAGAATGCGCGCGAAAATATTTTTCATTCATTCATTACTTGGCTGAGCCAAGTGGTTAAGACAATCAAGGCGTTTATCGCGTGTGTTGTTGTTGTAGCTATTGTTTTTGTTATTGTTGTTGTTTCGTTGTTATTGTTGTTAAAGCAGCTTTTGCTGCACTGAACAACAGCTGTTGCTGCTCCCAATGCCGCAATATTTCGATGATTTTGATAACGCGCTTTAATGAAACTGTCAGTTGATATGTTTGTCTACGTTTTTTCCCCGTTTTGCTGCTTATCTTTTGAATTCTTGCTCAGCTGTGTTGGTGGTGACATCAAAATTAGAAAGAAATAAGCAACAAAAACAACAGAAGATGCACTGAATGCAACCTTTTATCCAGTCGAAGGCGTGCCTTTACACGATTGCACTCGAGTTTTCTTTTTTTTTTTTTTTGTTGAGACTTGACAACCCACATAAAATAATTAAAACAAAAGAGTGACAATTGCTGCTCTTATTGTTCTTTTTGTTTGCTGTACACTCATATTTCTTTACAAAATTCTTCCTTGAAGCAGGATTTCAGCAACATTTCCACCTAAGCATCTTCCAACAAAAAAAATTTTAAATTAAGTTTGAATTCAAAATTTTGCCTTCTTTCGCCGTTAGATAGTTAAAAAAAAATCTCCAAAAATTTCTAAAATTATATTAAAATTTCTTTCCTATCTATTGCCCAAAATGTTGAAATTCCATCCGCCACCAGCTCAAACAGCGAATTTTAACTTAAGTAATTTTAAGTCCCTTAAGCAAGCGTGTAGCACCTACTGTTGCAACATTACATGCATAACTGCGCTTGTATGCACGCGTGCTGTTGTGTGTTTGTGTTTGTGTGCTTGTTTGGCTGTGCATGTGTTTGTCATATCATCCTTATTGCCACATCTGTCATCTCACGTTGTATTAATCAAACTCGGCAAAACTTTATGAGTTGATTTTTAGGCGCAAATGCAATTTTGTTTACATGCCTGTGGCAACACAGTGGCGCAGTGTGGCAACAACAGCCAGTGTTGCAAACATGCATGCCAATCTTGTTCGTTTCGTTTTAGCTTTACGCTGGCAAACATCAAAATATCCAGCAGCAGAGACGACACAGGCGAAGACCAAAAACATGCCAAAACGAAGTAAGTTTCCGTTGCTGCGTTACTGCTGCCGTCATCTAGAGTTGCCATTGCAATCTAATACAGCTGCTGCTGCTGCTACTGCTACTGCTGTTGCGACATTGTGTGCACACACACGTTTTCGCTTGTGTGTGTCTCGCAGGTAGTGAGCAAAAGTTAAGGTGTTTGCAAAGAAACAGAAGAAAGTTATTAAAAACTTTTCCTATACCGATACAATTTCGACGATGCGGATTTGACATGGAGGCGAAACTAGCAAACTGTGGCGGTGGTGAGTAGAGTAGTTTTCATAGTAGAAATTCTTAAAATGTAAGACGTCTCAAACACAGTGATTTGGAATTATTAAGCGTTGAACAAATTCTGCGTACTAAGCTTTGAAAATTTTCAATGGAATTTTAATTTCTATTGAATTTTTAGCACTCCAGAGGTTTCTATGGAAATGTGTGGAATATATATTGCTTTTTGCGATAATGCATCTAGCCGCTCCTACAAAGAATGCAGACAAGCTTCTATAAAGATTTTGGCAAGTTTAATAGAAGCTTATTATCAAAACTTCGACACTTCTAAGAGAACTTGTTTCTATGTTACATTAGAGCAGTGGTGGTCACTACATGGTTTCCCATAGCCCGCGGGCTTCGTGCGTTGCTGTGCTTTTGCATACGAAGTAGCAATCGGCTCGTTGTGCTTGAACACTGCGTAAAAGCTTGTTTTTTTCTGCTGTGCTTTAAATTTGAAGTCAGTATGCTTTGAGGGTTTATGCGTGGGGATGTCACTCGCTGTTTTATTTATGAATGTACGCAAATATTTGCAATGTTTCAGGAAAAGCATTTAAACATTCTTTTCTTCACTTTTGCCTTTTTTTGACCATTATAAGGTGCTTATCAAAACTTTACGACACCAAACAAATTTTATTATGCACTCTCGCGAAATCTATGTTGATTGCAATCAGAAGAAAGCTCAAACACAGAATGAGAGAATAAACTGTACTACTTTAAACAAAGTCTCTTTATCAGCTCTAATCATTGATTGAAAGGGGTACCGTTAGTTTGCGTTGAAATGCACTTATTGCTGCTTAATTTCAATCGTATCAAAACTGTTATATATTATATGGGACCCCCTTTGGCCTTTCCAACCTCAAATATCCTCTTCCCCATTGAGTTAAACAAATTATTTAGAATGCTTGGCTCCAACTTGTTCCACTCCCTTAGGACACTCCCTTTTGAAATAAAAGCTTCTTATAACTTCTATTGATTAGATACATTTAGCTTAGTCTTCATAAAACATCGGAAGCCAACTTCTGAAATATATTCCATCACTTCTCGTATTATATCAACGAGTAGACTTCGGGTCGTACGCTCTTTAGAAGCCCAATGGAAGCTTCAGCTGTCAAACATGAAAACTTTTTTACCTTATCGAAGTTTTCAAGTCAGTAAGGTGCCTATACTCGGCATAAAGTGAAGACGCAGTATTTCCTTCATTTATCCCACACAAAAATATCTGTTGATTGGTACCTTTTTGCAAAAATGTTAGTTTCAAATATGTGAGATTCCAACAAATACACACTTTAAGTTTTCTTAAGACTCCGTATGTAAAATATTTAAACAAGGCTTTGAACTTTCAACTCTTCCATCAGTTTTCTTTAAACTTTTGCTAAACTCATGGCTTAACATGGCATTATTTACGCTTTGAGGTTTGTCACTGCTTGCAGAGAGGTAACAACCGATCAGAAAAATTAATTTCAATTGAAAAAACTTTCTGTTGTTTCAGCTGGGATTCAAACAGGGACTCATAATGAATGGTATGTATTTTCAACCATTTTCAGAGCAGGGTGAAATTGGCTTAATTCCCCTTTTTACTTTTGACGGCCTCTGTAATTCAAGTCGTTGCATGTTTGCCTAGCACTCAAGGGTCCCGAGTTCGAATCACGGCCAGGTCATGGTCCTAAGCTAACCACTTTCTTCATTTCTTTTCCTATTTCTAATTGATTGAAGAAGACATACATCCATATTTACAACTTAAAAATTGAAGTTGGTGTTGGGAATGTTTGTGAAAAGATTTGCTTAACAACTTGACTGAGGTGAAGGCGTGTTGGGCAACATTCAAATTCCTTTGTTTTTACAGCTTTTCTTCAATAAGAACATTCTATATTTTATGTCTCACTTAATTTTCCTATCTTGCCCACTTATCTATCAATTAATTTTCGAACTTTGACAGACTTGACTGAATAAGTGCATCAGATATCCTTGGCTCTAAGCTCAAAAAAGAATATTACTAACTTCCTGTTCTAAATTAAACTTATGAATAGTTAAACTAGTGGACTAAGATAGAAAACTATGAACCTAAAAAAAAAAAATAATTCAATTTTTATAATCAATTTTGCTGTGCATATTAGTTCAGAAAAGAACAAGGCCTACTAGTTTATATTCCGACTTCGAACGGTTATATCACAATTTCAAAAATTTTCAAAAAGCTTTATTACTGAGGTTTGTCATTGTCTGCAGATAGATGACGGTCGATCAGAAAATTAATTTCAATTTCCCTTGGCAGCTGTGATTTGAACCACAGAGTTTGCGATTCGTCAAATTGACATTGAACGAAAATAAGAAAAAAAATTTTTTGAGTGATTTTATATTATTTTTATTAATTTTTAAGCTTCCGTTGTGCACCATGCAGTCAATTTTGGTTTTAGTGTGTATGCACTCAGATGATATTCGTACGTCATTTAACGGTGAAATTAAAATGAATGAATTTGTGGAGTAAAACTTATGATTAAAGAGAAAATGAAATGAGAATTATGCACATTAGCTGCTCACTGAACAAATTGAGAACATTAAATTAAGAACATTCATAGAACAATGGTTAGAGAAATGAAAATATGTAAGAGGATAAGAAATGATAAACAATAAATGAGCTTACTCTCAAAAAGAACATAAAGATTAATGAGAGTCATTCGAACACTATGTATGTATATCGAGAAACGTCATTAGAGATATCAATGGCAAGACTTAACACAGCTAAGGGCATAGGCGTCCTCAGGAATTTTTCGAGGGGGGGTGGCCAAGGGATGCATTGGTATGCACTTTTATGAAAATGATGATATGAAAATGTAACATATGTATACACATTGCAAAAAAAAATATATACAATTTTTATAATCGAGGAAGGCAAGTGACCCCCCCCCCAGGGCTAAGGGGGTCAGTTTATAAATTGAAGTTCGGTTGAATACAATAAATGGTGGATTGTAAAAAAAAACTGGCTATTTTTTAAAAATTGTGAAATCGTGCAAAATTTGTTGACATTTCATTATCCTTACTCAGCAAAGCATGTTTTGTAGCAAAAAAAAAAAAATTGCTGTCATGGAAAATGTCAGCAACATTTAATTACGCTTAACCCCATAGTTGTGACAGAAAAACACAAAAAAAAAAACAAACAAAGAAAATCAACCAACTGTCATTAAAGGGTTGCCAGCCAAGTAGGATAAATTTTGACATTTTAGAGCAACGGAATTCAAACATAATTTCATAAAAAAAAAATGTCAAGATTATGATTTATATTCTACGAAAGTATTGAGCTTTTTGCGCTATTTAATGCTGTTTAGCAGAAAAAAAAAAACAACAAAAATGAAGAAAAAAAATGGGCTAAGTTTTATTTTTGCTGTGTTGAAATATCCTTCATCATTAAATCCAATACTACGCAATGCGACGAGTCACATTCGTTCAACCCACTTAATAGAAAATTCCAACCCACACACATACACACACACACACACAGTCTCAAACACACACTAATACATACAGCGAGAAATGCACAACGAAAACTCCTAATTGGTATTTTTTTTTCCATTGATTACAGCTCAGCACGCTTCGATTAAGCTAATCGAATTATCCCGACGAGCAACAATCTGGAACCGGCTCAAAAAATGTGCAAAGTAATACCAAACAGAACAACAACAACAACAACAACAACAAAAACAAAAACATTTATCCATTTTTACAAGCCATTAACAAACACTGACAACGTATTGCACCGCACCGCGTCGCTAGAAGCAACATCCTTGCTAGAAGGTCCTGGCAGCACACAAACGATTGCATGGTTGCAACGCGCGAATGTTACGTGGTCAAAAAAGTAAAAAAAAAAAAAACAACAAGAACTGCCAGTTGTTGAAAGGCTAAACTCCAAACTGCAGCTCGATAGTTTTTGCAATGCTGCATGTGCTGCAAACACAACAACAACAACAACAGCAACGACAACAACAAAAACAACACAAGCAGAAGAAACAACAGCAGCAGCAACAACAACAAGAGCACCGGCACAACATCAGCAGCAACATCACCAATAAGAGCAACAACAGAAAAAGCATGGTAAAACAAAAGAAGAAGAAGAAGAAGAAAAACAAATTCAACACACACACACACAACTGGCAACGAAAGCCAAAATGATAAATTTCACTAAAGTGACATGACAAATCGACATTCATTTGTATTAAAACAAAATGCAAACGTTACACCAACATCAACGCTTTACCACCCTCGAGCGTGCTCTCAGCACCACTAACACACCCACTTCATTTCGTTTCGTTTCCTGAGTCATGTATCCCACTCAGCTAGATTTTGGTGCAGCTGACTTAAAGCTAACTTAAAACATTTAAACGGACAACGAGAACAACCACAACAACAACAACAACAGCAAAAACAACAGCAAAAACAACACCAGCAACCAAAAAAAAATAATCAGCAGAAAAAGTTGTAATAATAACTGTTTATAACTTTGCCCACATTGCCCCATTAGGCCCCTACCCCCTCCCAGCAGCTAGCATATTGGTCAGTTTTTCTCCAGCTACCACTAGGATAACATTTAAGTTATTATCCTGTCATGATCCCTTTAGGTGAAAGTTTAACAACTACTGTGATATGGAGAAAAACCGCTTCAGTTAAGCTGATTATCATGATAAGGAAAAGGCATTTATTTTCTTTCTCTTATGTTCGATTCGAAGAACCTTCAACATTACTGAGTGCGATAAGCTGTTGTTGTAGTGTGAAGCGGGGCGCGATGGGCGAGGTCAGATTATAAGGAAGCCCCAAACTAATTAGTTGATTTAATCGCATAAATGGAAGCTTCTTATGAAGCATTTTCCTATTTTGTTATTAATTGTCAGTGAGGATAAGAAAAAATCTGATAAAGTCATTAGAATGTCAATTAATGGTTGTAGTTAATTGCAAGATTTTTAGTCTCAGATGTTAACATCATAAAATAAGTTCACATTTTTTTATAGCACAAGTTTTATTCGAAATAAAATATTGTAAATGATGGGGTCAACTGATGGGGAAAAACAGATAAGAAAGTTATCCACTGTATGGATGTTTGGTTACAGTTAGCGTTCTCTTGAGATACTTGAAATTTTTGACGTGACAACGTAACGTTTTACAGCGCAGGTTTCCAAAAAAGTTGAAAAAGGCATTTTTTCAAAATGCATCGGCGTTGCATTGAATTATTACTCGGTGAGTATACATACTACGATAAATGTTTAAAATGCAAAATTCAGGATTGACACTTGGCCTTACGTCAAAAATAAATAAAAAATTCTGACGTCGTCAGGTCGTGACGCCAGCTTATGTAACAGAAACATTATGTCGTTGCATGGAATTATTACACACTCAGGTGACGTGCTCCGGTAAAGTTTGTTTCACGACAGCAGAGATGTGTTATTACGCCTCACAACTAAAATATAAAAAAAATCCTTGTCATCATTATTTCAGGGTGGCAATCACATAATGCAGTAAAAATGCTACAACAATGAAAAAACGTTGCATTGAATTTTAGCTCGGTGACTACTGGCGTAACGGTTAATTTTCTAGAACAAAAATGAAGGCGAAGTCTTCGGGCACATGATAAAAATAAAAAAAAATCTGGGTTTCATAAGGTCCCTCAGGAAACCGCGTTAACATATGTACCATATGTAACATAAATACATTATTGTTGCATGGACTAATTCCATGCAGCTAAGGAAAAATTAATGCCCCACAGAAAACACAACCAATGAAGAAGAAAAATCAAAATCAAATCAAAATCAAAATCAAAATCAAAATCAAAATCAAAATCAAAATCAAAATCAAAATCAAAATCAAAATCAAAATCAAAATCAAAATCAAAATCAAAATCAAAATCAAAATCAAAATCAAAATCAAAATCAAAATCAAAATCAAAATCAAAATCAAAATCAAAATCAAAATCAAAATCAAAAACAAAATCAAAATCAAAATCAAAATCAAAATCAAAATTAAAAGAAAACGGAAAACAGCAACAACAAAATTCTAATTAAGTAGTTATGATATCAACCGTTTTTTTTTTCGTGGCAACCAACACTGCTTACAAAAAAACTATAAATAACACAATGAAACCGGTAAAAGACTATGACATGAATTAGGATATTGATATGGACAAAAATTAAGACACAGCTAAAACATACCTTTTCCAAACTAGGAAAGGGATCCGGTATATTTGATTAAGTCAAGAATTTGGTCATGGATAATAACAAGAGTTTGGACATGAAGTAGGAATATAAAGAAACACCGTCGCATCAAAACTTACGGGTGTGTCCACGACACACCCAACTTTTTTTTTTTTTTTTTTTGATAAAATTCAACACCACCATTGAAAAAATCATGAAATTTTTCAGTATAATTATAATAATAAGGATATAAATAGGTTACAATAAGGAAAAAGATACACGTTTAGAAAAAAAGTTTATCGCCAGTTTACCACAAACGAACTTCGTTTTGTCGTGCTTGAAATCGTTATTTGCAAATGTTACAACAGTTGTTATAATAAAAGTCAATTGCAAGAAACGCGTAAATTAGTTGCAGGAAATTAATTTCGTTTGTCATAAGCGTCAGTGATTTTTAAATTGCAGCATTTGAAAAATTTGTTTTTCCCAACTGAAAACTTCGTTTGTTTTTCACTTCATTGTATAAACACAACGTTTATAGTTCAGAGTTACTTTTTAGACAAACTGTTACTTTATAAGCAAATTGGTAATTCGGAGGAGTCGGATTAAACCTGTAGGTCCGGTTCTCTGTCAATTGTGTACAAACGCAATAACACGCACAACACAATTGATCATAAGAAGCTAGGTCAAATTCCTTTCAAGGGCTCAAATGGCCAGTTATTTATTTATATATTTTTTTAAGATATATTTTTAAGTTGATGACAACTTAATATTCGTTTGCGACAAATACAACTTGCAAACGAAGTGTAGTTGGTGAATTTTCCGTTGCGATAAACGAAAAATTTATTTGCTTACAGGGATTGAAACAAATATTCGAACAACGAAAAAGACAAGGATTAGGAGAGGGATTGAGACAAGGGAAGAGATAAGGACAAGTCCGATAAGAATAAGGGCAATGGTAAGATCATGGATTATGGCAAAGATTTAAGCAGGGATAGGGACAAGTATTTTGACATGGCTTAGGACAAAGATTTGAAAAAGAATAAGAGCAAGGATTAGAATATAGATACAACAAAGATTACGACCAGGCTTAAGACCGAAATGAGAGCATGGTTAATGATAAGGATTAGATTATGAAGGAAGATAAGGAAAAAGATAGGTTGTCATGACTAAATACGAGTAGGGTAGACTGGGTACGGTTGAAACATTTTAGGGTTTATTGTCCATTTTATCGGGATTATATCAACTAAAATACCATATATCTGGTAATGGGCAATATTATTTGAGATCACTGTATTGTATTTTATGAGTAAAATAAAATTTTTTAAAAAAAATTAATTTGTTTCAACCGTCCCCATGCGGGGGGTCAATTGAAACACATGCCAATAATATACAATACAAGAAATTAACAAATTTTATACATCGTTTAGTTACATTGTACGACTTGTAATGGCAGAGTTGGACATCACAAATATTTTGTTATTAATATTAAAGTAGTTCACGATACTTACAATCTAACATTATTTTTAATTAGCCTTCAGAGGTTTATATTAAATATAACTTAAATTATGTAATAATCAGATGTTGATGACGACTATTTTTTTTTAATGTTTGTGAACTAATTCTTTAATTCTCTTTATGTTTCTTTAATTATTATTATATTTCTCAAAATTCAACAGCATTAACTATAAACTCGATTTTTTTTTTAAATGTTTCAACTGTCCCCAACAATCAACGGGGTATAAAACGGTTCACAGTAAGAACGATAATAAATTTTAATAAAAACTAGTCATACAGCTATATTCTACGAATTTCAATTAAAAGGATACACAACTCTCAATACTCTAACTTTAATAAAACCATAATAATTGAAAAAATTTACGAACAAAAAATTATTACTTTTCCATCAAAACACAATGGGGCTTCCTATATACAATCACAACAAGCGAAGAGCGACGCAACGAGAAAATTTGTGTCTCGACTTGTTGTCCTCTTCGTTCGCCCCTTGTATCCATCACATCATCACATAGGGTGTAGAAATATTAGTTTTGTTTCAACCGTCCCCGTTTCAACTGTACCCAGTCTACCCTGTCACGATGGATCATCTATCTGCCTTCTTTTCATTAACGCCTAAATGGCTTTTTTAAAGAAATTAAATTTTCAAATGGAAGGAAGCATGTTTCTCTTAAATTTTTGCTACTCTGCATGCATATGTTTTATAAATACATACAAGTGTATGTCCATACATCTGTTTGTGTGTGTGTGTGTGGCTGCAAGTTGCAATGCTAAATACACAGTTGCTCCATAAATCTCTTTGCTACTAATTAGCTTCCATTTAGTGCAATACTTACAGTTGTAACAAATTTAGCAGCAGCAGTAGCAACAAACAGCAGTAGCAGCAACAGCAAAGCGCATGTAACTCAAACCCGAGGTTTATTCACTTGTAAGCCAATTTTTTTTTTAATACATATTTTTTTCAACATCCTTTTCCTTCACTTTGTAACTCATATATATCGCTGTTGTTGAAATAAAATAAAAAATATTGAACAAAAAAATAACTAATGTGAATGCATGCGCATCAGTGACCAGTTGGAGGAAAAAAAAATCGAGATATATTTTGCATGCCATACTCCATAAAATGCGCATAAAATACTTTATATTTTTACATAGAAGCATTTTGTTTTTTCTTTTCATTTTATGCTGCTAATTAACACAAATTGTTGCAGTTCTATTGAATTACATTGAATTATATTGATTTCATATGTGTATGTGTGTGGTTTATTTTTTTTGTTTTTCAAAAAAAGTTTGGCCCAATTAGAGAGCCAACTTTATGGTTCTGCGAGCCAGATTAATGACTAAATTATTGAGCGCCTTTTTTTTTTGTGTGTTTGTTTTTTTTTATTTCATTATATTCGTGTTTATGGTAGTTTTTGTTTTATTGTGCAATTTTATTGTCCACACATGTAGGTTAGTCTGCTATAACTTTATAGGAAAAATCATTTTGTAGCGCTTGTTCGACAAGCGTTTAAAATGTTCAACAAACGTCAGTGGCTACAACTTCCGAAACAGCAGGAAATGTGTTGTTTCTCGCACAAAGGCGGCAACATGAAAAGGAGCAACACATAATAATTGCATGTTTAACAATACCAACGGGAAGGACCCGAAATCATAAACAAGCAATAAACATTTATGCTTGGAAGAAATAATACACTCAGACAAAAAAATTTGTCAAACAAATTTTAGCAGAGATAATTTTGAAACAATTATTTGCTACTCGCAGGATTAAAGGAAACTGGTTGCTCATCAAAATGATGTCGGCACAAGTATCGCAAATATCAATAGTAAAAACAATTTTTTTTTTTTTTGCAAGCAAAAAAATGTAAAATTGCTGAAAATGGTTGAAAGAAAAATTTTCCAATTTTTCTACTGTTTGCTGTCACTTTTTATGTTTTTGCCATCATTGTAGCTGCAATGTTTGTTTTGTTAATAAATTTTTATTACCTTGGCCAACGACTTGTAAAATTTTTGAAAAGCAATTTTCGCCATTTCGGTTCGATAATTTCGGGCATGAAATCGTTTTGTAAGCGCACCATATTTTTTTTTTTTTTTTTTCTTATATTTTTGTTCGGCCGTTTTTGTTGTTCTTGTTTTATTTCGAATTTGTACATTTTTGCATTTATATGAGCGCATATCCTGGCGGAGCTAGTGGCTATGTGAGTTTTACAATTCACTATGATTTCATTGTTGTTGTTGTTAATGTTGAGTTTTTTTATTCATTCCTGCAGCTACAATACCTCACCACCATAACCTCCGCCCAATTTTCACATCCTTCTGGCTCATCTGGCTGCAGATCCTGTGAGTTATTTGCAGGCGCTTATTGCTTGATTTACTTGCGCCACTTTTGTCGCAGCAACAATTGCATTTTGCTGCTCAAGTGTTGTCAGCAATTTTTCGGCACCGCTCAGCAGCAGCCTGCATAACGCCTCGCCATTCAACATTATCACATTTTCAAGGCAATCTTCATAAATTTTTAGCAAGATTTATTTAACGTTTGCATATCGCTGCCAAGCGTTCCTTTCAGGCTTTTCGTTTTCCGCTAGCCACATGTTATGCTTGCTTGCTACAGCCGCTTACATGAGTAGGCTAGCCATTCGATGCATTGCATGGCATTTGAGTGGAGTGTGTCCCAAACGACTGCATTCTGTTGTGAATGTTTTCTTGTGCGCTGCTGCATCGATGACCGGATATTTATAAATTTCAATGTTGGCCAATGCGGCTGCAGCTTCTGCACGCTAGCAATGCTGCTCCATAATTTCGTACCACGTCATCAGCACAATTTTCGGACCATGCTGTAGGTTCTTAAAAGTACACAGTTGCTCACACACACACGCACTCATAGATTAAACACTACCGAGGCGACAATGATTGCAGCCTTTAAGCTGCCTTTGTGCCGCAACAGCAGCAGCGGCAGATAATTTTTATGGTAAAATTTCGATGATTTTCTGTTTGCGTTGCGGTTTCAGCTGCAGCTGAAATGATGTTTTAATATCTAAGCCAAAGAGTTAAGCCGCAAAAGGGCGAGCAAGGCAAGAGCTACGATTACACTGAAATAAAGCCTGTTTAGAAAAAACTTTATTAAAAGAAAATTTATGAAAAGGTTAAAGAACTTTAAACAAACTTTCTGCAAATGTCAAAGCTTTGACGGAGATTTAAAAAAAAAACATGAACTTTGGGAGGACAGTTTTTGAAATTGAAACTTTTTCCTATCAGAACGTAATATTTTAATCATCCCAATATTTTCGTCATTAGTAAAGTACTGTACAGCTTGTCCAAAAGTATGTTTAAATGTCAGGTAAAAAAATTGCTAGAGAGAAAAGTATTTTTAATTGACAGGACCATTGGGATAGATCCGTGAAGGTGAAAGCACCAGATTATCCTTTACATGACCTATTGGTGTGAAGGAAGTCATGGGTCTATGAACTTCTACATAACGCAGATTTCCAACGGTCATGGTTGCTTCAGAGCGTACCTATATAAAAACATCAAGAATACGACAGATCCTTACTGTAGTTACTATACTGGAAACACACCAGAAGACGCAGCCCAAGTCCTAATATTTAAGAGGCCAAAGTTTTAAAATACCAGACTTAAGGCTTCAGTCAGCCTTGGGAAAAATGAGACGCAACAAAACCCAGTGAACTGAAACTACCGTTTTCGAATTCATTTATGAACCTTTTCGAGTAGAACCGTTAATTTTCGACACTCATTTTGTTCGAATATGAGTTAAAAAAAGAACCATAGAAAATTTACTTTTCGGCACTCGAAAATTAAGCCCTTGTGAATCAATCGCCGGACGAAAATGACTCTCAGAAACGAACCTTTGTTTCTTCGATAGTGAGTTAAAAAATTACTCACTTAAAAAAAATTAAAGGCACTTGGGAATGAACCTTTCTGTATCAATTGCCGGACTAAATTTCCTTTCTAAAAAGAACCTTTCTTAATACAGAACTGAGTTAAAATGAACCTTTTAAAATGTATTTTTACCTACTAAAATGTAAACAAAATGATTGAATTTTGAACTAAAAATTAGTTTTTTATGAATTTCGCAAAATAAGTAGACTTTTTATTTATGGGAAAAGTTTTCAAGAATTTAGTCCATTGCACTTTAATCTATAGCATTTAATCAAGCATTTTTAAGCTAGAAAATTAAACATCAAGTATTTGAATTAAAAACTCTACCCAAAAACGTTCGCAAAACTCGCACCTTACGCAAAACTTTCGCTTATGGTTCAGCGGGTACTGTCCCCCATTATGTTGAGAAACGAAGCCAATTCGTTTCGCCCTGACAAGAATCATAATCGAAGAAAAAAAAAAGAGGTAAGGAACTAATGGTAGGTATCTCATAACCACTTCCCCGATCGGTAACGAACATAAGCCGAATAGATTGCAGTTAAGTGCTGTTCCCATGCCCCGCGAAGTGATGCTTAAAGGCGCACAGTGCTTTGTCCCCATATAGTGAATCGGCAAAATTAGAGAAGTTATCGCAGAAAAATGAAATTTGGTGTGCTGGTTTAAAATATGTTAGTTAAGAAAAATTCGAAGTTTCGGAAAAATCGGTGCAAGGACATGACTACCTCCCATACATCTTTAAATTTAAAAGTTTAATTTTAGCTATAATTGTATATAGAATAAATCGAAAGTTGGTAACTTTCTGTTAAAATATGTTTTTTAGCTTAGTGGTTAATTTTGTTTCATTCGGTGCAAGGACATGACTACCTCCCATATATAATTTTCCTCAAAAACTAAATTGTAACTACATTAGGGATCAGAATGCACTGAAAACTTATAACAACTTATAAAACTATATTTTTGGGCTCTCTGGGAAATTTCACTTTATTCGATACAAGGACATGACCATCTCCCATATATCCTTTTTCTCAAAAACTAAATTTAAGCTACATTTGTGATCAAAATGCACTAAAAACTAATAACAACTTATAAAACTATGTTTTTGAGCTCTCTGAGTAATTTTGCTTCATTCGATACAAGGACATGACCATTTCCAATGTATCCTTTTTCTCATAAACTAAATTTTTGCTACATTTGTGATCAAAATGCAAATAATTTAATATTCTCTTTAAAAAGGGTCATAAATAAATTTGTTTCTAAATTTGCTCAACATATAAGATAATTAATTTTAATTGTAATTTATGATGTTTTCTTTCAAAATGTATTTCTCAATTTCTTTGAACTCATCATTTTTTTTTATGTGTTTTGTAGACCTAAGTGACGATAGTTCCGGATCCGACATTAATAACAAATGAGCCATTAAATCCCTATTTGTATTTTCTCTCGTCGTTTTTCTTGTATGGGATAATCGCAAAATGTAAATAACAAGTCATATCGTCAGCTTATTATTAGCACACACAAAAACAAAGTGCAGTGTGTTCACGGAGTAAATGAGTTGAAACATCGGGAAAACAATGAAACGGAAAGCAAAACGGAAAACGTGAATCAGCTGTTTACAAACAAATGTTGATTACTTGATACTTTTTACTGGATGTCGTTCGTTTACTTTTTGTGATATTTTTTACTGAGAAAGTAAAATCAGTCTTACTCTCCCAGTAAAAGTTACTTGATATTTTTTACTCGAAAAGTTCTCAAACAGACCTACAGTCAATAAAATTGCACAGCTTGCAAAAATTGAATTGAACATTGAACCGCGCTGGAGCCCTTTACTTGGAAAAAATTATATAATCATATTTTTGGTCTTTGTAAAACTAAAAAATATAGATGTTTTAAAAAAATACAAAATTTCAAATATCCGGTTAAAAATCTTAAATTTTTTTTAGTAGTGGTTAGATTTGTTAACAAAGTATTTAAATGAAAAATAAAAAGTCGCCTACTTCTTATTTATATATTTTTTTAATTTTTTCAAAGTTTGCAAAAATTTAGGGTTTCCGCCAAAAACAAAAATATTCTTTCAATTTTTGGTAAGTTTTTGTAACTGTTTAATAAAAATTATACACTACATCAAAATTTGATTCATTTTTTATAGTAATAAAATAAAAAATTATATAAACTTATTTTGTTTTAAATTTTGGCAGTACCATAAACTTAGGTCTTTGCAACTTTTTCTGAAACTTAGGAAACTAGTCTTAAAAAATTCATATCATTTTTACATTTCCGGGTGAAAAATCTAAAACTTTTTACATATTCTATTTAAGCCCTTTAAAATGTACTAAAATCACAAATAAAAAATTACCTATTCTAAAAAAAAATTTTTTCAGTCTATCAAACTTTTGCATTTTGGGAATTCCAAATAAAAAATCGCAAAAGTTTTCGATGGCACAAACAACATTTTTATATAAAATATTTACAAAAAAATTATTTTTGTTTTTTTTTTCCTATAGTTATAAACAAAACTGTTAAGTTTCAAAGCAATACAATAAAAAATGAAATTTTAAAAATTAGTTTTGTAACACAGTAAAAACCGATTTTCCGTTCAACAGTTTTACCTCAAACCTTTTCTGACTTTAGCGCCCTCTACTGTTAACAAAAAGATGAGATGATAAATTCTATTTACGAATTTATTTAAGGTACTTTGTTAGCTTTACAAAAATGTATATCACTTAAATTACGAATTTGGATGCGGATTCGTGGTTGGCAAGAGACTACGACATCATGTTCTGCGATTCACACCTGTGAACGAACGACTTGCCATAATCCGTGTCAAGGCAAGATTTTTCAACATAAGCCTGATTTGTGCGCACGCTCCGACAGAAGACAAAGACGATGAGACCAAAGACAGCTTCTACGAGCGCCTTGAAGATGCCTATGAGCGCAGCCCCCGCCACGACATAAAAATCGTGCTTGGTGACTTCAACGCCAAGGTGGGAAAAGAAAATATCTTTGGTCCAACAGTCGGAAAGTTCAGCCTCCACGACAATACCTCCGATAACGGAATGAGGCTGATTGACTTTGCCGCAGCTCAAAACATGGTCGTTAGTAGCACTAGATTCAAGCATCTCAATATTCATAAAGCAACTTGGCTGTCTCCTGATCAAAAGACGCGCAACCCAATTGATCACGTTTTTATTGACGGAAGGCACTCTTCCAGTGTTTTAGATGTACGCACGATCCGTGGTGCCAATATAGACTCGGATCATTATCTTGTCGCAGCCAAGATCCGTACACGCCTGTGCGCAACCAAGAATGCGCGCAATCCAGCACAGAGAAAGCTAGACGTCGAAAAGCTGCAATCAAAGCAAACAGCCGAAGACTTCGCTACTCGACTCTCACTCCTGCTTCAAGAAAGCACTCCTCCGATCGACGATATATGCGAGCAGTGGTATCATATTTCCCACTCTATGCTTACGGCTGCCGAAGAGGTGATTGGCTATCACCGCCCTCGCCGAAACCAGTGGCACGACCAAGAGTGTCGCGACGCCACTGCAAAAAAAGACGCCGCCTACAAAGCCACCCTGCAGTCGGTTGTAACGCGTGCTGCTAAGGAGCGATACAAAGAGAAGAGGAGGGAAGAGAGACTCATTTTCAGGCGAAAGAAAAGGGAAGCGGAAATGCGTGAGTGCGAGAAAATTGAGATGCATGGTGACAGGAATGAGGTCCGAAAATTTTTCGAAAAAATAAGACGCCTGGCCGATGGTTTCAAGACCGGGGTCTCTTCCTGCAAGGATGAAAATGGGAATCTAGTGACAGATATCCAGAGTACACTGATGATGTGGAGGGAACACTTCTCTAGGCTTCTGAGTGGCGACGACGACAACAATCCCGCCAATAGAGATGATATTCCGGAATCCCCAATTTTGGACGACAGCGTTGAAGTTTCGCTGCCCGACCATAGTGAAGTCTTGAAAGCTATAGCTCGGCTTAAAAACAACAAAGCCGCAGGAGCCGATGGCTTACCTGCTGAGCTCTTCAAGAATGGAGGCGAAGCTCTATTTAAATGCATTCATGAGCTTCTATGCAGAATATGGTCGGAAGAATGCATTCCAAACGATTGGAACCTCAGTGTGCTCTGCCCAATCCACAAGAAAGGCGATCCCACAATTTGCGCCAACTACCGTGAGATAAGCCTTCTGAATATCGCATATAAGGTTCTGTCGAGCGTACTATGTGAAAGACTGAAGCCCATCGTAAACCAGCTGATTGGACCTTTTCAGTGTGGCTTCAGACCTGGCAAATCCACCATAGACCAGATATTTACGCTAAGACAAATCTTGGAGAAGACCCTAGAAAAACAAATCGACGCACACCATCTTTTTGTCGATTACAAAGCCACCTTCGACAGTCCAATAAGGAATCATCTATATTCCACCATGTCTGAGTTTGGTATTCCTGCAAAGCTCATCCGCCTTTGCAGAATGACATTGAGCAACACCAGCAGCACAGTTAAAATCGGGAAGGATCTCACTACTCCATTCGATACCAAACGAGGTTTCACAGACAAGGTGATTCCTTATCGTGCGACTTTTTCAACCTAATGATGGAGAAGATCATCCGAGCTGCTGATTTGAGACGCAGTGGCACGATATTCTACAAAAGTATTATGCTGCTGGCGTATGCTGATGATATCGATATCATTGGCCATAATACGCGCGAAGTCAGTGCAGCATTCTCCAGGTTAGCGAAAGAGTCGAGTCGAATGGGTCTTGTAGTGAACGCAGATAAGACGAAATACCTAGTGTCAACAAATAAACAGTCCCAGCGTCTTGGAAACTACGTCACTGTTGACAACATCTCCTTCGAGGTTGTTAAGGACTTCGTCTACCTGGGATCCAGCGTAAACTCTTTCAACGATGTCAGTATTGAGATAAAGCGAAGGATAACTCTTGCCAACAGGTGTTACTTTGGGCTGAGTAGGCAATTGAGAAGCAGAGCCCTCTCTCGACGAACAAAACTCACGCTCTATAAGTCATTAATCATGCCCGTCCTATTATATGCAGCACAAACTTGGACGTTGAGCAGTTCTGATGAAAAGACTTTGGGAGCCTTCGAGAGAAAGATCCTTCGTAAGATCTTCGGTCCAATCTGCGTCAATGGCGAGTACCGAATTCGATGGAACCACGAGCTGTATGAGCTGTACGCTGACATCGACATAGTTAAGCGTATTAAAATCGAGCGGCTCCGCTGGCTAGGTCATGTTGAGCGAATGGAAAACGACGCTCCAGCGAAAAAATATTCGATTCGGTGCCCGGTGGTGGTCAACGCAGAAGAGGACGCCCACATCTTCGTTGGAAGGATCAGGTGTTGGATAACCTGACTACACTTGGTGTTTCCAACTGGCACCAGCAAGCGCAAAATAGAAATGGCTGGCGCAATTTCTTATACGAGGCCAAAACCGACCTTCGGTTGTAAGCGCCAGATAAGTAAGTAAGTAAGTATATTACTTTAATATTCTAAGCACTTTATTTTATTTTAATTTTGCCTATGGGACAAAGCACTGTGCGGCGGTTCCACCAGGTTTATAAAAGGACGATCTTTCGATGCGAAGGATAAGATGTAGTGCACCAGAATCGTACTCTCCCACCTGCATGGTAACGCCTTTTCAAAGTTCCCCCTTCGTGTAAAATATAAAAAATCAATAATGTCATAATAATAACTATAAAAATAATCATAACTATAACCATTACCATAACCAAAACCATAACAACAACCATAACCGTAACCATAACCATAACCATAACCATAACCATAACCATAACCATAACCATAACCTTAACTATAAACATAACCATAACCATAACCACAACAATTACCATAACCATAACCATAACCATAACCATAATCATAATCATAACCATAACCAAAATCATAACCATAACCACAACCATAACCATAACCATTACTATTACCATTACCATAACCATTACCATTAAAATTACCATTACCATAACCATAACCATTATCATAAGTAACAGGAAATATCTCAATGGATTCAGTTATCAGTTTGACCCATTTTGTAGACCAATGGACTAACTCAATTTTTTCTTAAGTCTCAAAACTACATTCTACTGAGTTTTTGAGTTAATGAAAATTGAGTGTTTAAATAAATCATCAACTTTGAACACATCGCTTATTTCAACTAACCCACAAATTCTCTTGGATACGTATTTGAATTAATGAGATACTCGTGTTTTCGATATTTTTTAAAAGTTCCGCTTTGTTATTTTTTAACCTTTAAGAAAAGTTTATCGTTTGGTTAAATATCTATCTATAGCCTTGAAAACTCAAGTTTCTTGGTTTTAGTGTTGGATCCTGAACCTGAAAAATAATATAGGTACCATCTCAATCTAGTCAATGGAAACATTGTATTGCTTAGACAATTTTGAAAAAATATCGGAATACCGGAATATTTCGGAATATTTTTTTTTTTTTTTTTGTAATGAGCTTAATCCGTTACAATTTATTAAAACTAACTTCGAAAATCAATACAGTTCAAGTTTACGCCATTGCTGGCGAGACAAAAGTGAACTCCTGTCCTCTAATTCAGCATCTCATTGACTATCGTCTCTATACCGACGCGTTCATATGAAATGAATATTATTGATAAATGCTTTCATTTTTGACTCTCTTGTTTTTTTTTATTTTGAACCAAGGATCAGTTAGTACATCCATTCAGTCAAGTCTGCCTTTTTTTGAAAATATGATGAAATGATGATGAAACATGATCGGTTATGGGCACCACCACATTTAAAGCTTCTGTGTTCTTTCTGTGTTTGTCTTTTGTCTCTGCTTTCTTGTTGCGTTTTATTGTTCAATTGCTCCCGATTGCTGGCTCCGAAGCTTGCTCCGTGCCCATAGCTGAACATGATCATTCAATGCCAATTCGATGACAGGTTGAAAAGATGAGTTGTTACAGTCTTATTTTTTAATCATATGTATTTGCTTTTGTAAATTTTCTTGCACCCATCCTTTCACTTGCCTTTCCCTGTATTTGCATATCACCACTCAATAGCTAGACTGATCACAGTATATCCGTTTCCCGTCCGGAAATGATGCAAATCTTAATCAACTGTCTTAATTGGAGGGATGAAATAGAAAAATTAACACAGCCACTTAGCAAAAAAGATTGATGCTGTGTTAGTAAGCTTCACTGCATCTAATTAAATAAAACATTCGAAGCAGATAGCCAACAGTAAATATGGACAGCCAGCAACAGACTAAACTGTTGAGTTGCAGTTTCCGTTTCCGCAAGCGAAAGTTAGTCAACTAGGTAAAACAATTTCGCGCTTGTCTTAATTGCTGTTGGAAAACGGAAGCATTAGCTTGGTGTAAATCTTGAAAAAATAGCCAAAGAATATGTTACAAAATGTAAATAAAAACTTTAGGTTTTTTTCTGTTAAATACAACGTTTAATGCAGCGGCGTTACTTTGCTGTAACTACAACTGCTGTTATGGTTGTTATTGTTATCGTCGTAGTCAGCGCATCTCCCTCAGCTAGCGGTTACATGCTGCGCCTCAAACAGCAGCTATTCCTAAATTTAGTCTTAAATCACAGCATGTTATTTCCGTTTTGTCCTGCTGAGCATTTAACGTTTCCGCTTCCGTTACGCTCTGGCGATAAGCAACAATGGCACGTTTGGTCGCGCGTTTACTCTAACAGCACTGGCAAGAAGGGACAAGATGAAAAATTGCGAGGGTTGATAATAATCGCTTAAGAATTTTATCTCCATTTCAATTTCTTGCTGGATTTTTTATCGCTTATATTGCCGACTCCATCCTTATTTTTTTCTGCTTGCTTGTTACGTATTCGCTCTCTCGCTTTAACTTAATGTTAGTTGATTTTTTTTTTTTCTTTTAAACGGTCATCAAATCGTTGCCGAAGGACAGTCAAGGATGTGATTTTTATACTTTATTATCTTCTACAGCCACCCGCACTCAATCACTGGACTCAAATGTCCATTTGTGCGAATTTGTAAAATTGTCGTGTACGCATTCGAAACGCTTGAGTCTAAAGGACGACGCGTTGCTGCGACAAAGATACGAGGGAGATAAAAATATATATAAATGGTGCCTATTTGGCGACAAGGCTGTTGTTATACTAGCCTTCGTTTATTATTTCAAATTCGTAGACAAATGTTGAGAGTTGCTTAATAATAATGTGCTCTGAGAAATTTTCAAATTATTAAAGCTCTGCGAAACAACAGAAAATGGGATATGCTCGAATCCTTAAGCAAGGCTAGTGCTTAGAAATTAATGCGCCGGATAGTTGCCGGTATAAATAAGTCTTGAAATGGTTTTAGTGAAAAATAAGTCGTAAGAATACTTAATGTGCGACGAGTCATTAGTTTTTAATTACTTTTATGCCATAATAACTGAATTTATAAAATTGAAAACAAATCCACATATTAAAGCAGATATATAGGATCTAAGCTTTATCTTAAAATAGGTACTTATAATTTTCAAGAGTAAGTTAATTTTAATACTAACATTAACATTAACATTATTATTAACATATACATTAGCATTAACATTAACATTAACATTAACATTAACATTAACATTAACATTAACATTAACATTAACATTAACATTAACATTAACATTAACATTAACATTAACATTAACATTAACATTAACATTAACATTAACATTAACATTAACATTAACATTAACATTAACATTAACATTAACATTAACATTAACATTAACATTAACATTAACATTAACATTAACATTAACATTAACATTAACATTAACATTAACATTAACATTAACATTAACATTAACATTAACATTAACATTAACATTAACATTAACATTAACATTAACATTAACATTAACATTAACATTAACATTAACATTAACATTAACATTAACATTAACATTAACATTAACATTAACATTAACATTAACATTAACATTAACATTAACATTAACATTAACATTAACATTAACATTAACATTAACATTAACATTAACATTAACATTAACATTAACATTAACATTAACATTAACATTTACATTAACATTTACATTAACATTAACATTAACATTAACATTAACATTAACATTAACATTAACATTAACATTAACATTAACATTAACATTAACATTAACATTAACATTAACATTAACATTAACATTAACATTAACATTAACATTAACATTTACATTAACATTAACATTAACATTAACATTAACATTAACATTAACATTAACATTAACATTAACATTAACATTAACATTAACATTAACGTTAACATTAACATAAACATTAACATTAACATTAACATTAACATTAACATTAACATTAACATTAACATTAACATTAACATTAACATTAACATTAACATTAACATTAACATTAACATTAACATTAACATTAACATTAACATTAACATTAACATTAACATTAACATTAACATTAACATTAACATTAACATTAACATTAAAATTAACATTAACATTAACATTAACATTGACATTAACATTAAAATTTACATTAACATTAACATTAACATTAACATTAACATTAACATTAACATTAACATTAACATTAACATTAACATTAACATTAACATTAACATTAACATTAACATTAACATTAACATTAACATTAACATTAACATTAACATTAACATTAACATTAACATTAACATTAACATTAACATTAACATTAAAATTAACATTAACATTAACATTAACATTAACATTAACATTAACATTAACATTAACATTAACATTAACATTAACATTAACATTAACATTAACATTAACATTAACATTAACATTAACATTAACATTAACATTAACATTAACATTAACATTAACATTAACATTAACATTAACATTAACATTAACATTAACATTAACATTAACATTAACATTAACATTAACATTAACATTAACATTAACATTAACATTAACATTAACATTAACATTAACATTAACATTAACATTAACGCTCATAGCTAATAATTTTTCTTTATGGAAAAGTTGGTTAAGAAAAATTATTTCAAGTAAAGATTAATACATGTAACTTTCATTTTTTTATCTAAACTATAAATATAAACATAATTATTATGCCTACATAACATGTTTACAAAAATGTGTGCATAACTGACTGAAACACGTTTTGGATAGAAAGTGTCGTCCTTTTCTTTTTGCTGCTTGCATGCCTTTTATGCTGTATCTCCGACATGCCCAACAAAATTACAGTATAACGACGAATTATTAGACATGTAATTTTGTGCTTTTGAATTCTTTGACTGCCACGCCTAGCTCCGCCTAACCCCTCCTCACCCCACATTAAGTGCTGGCTTTTCTTTCGCTCTTCAACTTTAACTAAGCGAACTTCTTTGAAATATCCTGATGGCCTGGCAGAATGCGACTTCCTGTTTGCACAACTTTTACACTGTGCCGCTTTATGCAACGAATCTATTGAACCTCGAAACATATATTGCCATATTTTTGTCACTGCAAAAATTCTAAAAACAGAGAATACGAAAATTTCTATAGAAATTGGTGAGGCGTTTGCTTGTTTAGTTGGACGTTCGCTTGTTATCCACATCCGTTCAAGAGGCGCTGCTGTTATGCTTGTTATGCAAATTCAGCTTATGTCATTGGCGCCTTTTGTATCGTCCATATGTCCTTGCATCCTTTGATGTTAAGCTTATGTTGATGCTTTGATGCTTTGATGCATTTCGAGATGTCCTTTTTGTGTGATTTTGTATGGCAAATGTGATAGCGAGCAACGAAATAATGGCAAATGTCATTTATGTGCAAATTCATTTTGTGATTTTCAGTTTTCGAGCCAAAAAAGGATGCTTATATAAGCGGTAAAATTTAATATTACTAACAGCACCACTATTCAGCGAGTCAATTTTTGACTTCTTTATGGGTGGGGTAAAAAACTTTAACAAATTTCTACAAAAATATACACCTACTCGTACTATTCACGGTAAGAAGCTTGTTTTTTTTTCTTTGTTTGTAATTCCTTTTTTATTTTTCTTTATGCAATAATGATGCTTTGCTTAAGGTGCTAATTAAGCATGCATGTTCTCGCTCAACACTGCTTTCATCAAGCCAAAAGCTGCTTAAATTAAACTCAAACTTGGTGAAGTTTTCAGTTAATTGGAAAACTTTTTGAAATGCTTAAAATTTCTATTATGAAATAATTAAATTAAGACGACTTTGTTGTTATTTGTTGCTTATGGGTTAGTGTTTTTGTTGTTGATATTTTTGATGTTGTTGTTCTTGTTGTTCTTGTCACCATAGTGCTAAGCACTTGCATGGTAAAAGTTATGAATATGTTGCATAAATACCGCCATAGCAACAATTGTACATGTGTTCATGAAGTTGTTTGAAATTGTTGCCACATGAACTTTTTTGTATTTGTTAGCAAACTAAGAACGGTCTTACATTCATTATATTTAATATAAATTCATGTATTTTCGTTTCTTTTTAGTTGAGTTATTTTATTGTTATTTTTTCTCTTTATTTAACTTTATTGCATTTTATTTTATTTAATTTTATATAATTCTATGTAATTTTATTTAACTATATTTAATTTTATTTAATTACATTTAATTTCATTTAATTTTATTAAATTTTATTAAATTTTTTTAAATTTTATCAAATATTATTAAATTTTATTAAATATTATTTAATTTTAATAAAAAAAAAATTATTGATATTATTTAATTTAATTAAATTTTATTTCATTTTATTTTTATTTCTTATAATTATATATTATTTAAGTTTATTGCATTTTGTTTTATTTTATTTCATTTTTTAAATAATTTCATTAATTTAATTTATTTTTTTCCTTTTGTTCAATAAAATTTACATTTTAATATTATTTTATTTAAATTTTTTAGTGGTTAATAAATAGAATAATTATTTTATTACATTTTTTTATGATTTTATAAACTCCATTTCAGTTAGTTCAGTTTTTTTATTTCCTTTTCATTTTATTTCTTTTAGCTTTTTATATGACTTATTTTTATTTTCATTTACATTATTTCATTTTTATTTTTCTTTTATTTTGTAGTTTTGTTATTTTTTTAATTAATTTTATTTTTCAATATTTTCTAATTGATTATAATATTTTATATTGTAAGTAAATATAATTCAATTCCTTTTATTTAATAAAATATACTTTTATTTTATTTTTTTGAATTTATTTTTAATTTTTTTTTTTAATTTTTAATTTTTTTTTTATATAATTTTTTATTTTATCGCATTTTATTTACTTTTTCATTTTATTTTTGATTAAATTAATTCAATTTCATTTCATTAATTTAATTAAATTTTATTTGTTTTCAACTTTTTATTTGAATAATTTTCATTTCATTTATTTTTAATTAACTAATGTTTATTTATTTTTTTCATATTACTTAATTTTGTGTGTTTTTTTTTTATTTATTTGCTTATTTAATTATTTTATTTTATATTATTTTTTAATTAATTTTATTTTTCAATACCTTTTAATTCTTTATAATATTGTATTTTGTAAGTATATTCAATTCAATTCCTTTTAATCAATAAAATTTTAACAATATAATTTTATTTTATTTGTATTTTATTTATGTTTAAGTTTCTTATTATATTTTATTTTATTATATTTTATTTAATATATCATTTTCTTTATTATATAATTCATTTCTATAATTCAATTTTATATTATTATGTTTTAATTTTTTATATGACTTATTTTCATTTATTTCTATTTTAATTTATTTTTTCTATTATTTCATTTTTTTTTTTTTAATTATTTAATTATACATTATTTTTTTATTCATTTTATTTTTGAGTTTTTTCTTATTTTAATTTTCTTGTATATTATATTGTAAGTATATTTAATTCAATTCCCTTTGTTCAATAAAATTTAAACATTGTAATTTTATATTATTTTTATTTTATTTATTTTTAAGTTTTTCATTCCGTGGAGGCGTCCGTGGCGTAGTTGGTTAAAGTGCGTGGCCGCTATGTCAAAAAACCTTGGAGACCCAGGTTCGAACCCCAGCCAGCGACAGAAAATTATTTGAATTAAAATAATTTTTCTGTACGGCCGCCACCTCTCTGCAGACAATGGCAAACCTCAGAGAATAATCAAAATGCCATGTAAAGCTTCTTGAGAACGAGAACATTCCGTTCATCGCCGTTCGGAGTCGGCGTTAAGCATGTAGGTCCGGTTCTCGGTCAATTGTGTACAAACTTAATAACACGCACAACACAATTGATCATAAGAAGCTAGGTCAAAGTCCTTTCAAGGGCTGAAATGGCCAGTTATTTATTTTTTTTTTTTTTTAAGTTTTTCATTTCTTTTTATTTTATTGTATATTATTTGATCTTACATTTTTTATTATTTTGTTTTTATTTATTTCATTTCTTTAACTTAATTCTATTTTATTGTGTTTTCATTTCTTATATGACTAATATTATTATTTTTTATTTTTTTTTTTGTTTCTTAATTTTAACTAATGCACATTATTTCAATTATTTTTTTCATATTAATTCATTTTGTTTTATTTAATTTTGTTTAATTTTTTCATTTTATATTATTTGTTAATTAATTTTATTTTTCAGTATTTTTCAATTCATTATAATATTTGATTTGGTTAGTATATTTACCGCAATGCCTTTTATTCAATAAAATTTAAACACATTTTAATTTGGTTTTATTTTTATTTTATTAATTTTTAGGTTTTTTTATTTAATTTTATTTTATTTATTTTGTTGAATTTTATTTGATTTCACATTTTCTTTTTTATTACATCATTTTTTAGCTTTATCTTATTTTATTCCATTTTAGCTTATTATATGACTAATTTTAATTTTATTTTATTTTAATTAGTACACATTAAAACATTTATTTTTCATATTATTTCATTTGGTTTTTTAATAATTTTTTTTTTTTGTTTATTTTACATTATTTTTTCATTAATTTTATTTTTTTTTAATTTTTAAAATTATTATATATTTTCAATTATTTTGACGTAGACTTACGTCAGTCTCGGAGGTTCGTAGGGCAGTTGATAGTGATCAAGCGAGGTAGTTAGAGTGGAACGAAATGTATGGAAGAAAAAAAATTTTCATGGGCTTTATATATTTTTGAAAACTACGCGTAAAAGAATAAATTTCTGTATCTTTAGTTTTTTCCTGCGACATAACTTTTGACTGCGCCCGAGGGTTTATATATTTCATTGCCAGACTTTTTTTCTGAAATCCAAAAGAAAAATTAGGAGCTAAATTTTTGATACAAACCACTTCATTAATGCATAAATAACAACTTGTTAAGAGTTCCCTATGATACCATGTATGCCCTAAGAGATATTCAGGTTCAAAGATCACCGAAATCTGTCATTTGCTTATATCTCCGCTCTTCTTTGTAAGACAGAAAATTTATCTTGATAAAAAAATCGCTTTTATTTTATTATGCCTTTTATAAGATTTAATTTCATTTTATTTTTTTTTTTAGTTATTACAGACTATTTTTAGTTTTTGTTTTCTTTTTGGAGTAGTATTCAATTTTGTTTTTTATTATTTTTTTGTTATGTATATTATTGTTTTATTGATTTGGTATATTATATTTTTTATTATATTATTTAAATTAATTTCATTTAATTTCACCTTTTTTTATGTTATTCTTATTATAGTTTAATAGTTTAGTTGTGTTCTTTTTTTATATTAATTTTATTATTTAATATTATTTTGTTTGTTTTATTTAATTTTTTGTTTTTTTTTATTTTTTGCTAGTATTTTATGGTATTTTATTTATTTTTTTTCTACTTTTACTTTTAATATGTAAAAATTTATATAATTTTTGCTTTATTTTTAATTTTATTTTTACTAATTTTATTTAATATTTTATTTTTTTTTCTGTCGTATTTTGTATCATTGAAGTTTATTTAATAAATAATATTTCATTTTATTCTTTAAATTTAATTTAATTTATTTTTTTTTTATAAAATATTATATTATTTAATTTTATTTTATTTTTTAATATATTCTCTTGTATTAGATTTTGTTTTTGTATATTTTATGTTTAGTTATTTCATTTTAATTTATTTTATTTATATTATTTACTTATTTTATGTTAATTAAAATAAAAAAAATAATATTATCATATTTTCATATAACAAATTATTACTTTTTTTATGTCTTGTATCTAAAGAGTGATTATTTAGCCTTTTGGTTTTTGAAGTTATTGTTTTTGACAGTTCACGCGTGCTTTGTGATATGTGTCAAAGTCAAAAATACTCAGTTCGTCTTGCCATTTCACCATGAATAGACTTACGCCCAAACAATGTTTGCAAATTATTGTAATTTACTATCCAAATTCGTGTGGCGTCCGTGGCGTAGTTGGTTAAAGTGTGTGGCCGCTATGTCAACGAACCTGGAGACCCAGGTTCGAACCCCAGCAGCGACAGAAAATTATTTGAATTAAAATAATTTTTCTGTACGGCCGCCACCTCTCTGCAGACAATGGCAAACCTCAGAGAGTAATCAAAATGCCATGAAAAGCTTCTTGAGAATAAGAACATTCCGTTCATCGCCCTTCGGAGTCGGCGTTAAACCTGTAGGCCCATTTCTCGGTCAATTGTGTACAAACTTAATAACACGCACAACACAATTGATCATAAGAAGCTAAGTCCTTTCAAGGGCTGAAATGGCCAGTTATTTATATTTTTTTTTATTACATACTATCAAAATTCGTTCTGTGAGAAAAATGTGAAATCACCGAAAAATTGTCTTTAGTGATGAGGCTCACTTCTGCCTCAATGGGTACGTGAATAAGCAGAATTGCGAAATTTCGTCCGAAGAACAGCCAGAAGCAGTTTAAGAGCTGCCAATGCACGAAAAGTGCACTGCTTGGTGTGGTTTATGGGTCGGCGGAATTATTGGATCGTACTTCATCAGAGGCGATGATGGCCGCAACGTTAAAGTCAATAGAGCAATGTACCGTTCGCTTATTAAAGATTTTTTTTTTGCAGAAAATGGAAGAATTGGACATCCGAGGTGATGATGGCCGCAACGTTAAGGCCAATAGAGCAAGGTACCCTTCGATTATTGAAGACTTTTTTTACAGAAAATGGAAGAATTGGACTTGGTTGAAATGTGGTTTCAACAGGACGGTCCACACGCGAAACCATGAATCAATTGAGAGGTGAGTTTGGTGAGTAATTAATCTCACATTTTGGAGCAGTCCAATGGCCGTCAAGATCACGCGATTCGACCCCGCTTGACTATTTTTTGTGGGGCAACGTGAAGTCTTTCGTGTACAGAAACAAGCCAGCCACAGTTACAGCCCTGTAAGACAACATGCCATTGGTGAGATAAAAGCCGAAATGATTGAAAAAGTATGCCAAAATTGGAGCTTACGAATGGACCACCTCAGGCGTAGCCGCGGGGAACAGTTGCATGAAATAATCTTTAAGAAGAAAATTGCAGCATTGATTTATCGATCCACATAAATATTTCATTCACTTTTGAAAAATTCCTGTTTTTCTTTAATTTTCAAAAAACACCCTTTATATTTATATGTGTAGTATATATATATATTTTTTTTTTATTTTTATATTTTATTTTATTTTTTAGTTTTACGTTATTTCTTATGTGAATTATATTTTTTTTAAATTTATTTAATTAACACTATAACTGTGCTTATTTTTGTTTTTTTACTTTATTTTATTGTATTTTTTCGACACAACCCTTAAGTCCTCTTATTTTCATAGAACGCTTATCAAACTCATTTAAGAAACATCTTTAGTTTATTTCAAATAAAGTCTCCTGCATTGCTTAGCAGGAAATTGACCAGATCAGGGCGAAAGCAAGCAATTTAAACAAGCACTTCAAGCACTATTGTAAATATGTTTGATTAACATATATTAACATTTTGTGTGCATGTGTGAGATTGTTCGTAACACACAATATATATTGATAATTTCCGTTAACAATGTGAAGCTCTAAAATATGCATGGAAACTAGATGGCAATCTTTTGAATTAGGGCTGCCCCAAGCTAAATATTACGACAGACAAGCTTAAGCAATATGTGTGACAGAGATAAGCAGAACCTTTAATATCTAAATATACGCATATAAGAAAAAAAAAGACACAGCAGTTTATTTTATATACTTCTATCAGGTCTTAAACAAGTGAGCCAAAATAAAACATGAATATATCCCTCACACACAACAATCCCTTTATGGTACAAACAACAACACACACTCGTGTCATTGCGAGTGTTTGTTGGTCATATCCGGCACTAACGGAAATAACCACCCAACATATTAAGTCATGATTTGAAATCTCTGTAAAGCTTAACGTTGCGATTACGTTATGCGATTAGGTTGCTGCACAGAGCACAGTCATAAAGTATGCGATTTCGCCTACGGGATGTTGGTCAACAAACAAACAAGCACGTGCACACATACACTCATATACACACACAAACACACATTGACACTCTAAGTAGCCGGATAAACGACATATTGGTTTCCAATATTATGTGTGTCAAAGAAAGCAATTGACCGAAATGTATAAAATGAGTGAGAAAATGTTATGAATTTTCATTAAATGCCAAAAATGTTAGGGGAAAAGGCAGTTAAAAAAAAAATTAAAAAGTTACTGAAGAAACTTTATCCAAAGTGGCCACTCATGAATTTTGAGAGTGCAAAGTACTATGCTATTCAATAGGTCAATGGTCTAATTAAGAAAAAAGTAATTTTGTAATTTCTGGGTAAAGTGAATTTTATTTTTTGACATAACATATTCTCCTTTTAGCTCGAAACACTTAGTCCCGGGATATTTGAACTTTTTTAAAACTATTGTATAGTAGGTTCGCTCAACTGTTCAAAAAACGTATCCATTTATAATTCAACTTCTTCATATGATATAACTTTTTATCCGTGAGTCATCTTTTGGGATTAGAAAAATTATATTAGTCACTGGAGGCGATATCTAGAGAATACGGTGGATGATTGGGAAGCAATAAATTTAATTTTGCTTTGAGTGCATCATTCAAAAAGTGGAATCAAATACTGCCCAAAACCTTTGCGCCCGATTGTTGTATCTTTGACAGCTTCTGATAACATTCGCTGGGCCCAACTCTTTGTTCTACTTGTTATACGTGTCTGCAGAAATGAATCCATGTTTTATCACAGGTAGTGATATCGACGCAAAGTCTCTCTGGTCACGGTGAAACAAGGTCAGATCACGAATCGTTGTCTTTTTTGGTCGTTTGCTTACACACTTGGCACCCATTTTGCAACCAGCTTTTTCCTACCCAAATTATCATGCAAAATAGAAATCATCGAGCCAGTTGCTATTTTTGTAGCCTCAACTATATCACACAACACTTACACTTTTGGATTCTCTAATACGATATCATGGATTCTGTTGATAATTTCTACAGTTTCTACCTGTTTTGGGCATCCTGAATGTTCTTCATCAGCAGTGCTTGTATGTACAACCACGCTTGCAATCTAGCAAACCAATGAATTAAGGTTGATTTCGGTGGAGCAGATTCACAAAAACATTTATTAATCTATTCCTCTGCCTGTACATAGTTTTGAAGTGACATTTTACTACAAAGATTTCCAAAAAAGCTGACAAAAGCATTTTTCCAAAATTCGCCGGTGTTGCATGGAATTGTTTCTCACTGAGTACTATACTGTACCATATTGGTGTAATGATAGCAGAAATGGTATAACCAAAATTATTAATTCTTTGACCTTATGGATAAAACATAAAAAACGTTATGACATCACCGGGACGCGGATGGATCTGCTTAAGTAACGAAACTTCAAATTTGTTACAAGTAATTATAACTTGCTATACATAGTAAGTAACGGTAAAAATATTATACTCCAGTAAAAGCTGGTTTTTAGCCCTCTTGACAAAAATAGAAACAAAGTTTACGACGGTAAAACGCAGCGGAGAGCCGCTACAAGAGCGGCATTACAACAACTATGCAACGACGTTGCATGAAATTATTACTCTGTAACTAGAATATGTTATAAAACAGAAAAGAAGGATTTTTGGCTTTGTGACAAAAAAGTAAAAATAACTTTTGACAACGACAACGTTAGCGGAGATAGCAGCTTATGCAACGAAAATGCAATATTGTTGCATGCAATTATTGCACGCTGAGTAGAAGTGCTACGAAAAATTATATTTTACGACAGCAAAAAATGGGTTTTTGATCTCAAATCGAAAATGGAAAAAAACCGACATCCCTGAAGCCACCGCTTTATGCATTAAAAATGCTACAACAATGAAAAAATTTTACTTGGAATTATAGCTCCTTAACTATTGATGAAAGAATTAATGGCGTCATGAGACCTCTCAGGGAACCCCTCAATATTATATTAAAATAACCAAATGCAATAGCAAAAGCGAAAATAAAATAAACTTATAAAAGAAATTTAATAATAATAAGAAAAAGTATTAGAACAAAGACGCGCACAAAGTCAAAGATTGAAATATTAAAAGGAATAAGGATTTGCACAATAATTACCAAGAATAAGATAAAGAGCAGGACAAACTTTTGGACAAGGATGGGATTGGAAAAGGATAAGAGCAATAGGTTTCAGGCAATGATTTAGAAAAAACTAGGACAACGTTTGAGATAAGAAATGGAACAAGGATTTAGTCACACACTTGGAACAAGATTTAGTAGAAATATTGGGAAAATAAGTGTGAAAAAGATTGGAAAAGGGTTTCGAATAAGAATAAGATCTGGAATTTGGACATGGATTAAAACAAGAGTTTGGACAGGAAGTAGAACAATTATAAGAACAACTATAAGAATTCAAATAAGGATGAGAACAGGTTTGGGAACAAAGGAAAGGATAGGCACAGTAATAAGAATAAGAATATACAGGGTGGGTCATCTAGAAGTATTTTTTATATCAAAGGTTATTTTGACACTGACAACTGTTTTTTGTTCGAAATCTTGACATAAAGTCAATATATTACCTCCGCGGAAGAAAATGAGTCACTTTATGCTTGAACAACGTTGGGAAATATTGGAATCTTATGTATTTCCAAAGTGAGTGTAGCCTCATCAAAAATCATATTTTCTGACGACGCCCATTTTTCATCTCGTCGGCTACGTTAACAAGCAAAATTCCCGCATCTGGGGCTCGGAAAACCAGCACGTTATTGTCGAGAAGCCGATGCATCTACAGAGAGTCACGGTATGGTGCGGATTGTGGCGTGGTGGCATCATTGGACCATTTTTCTTCGAAAAAGAGGCAGGGAACAACGTTTTGGTCTACGGTAGGCGTTACATAGCCATGTTAACCGCCTTTTTTTACTGAAATTGGAGATATGAATTTGTACGACTTCTGATTTATGCACGATGGCGCGACATGCCACACAGCCCATGCCACAATTGATATTTTGCTCACCAAATTCCCAAATCGTGATATCAGCCGTCTTGGCGATGTCAATTGTCCGCCTCACAGCTGTGATTTAAACCATTTGGACTTTTTTTGTGGGGAACCATGAAGGACCGATGTAATGCCAAAAATCCGGAAACGATTCAAGCACTTAAGGCTAATATCATCCAAGCAATCCGTGAGCTACAGCCCGAAACCGTCAATACGTTTCGCTTTCAATTTAAACAAAAATTTTAAAGTTGTTTACTTCAAATGGCTGTCACTCGCAAACTACTGCTTAAGACTGGCTCAAATTTTGACAGTCATCTTTTGAAATATGTCAGATCATAAAAATAATATCGATTAAGTTCCGGCAATGCCATCTATGTGTCCGACCAAGACTTATTGAACAACCAACTATGACTCACGGCTGAAAGGTGGAAATAAATACTAAAATTCATGTTATCTTTTTAACATTTTTTTTTCATTTACTTTGTATAAGAATTGTTTAATTGGCATAAATCCAAAATATTTTTGAATAATATTCATTAGTTTTTTGTCTAGAGGCCCTCAAACTCGAACAATGCAAAAAAACTGAAAAAATTATGTAAAAAGTTGATATCTTTACAGGGTTACTAAAAAAAAAACGGGAAGAGATATTCCCCTCCTGTTTTTTTTTTTATTTGAACATTTGAACAAGAAAATGTTCAGAAACAGTTCTGCCTATTTGAAATATATTGTTTACCTTTTTTTAAAAATAAAACTCAAATTTAACGTGGATATGAAAAAAAAACCTAAATTTTTTAGCAGAATGTTACTTTGTGAGCTCCAAGTTGCGCCAAAAAATCTTTCAACGGAATGTATTTATTGATCTTTTACGTAAATGTTTCAAATAATAAAAGTGAGCTCTTTTCAGCTTTTTTTCTCAAAATATGACAATAACTAAAACCGTTTTGAGAAAAATTTAGAGTTACTCAGTCTCAAGGCTTAGTTCTTTAGCAATTTTCCTTAGTATACTTTCAGGCTTGGCTTGTTAAGCCAAACTCTTCGTTCAAAAGTGTGACATACTTTATCTTGTTTATTATGGTACCAGCAATATTGCACTGCCTTATTGACCATTTAAAGCTCACAAACGAATTCTTAAATATTTTTGTGACTATAAAAAACTATAAAGAAGATGAAACTCTTTCTGAAAGATTAGCATGTGCTTATACGCATAAAAAGCTACAACATAAACTACGGATATGAAGATTGATAGCAGGTTTTACATTATCCCTAAAAGTATACTCAAGTAAATTTTGAAAGTTTCTATCATCGCTTATTCAAATTTTTTAATTAATAGCGAAACGGGCAGCTTTATTTTTTTTTTTTCATTGTCTTACAAAATAATTTTAAAATAATATCTTACCGTAACATGAACATCTTATTTTAACGGTTTAGATGCTATATCACCTTAAAGTTTAAAATTTGGAAAACAAGTGGAGTGAAAATTTTTTGCGGGAGGTGGGCATGGCGGAAAAAATGTTTTTTTTATTAAACACTTTAATTTAAGATTTCTGACAATGTGGTTTCATCATAGGATAAGTTATAAAAAAAATATAGCGTTTTTAATTTTTAAGTCATATGGGAGGTAGGCGTGGTTGTGGGCGGACATAAGAAAATTTTGTTTTTATCTCTAATACAGTCAAACTGAACTCATGTGCTTAATTTTATTGATTTACGACGACTACTTCTATTTTTTGTATGGGGCTCAACCACTGTGCGGCGCCCTCGGTAGTAGAGCGATAGCTTTGGCGGACGGTCAAGCCATAGATCTGCGCTTCAGTCTTTTTCATTTCTTTACTCATTTCTAATTAACTGTAATTAAAAATTCATCAATTCTTACAACTCAAAAGTTGTAGTTGGTGGTAAAAAAATTTATGGATGGTCTAGTTATATATCCCTTCTCATACACTTGCCTCAGATTCTTACTCACATGTTACTACGACTTTCCACCACGCTTAGAACATTCAACACAAGTTTTACTTTATTGCCCCTTCCCTTTCCGCTTATCTATCATCCCATTTCGAACCAAAGGAGACATATCTGAATTGGTTTAACAACAGAAATCCTTGATTCGGAGTGAAAAATAAAAAAATCTCTGCATTGAAAAGAAAAAATTGCTCGCGCTGCTTGTGCATTTGAATGTTTAACTGTGCAGATAACCGTCATAGACATGCTAGTTGTAGACTATTTTATACTGTCATAGTATATTATGACTTTTCTGCTCCTTGCTAAAGGATTGCTTCTAAGCATAAAAAATTCATTTAAATATTTGTTTTGTTTTTTATTTTCACAGCCGTGTAGTTTAGCTTTATTTATACGATCGCCTGACTAATAGACACAACGGTATATCTCGACAATATGTATATCTCTTGTTGTTGTGCTAAAACCACTTAAGACTATGTTAATTTTATTTTTTATACGTGCTGTAATGATGCTTAGGTGTATTCGTGCAAACATAATTCACAGTTTTGACAGAAAAATTCACAATTTGTCACTTGCACATAGCATTAGATCACTATGTCGATAACATACATAGAACGCACACCCATTCGCACAAGAAATGTTGAACTACATGCATGCATTAATCACAATTTAGCTGAATTTTTGTGGAAATTGAAAAAGTTTTTAAGAACATGAGTTCTAACAGAATAAAAAAAAAATTTTGTTGCATACCTCACGGCGTCTCGAAAGCATTAAACTTTAAAAGTGGCGTTAATTCTGGCCGCAAGTAAAATTTTGCGCATTTTACGCCAACGAACATTTTAATGCTGCTACCAAGGCATTATATGAGATGAAAGCCAAAGCGCAGACAAGCTTGCCAAGACACACCATACAGCACATCCAAAGCGTAAAACAATGGAGCAATAAGAGGAAATTTCTTACAAAGAAGAAAAAAAAAAACAAACAAGAACAACAAAGCGGCCTCGGTAGTCGTGTTGGTAGCGTGCTCGACTGCCACCCCAGAGGTCCCGGGTTCGATTCCCGGCCAGGCCATGGTCCTTCGCTTTAAAAACCTTTCTAAATTTTCTATCCTCATTTCTAATCAACTGAAATTAATATTCATCAATATTTACGACATGAAGTTGTAGTTGATGATAGAGAAGTTTGTGGATAAGATTGCCTTATAACTTGAATTGACTGAGGTAAAGGCATAACACTTGCCTCTGATTCAAATTCACATGTTTCTTTGGCTTCCACCACGCTTAGAACATCCTACACGTGTTTCACTTGATTGTTCTTTCCTTCCCACTAATCTATAACCCCATTTCGAACCAAGGCAGACTTGACTGAATAGGTATTCCACCTAACATCCTTGGTTCAAGCTAAAAAAAAAAAAAAAAAAAAAAGTGAAGTTTGACTAGAAAAGCACACATAAAAAATATAAGTACATGTTTAAGTGACAAAAAGAAGAAGCTTTTAATTAAAAGCACTGAAAGAAAGGATCGGCAGAGAATAATAAATGGACGTTGGCTTCTTCGGGTAGCGAAAATTAGTAACAGTATCACTGAACAACGTTATGCTCACATTATAGTGGGGAATAACGAGACCATATCAATGATAGTTTTGCTAAAATCAAAATAAAATTGAATAATGCCTGCATAATTCTCATGACTAGCTTCACTAAAACCATTTTCAATATTTAATATTCAAGGTCTTCTAATTATAGAAAATATAAATATGAAACTTTCTTACAGACAATCATTAATTCCGAATAATGATGATTTTCCAGCATAATTCCTTTTCAAAGAAATGCAATTAACTTTGGTCATTCGGTGCTCTTCTTATTTTGAAATGTCACAAAAGGAAACCCACTTTAGCAGGGAATTATATTTCGCAAAAATCTTTTGTTTTTATATTCTATGACATAATGCAGTAATTATGAGCACACAAGGACGCACTTCGCTCCCAACCAACACTGAGTGTGCGGGTATTTATGGGTGTGTGTGTGAGTGTGCATGTGTATTGATCATGGTGACTCTATGGTAATGTGACAAGCTTTAAGCATGAATACTTGAACCGAGAACAAACAAAACGATGACATTTTCTGTTTCAACACCTTTTGTGAGACATGAAGACATAGAAGAAGAAAAAGAAGAAGGACAAGTGTTAGAGTGAGAGTAGAAGAGGCAACAGAACTCAAATTACTATATATAGCGTAAAGTGAAGGACTCACAAGTGACAGCTAAGAAGGCATTCAAATTACTTGCAGTGCCTGTGTGCGGTTAAAGTGGTTCGTATGGCGAACTTGACTGAGACAAAAGATTCTCAACTTCTCAACTTCTTTGTGTAGACAGATTTAAGTGCCGGCCATCGGATGGGACATTTTTTAATTACTTGTAATTTTGACACTCACTGAATCTTGAGCGCTCAAACAAATTTACGACTTTACTGTACAAAATGAATTAAGTTTTTTTAGGAAAATATTATTTTCATTTTTTTTTCCCATATATCTAGCAAGATGTTTATAGGTATAACATAAACATGTATTTCTTTAACAAGAGTTAGAGTAAGAGTTAGAGTTAGAGTTAGAGTTAGAGTTAGAGTTAGAGTTAGAGTTAGAGTTAGACTTAGAGTTAGAGTTAGAGTTAGAGTTAGAGTTAGAGTTAGAGTTAGAGTTAGAGTTAGAGTTAGAGTTAGAGTTAGAGTTAGAGTTAGAGTTAGAGTTAGAGTTAGAGTTAGAGTTAGAGTTAGAGTTAGAGTTAGAGTTAGAGTTAGAGTTAGAGTTAGAGTTAGAGTTAGAGTTAGAGTTAGAGTTAGAGTTAGAGTTAGAGTTAGAGTTAGAGTTAGAGTTAGAGTTAGAGTTAGAGTTAGAGTTAGAGTTAGAGTTAGAGTTAGAGTTAGAGTAAGAGTTAGAGTTAGAGTTAGAGTTAGAGTTAGAGTTAGAGTTAGAGTTAGAGCTAGAGTTAGAGTTAGAGTTAGAGTTAAAACGTTTATTATCTCTTAGTAATAAGCATCTTCTTCTGTTCTTCTAAGTTAAAGTTAAATCGTTTATTATCTCTGAGTAATACCACTTAATTCTATTTTTCTGAGTTATAAGCTTCTTCTTAAACATTCTATGGTTTCTCCAGGTATAAAACTGCATTTATAAATTCACAATATAATAAGCTCTAAGATTTTTATTTTCATAATACCCATTATGCCGTTAAGCTTCTCAATATACATTCAAATGTTTGTGTGTTTATACGTAAATCATCTGCATTATCGATGCATTCACTTGTTTGAATACCAGTTATATACGACGATGACAACTTCTGCTGTTGATCACATTTAATCCATAAGGTTATAATTTTGCATATCCGGCCGATGATGTCTCATTATTCGTGCGTATGTACGTCAGTGATGTCATGTTGGCAGTATTCTTCGTTGGGTTGTGTGGTTGCAGTTGAGCAGCACACACCCCACAGCAAACCAAGGCCGTCGGCTGTACTTAGCAATGCAATTTCCTGAATTGTGTAAATTAGACAGTTGCACGACTTTTGATTAATGTGGCAACACAGCACCAGCTGCACCAGCATGCAACGCATTATTATTATAGCTGTGAATTAAATATAAATGCGTTGGCATATTGTTGACAACACATGGGCGTTTTTTTTTTTATGATCTCACCCACGGCGTTCAAGGATTGTTATAAATAAAGACATTTGCAGAAAGTGCTTGCAAGGCGTTGTTTTCAACTTAATAAAAAATATACCGGGAAAGAGGTTTATAGCTTTGCGTATAAAATTACAGCTGAATACAATTGATTTATTTGAAATAACTGCTGAACAGAATTGACATTATCTAAATGGAAGTTGATACTTTTTTCAGGATATTTTTTTGCTGCCATTATTTTATGAACTTTCAAAGGAATTAAAGCAGAAATATTCGGAAATATCACAGAGCAAAAATAAATCCCAACAAATTGTCTGAAGAAAATAAAAACTTAAAATAAATTTTAGAAAACAAATTTTTAAAATATATTAAGATATAAATTTCTTAAAAAATGATTTAATTTTACATAATTTTTAAACAATTTTAATCAAAAAACTTTAAAATTTATGCACAAAATACATGCTTATGTGTTGTGTTTGCAACTGTCACACATGCATAAAATTGCATAAATCAGCAAAAGGATGCAACGATGAAAAAACAAAAAACCATACAACACACTTACACAATGGTCCAGATTGAGGTGACAACACTAGCAATTGTGTCCACTGTATAAAGACCAGAATGTGCAAAATAAGGGAAACCAAATAGAAAAAATTGTACAAGATACAAACGCCGAACTTGAACGAGAACGCTTGCATAAATGCATGTAGGAAAATACATTTTGAATGTTCAGTAGGATATGTGACAACACTACAAAATGTGTCAATTCACTTTATTGAACCGTTAATGTTTTGCAAAAGATTTTAATTTGAAGTTGACTTAAAGTTTAAAAACTATTTCGACAAAAAAGTTCTCAAAGAGAATTTATTTATAATATATTTCGTTTCTTTTAAAAACAATTTGCTTTTGATGTCCATATATGCCGGCTGTAGCGTGCTTATTTGAACGTCTCGCAGCATTCCACCTAACAATAGTGCAGCCTTGCATCCGTTTAGCCGGATAGCCGGTGACTGAAGGTTGTGTTGCATTCAGCATGCTTATCAGTTGATAGTCTGTTGTTTTCAGCTGACCAACACACACACATACACACACACACACACATTCACCCTCAATCCTGGCTAGTCAGTCTGGCGCTTTTTAAAAGAATCCGGCGTTGCCACAGAGTTGCTGACACTTTTATGAACTCCACAGATTGGCCAGGTTGTGGCTTTGTTGCGGAGTCGTCGTTTAAACATCCGGATTTGTTGATCGGCGGCATGTATGTTTTAATTTATTTTGTTGTCACCTTTTTTCTTGCAGGGTCGGACAGTGCACTGTACAGTGTTGCACTTTGTTTTTTTTTTTTCTTTTTTGTTTCGCGTCCGTTGAGTTAACTCACTTTACACCGTTGGGTATTATTTATTTGTCAGGATTTCCAAGCTGGCCGGCACTTCCGCTCTGATGAAAGCTGCGGAAGTGCTGAGTATTAGCTTGGATATGCTTAAGAGACACTAAGTATTGTGTGTTGGACAACACTGGTAATGGAGGAAATTTGTATTAATGTGACTCTAAATGCGATAAAAGAAGTTTAATAAATTTAAGATAAGAATTTGAAGATAGTAAGTATTATATAAGGATGATGAAAGACTGTAAAAAATTTCAAAATCTAAAATAATAATAAACAAAATTGAATTATTAAAAAAAACTAAAAAAGCTAGATAGTCAAATCTTGGAAATTTAACTTCGTGTACTAAAGTAGTGGGCCTGTATTAAGGCCACCCTTTACCTTTGAAATTATTTTTCGAATTTTTTTTTTTTTTTTGACGTGATGAAGTTACGTTTTACCGCTCAGGTTCCTAAAAAAGTTGAAAAAGGTATATTTTCAAAATTTATCGGCGTTACATTGAATTGTTACTCGCTGAGTATAAGAACTATGACTAAAAACATGAAACGATCGTAACGGCTAATTCTTTAACTTCATTATAAAAACAAAACAAAAATTCAAAACGTCATCGAGACTTGGTGGGAGCTACTTAAGCAACGCAACTGAAAATTTGTATATGGAATTATTACTCAATGAGTATTAGTGCTAGTATTAAATAATAAAGGCCTGTTTTAAGCTCTCACAACAAAATAAGACAAAAAATTTTTGACGTCATGGGGACACAGAGAGAGCCTCTCAAAGATCGCGTTGCATTGCATTTTTACTCGGTGAGTATATAAGCTACAATAAATTTTTAAAAGAAAAATAGAGGCTTTATATTTGGCCTTACGACAAAAATACAAAAAAAAATTCTAACGGCATCAGGTCATGAAGATTTAGCAGAAGCTTATGTAACAAAAATGTAATATCGTTGCAAGGAATTATTACTCTCAGGAAACGTGCTACGGTAAATTTTGTTTTACGACAGCATAGATGTGTTATTACGCCTTACAACTAAAGTACAAACAAAATTCTTATCGTCATGATTTCAGGGTAGCAACCACATAATGCAGTAAAAATGCTACAACCATGAAAAAACGTTGCATGGAATTTTAACTCTGTGACCACTGGCGTAACGATAAATTTTAAGAAACGAAAATGAAGGTGAGGTCTTTGACCACGTGATAAAAATAAAAAAAAAAATTACGGTGTTATTAACACTTTTGCTGGATAATTTGCATGGAGTTAAGGGGATATATAGGTTACAAATTTTTAAAAAAAAAAGTTTTTCGATAATTTTTTTTCATAGAAGAATAAAAGATATCGTTTTCAAATTTTGCACATATATTAACTAACATTTAAAGAATACAAAAAAATTTGTCTCAGAATTTTTGAAGTGGTTTATGACGTTATTTGATTTTTTTTAAAAAATGCCAAAAAATTGACGGTGTGCAGGATATCACCAGTCTGGAACATCTGACGAAAAAAAATAAACTAATCCTAAATCAACTAAATCCTTGTTGAAGTGACTATCCGTGGCGTAGTTGGTTAAAGTGCGTGACCTCTATGTCAACGAACCTAGAGACTTGGGTTCGAATCTCAGTAGCGACAGAAAATTATTTGAATTAAAATAATTTTTCTGTACGGCCGCCACCTCTCTGCAGACAATGGCAAACCTCAGAGAGTAATTAAAATGCCATGTAAAGCTTCTTGAGAACAAGAACATTCTGTTCATCGCCACTCGGAGTCGGCGTTAACCCTGTAAGTCCGGTTCTCTGTCAATTGTGAACTTAATAACACGCACAACACAATTGACCATAAGAAGCTAGGTCAAAGTCCTTTCAAGGGCTGAAATGACCAGTTATTTATTTTTTTTTTTTTTTGAAGTGGCTCTCGCCTGAACTAGGATAATTTTATTTCGACGAAAAAAACAAAATCTCGGCCATTTGAAGAAAAAGTCGATTTTCGAGGTTACAAAATCGGTCGCCATTTTGTTTTTTTTTTCGGCGGAGTAAAATAATCCTAGTTCAGGCGATAGCCACTTTAACAAGGATTAATTTTTTTTTCCTCAGATGTTCCAGACTGGTGATATCCTGCACACCGTCAATTTTTGGCATTTTTTTAAAAAAAATCATATAACGTCAAAAACCGCTTCTGAAAAATATGTTTTTGTATTTTTTAAATGTTAATAAATATATGTGCGTAATGTGTAATGTGTAAATGTTAATATATAATTTGAAAACGATATCTTTCTCCTTCTATGAAAAAAAAATTCCCGAAAATAATTTTTTTAAAAAATTTGAAACCTATATGCCCCTTAATGCACCAAGGAAAAGCACTACCAATGGCGAAGCAAATAAAAAAAAAGCAAAAGCAAAAGCAACAACACCAACTGCTTCCTTAAAAACCCGTCTGGTTGTATTGCCATCATTGGAATTTCTAGATTTGTGTTTTGGCATATCAATCAAGGAACTCTGTTCTTTCCTGAATGTTAATGATAGAGTGAAGCTTACCCAAAAAATCTTCTTCTCTTTATCCGTTGTTTGGCTGTATGTTTGAAAAGGTACTAATGAAGGAATGAAGAGAACAAGCTTTCATCAAAAAGATCCAGTTAAGAAAATCGCTGTTTGCAACGACTATGTTCAGCGCCATTACAGCCCCATTTTTACAGTCAATAGCCTTTCTAGATCCACCAACGATCCACCGTAAAAAAACTAAGTAATACGCTCCAATCGAATATTCTTTGCTGTTTTATGACATAACTCAAAAAATTGCTTCAGAGATGTTTGAAGCGCTATATGAGAAAGATGCAAATTTATCTACTATGCAAAAATATGCAAAAAAATTTTAATTGTTTTATGTTTTTTTAATTATCAAAATACACCTTCAAATAAAAATATATTTATCATTAAAATTGCCCACGTTTCTATGCGAAAAAAAATCGTACTTAACACAATTTCTTGATTCTGACGATCCGATTTGCATTTTTGGGAATTTTTTGCACAATTTTCATTTAATTCTTCCAAAAATTAAGAAAACAATTCGGTGCTTTGGACAGGTAATTTTGCATTTTCTGACACAGAGCCGTATTCTCTAGATAGGCCTCCAGCGACTATTCTCTTTTTACCAATCTCAAAACAAAAATGCTCTCTGCACAACATTAACATTAAATGAAGATGTTTTATTGGAAACGAATTTGAAGAATTGGACAAACGGTACTTTATACAAGAAATCGAAATGTGGAAAGATCGCTGGAGTAAGTGTAGAGATTGTAAAAGAGATAATATTTTTCTTAATTAGACCGAACACTAATTTAACCGAGTAATAAATTTGTGTTATTTGGGTTGGTAATGGGTTAAATCATACTCATTGATGGGTTAGAGTGTCTATCAAATTATTGAAAATTACTTAAAAATGAAATCAGGCGAGTTAAGTGGAATATTGTGTAAGATTTATCTTACCTAAGAAACCATTGGGGGGGAAAAAATTATCAGCCATAGGTTTAATCACAAAAAAATGTGCCTAAGAGGTAGTATAAGTCCAACGATTTTGTTTAATAAAAACTGTATTTAGAATTTTGAGCACTCTCTTATATGAAACGGGCCCACTGTGCATTTCAACATCATTATTTTTGTTTGCAGATTTTTAGAAAGTACTGTACAGTTAATAAAAAGAAAACACAAAACAATTGCATTGCGTAAATTGTTGTTGAACATCAAGTATGTGACAATAGAAGGACATGAGAATGAAATTCATCATCTGCGTTAGCTTTATAGAGCTCCTCTGCACCAGGCGACCAAAGAAAGCAAACAACAATTTAATCGCAAACACACACAGACACTTAAATGCACTTGGAACATGACAGCTAGTGACAGATAACATGGCATTGGAGAACTAATTCTTGTGTGGTAACTATTTGCTATCACATTTTTTAACAGTGTCATTATATAGTACACTGTAAAGTAAATTCTCGCTAATGAAATAATTTTAAAATTTCTGAACATTATAAATTATTTCTACAAAAAAATGTTGAAGTATTAAATAATTTTGTGGCTATGAAAATAAAAAAAAAAATTGATAAAATTATTTTTTAAAACCTGATTTCATTATAAATGAATAGTTAAAAAACAACACGTAAGTTAAAAAATTAAAAACTACTTTGTTTTCCCAAATTTAAGAAAAATATGCTCACGTGTAGACATGTAACGTGGCAGTCTATATGTCATTCCATATACACTCTAAAATATTAATATTTACAAAATGCGCTCCGACAATTTCGTCAATGGAATGCAACAAGTTTTATGACAACTTTATTAAAATATTTCATAATATTAAATGTTATTTAACCAGAACAAACACAAATTATTTGCTTAGAAATATGTATACATTACATTCATACATATATATTTACTCAACTGCATATTTATTACACATAAACAAAGTTATTTGTGTATGTGTGCTTATATCGGTTATTGCCTAAATAAATACACACACACACACAGTTGAGCAAATTTGTTCGAAACTAATATTTTATATTTATTGACTAAATAATAATGAGAGTGAGTTTTGATGTAATAGGTTGACAGGAGCGTTGCCAGCTTTGAAGTTGACAAACAGATGAGGGGCGCCAAGATGAATACAAAGAGAAAGCAGTTAAAGGGTCTTTCTACCTAAAATTTTTCAAAATCATTTCTTTACATTGATTTTTTTTATATACACTAAAAAAAAAATTTAGCTTAAAATTAAACACTATGTATTCAAAAAATGTGTTCGCATTTTAATTTTTTTTTTTTATATGTTTTTCAAAAGTTTTAAACACATTTGCTCTTACTTTGACGAAATTTGTTGCAAGTTTTTTTTTAAACACAAAATTCGTCAAATTAATAACAACTGTCGTCAATATTGAATATTGACAATATATTGAAAAAAGAAAGATATCGTCATGAAATCTTGCATACATGTTTATTATTGTATGAAAGTGCAACAATTTTTTTAATTTCTACATAAAATTCTTTGGTCCAAATATTTTTTGTAAAAAAAAAACCTCAAAAAAAGTGATTGACATGATTTTAGCCGTCTGATTAATCTGAAAAACAGAAAAACCGAGATTTATTCAATATTGAACCTGCTATTGCATGAAGTAGGGAAAATATTTGGAAAAAAAAATATTTAAAAAGTGGATTTTTATAGATAAAGCCGATTTTTGAGGTTAGAAAATCAGCTGAAAATAGGAAAATTCGCAACACATCTTTTATATCTTAAGGGGGAGTAAGGTTTGACAAATTTTTTTCACTATTTTTTATTTTTGTTTCTGAAAGTACAACATCTGAAAAATATTGTATTAAATTTTTAAGTCATTCGGAGCAAAACTAATGAAGTTACAGTAGGTTGAATGACTGTACTTCCAACTAAGTGTTGCTTAGTGTACAAAACCTTAAATCGATTTGCCCAAACATGCAATTTTTAAAGACGGTGACCAGCCTACAGAAAAAACTACTGAACCGATCGTTTTGAAATTTTGTACCCATATTCTACATATAAGTAGCTCTAGTGACGTCGAGTTACTAACAATTTTACAATAACAAATAGGTATATTTTTTCGTCAAAAATTGTAATTTTGGCTTCGAAATGGTGGCAAAAATTGAAAAATTTAATAATTAGAAAATTAAAAAAAACTCAACGTCACTGGAGAGATAAAGTAATAAACTAAAGAAAGCCTTTTGATTTTTTGGTTTCAGATGATCCAGTGATGCTGTAGGCTGGTCACCGTACAAAGACTTTTTTTCGAGGAGATCTGCGGAGATCTTCAATAAATCCGTTATTTCTCTCTATTTTTTAACAAAATATTCAAAATATTTTTAAATATTCTTAAAATTATGTACTTTTATATAATTATATGTAAAGTAAACCTACTGTTATAGTTTTTTCTAAAAAAATGCATGAAAAAAGCTCTTTTTTAGACGAAACAAACCGTACCCCCCCCCCCCCTTAACTCACACGATATATGTACATGTACATTAGACCGTATCGAAAAAAGTACGCCGTCCACTATCTAATCCAGCGTTAAACAGCTTTGCCCCACAAATACATTCTTATTTTGCTTTAACACTAGCGTGCTTTTAAGCTTTCACTGAAAGAAAATTGCGTGTTATTTTGCAAAAAAACTGCTAAAGTTGCAAAAGTTGACTTGCTATTGCACACAGTTTATATTTCAAGTTTATTTATGGAATTCACAAAGGTTGATAAGGTAAAAGCGGAATTAAGATAAGGCCAAACCTAGAAAATCTAATAATAATAATAGCTAAGAAAAGAAAAATTGATAAAAGTTAGAAAAGGTACATAAAAAAGATACGGGCTACGAAAAAATAAATGAAGCGAATGGAAACGACTAGGTTAAGACAAGTATAAATTTAGTGAGATAAATGCAGTCTTCTGGTTTCTTTTGATTACTTATTTCAATTAAAAATTATGGATAAATAAATTATAGAAAATTATTACAAAGACAAACATGTGTGTTAAAATAACGTAAAGTATTGAGAAATTAAATTACTTGATTAAAAAATTATGTGTTAATTAGTGAAAATTAATTTTACATAAATTAAATAAAAAAAAAATTTTATTCAGTGTAAGAAGCCGATCTGATAAAACTGAGCGCATAAGCAGATGAGCAGCATAGATGTTAACTGCTCGACGGAGAATTTCAAACTGAAGCTTTTGTCTTGCTGTATGTGATATATATTCGTGCTTTTGCTTTTGTGAATGTATTTCGGGGCAAATCAGTTTAACACTGATCTAATCTGAAGCATTTTTTAAAAAAATTTCGAAAAAATTTATTAATTTTTTTAACCGCGACCTACGCGCATATAATATTTTCTTCATATCTTCGACATTTTCAGTTCGATCTTAAATAATGGTATACCAATGTCTTTGTTTCGAGGAGTTCAACTTTTTTGCTCTATAGATCATTTGGGTCAAGCACCCCGTTTTAGTACTCACCCACCGGATTCCTGTTTCTACTATCCTAGGATCATAATATTAAAGCTCACAAAAAAATCATTAAACTATTTCAAAAAAAGTATACCGGTTATCCCAGTAGAAATGTTAAAAAAAATTTTTAATTTTCTTGCCTATCGTAGACTTTCTTATTTAAAATTTTTCGTCATATCTTTGACATTTACAGTCTGATCTTAAAAAATTATATACCGATATTTTTTTTTTTTTTTTTTGTCTGGAGGAGATACAATTTTTTGCTATAAAGAGTCATTGGGGTCAAGGATCCCGTTCTAGCACTTATCAGATATTAACTTCTACAACATGAATTACAAAAATAAAAGTCAAATTATATAAAGTGTTTTTGAGATAAGGCTCTCACCATATGGTACATTTTTTTTTTCATTTAAACAGAACACAAAATATTTTTTCGAAATTTTCTTCAAAAATTAGGTGGTGGTGTTCTTCGAAGTATGTGGTGTGTAGCGTACTTTTATTTTTTGCCAGTGAGGTCTAATACGGTCTAATGTACATATACACAACCACATATTAAAAAATCAGAGCACTCGGCCATGTATTTTTATTTTTCAAAACAATCAAAAACTATGGTTTTGAAAAAAACGTGGTTAAACTATAACGTGAGTACCAAGAAGAGGTGTATGATAAGTTTTTTGAACATAACGAAAAATTGTTTATGTGTCCTTTACATTTTTAAAAGATTATAAAGACAACTCATGGATATTATGTATGAAATACAATATCTTGGCCTCGTCTGAATTCGCTTAACTGGCATAGCTTAATCCTTTTTACGAAATTTTCGATCACTATTTAGCATAATTCGTTCGCTATTTCGGCGATGACAACTTTAATGTTCGCTTTGAGAGCTAGAATTGTTTTTAATTGTTATATTGTTATTGTGATTAAATTAACGTGAACCTTAATATTCCATCTACGACCACAAAATTATGTTTATTATATCTATGTAGTGCACTGCATTGGCAGTAAAGGCTCTTCCTTTGTCATTTTTGAAAAAGCACGACTGCATAACGCCTCTGACCTGCAATCTCCCCAAAATATTCACTTGTCTTGAGTGCTTTGGCATCTTCTGAATTACTCACTGGTTTTCGAATTCCAAAATGCGGAAATTTTGCTATATCCGCATTTTTTTGATAATCACTAAAACATTACCTAAAAAATGCCACCTTTTGCGTCTTGATCGGACATCTGGTTTCCGAGAAAACTTGTCATCCAGTTTGAAAAAAGTTATTTCGAGAATAATTCGTTGACAGTTTTATTTAACAAGCGGCGCCGAGTAAGCACATCTGTATTTATATATACCGCTGCACCCAGGAAATAAATCGAATTTTAAAAAATTCCTTTAGAGCGTGTTTTTTGAAGGTATTTAGAATACATTTTTGAAAAAAAAAAAATTTAAACCTTCATGCCTACCTTAAGTCAATTGGACCTTTTACGCATGCAGTGTGGACGTAGAGAGTTCCAGTTCTTAAGCACGGTGACGAGTTCTTGATGTCGATGAATTGAGCTACTTGAGTCTTTTTCAACACTTTCCTTCACTACACTAAGGAAAATAACGCATATTAACATTATCTACGCCTGAGTATAAATTTTATTGAAATATTTACGTGGATAATTTAAATATTTCCCTTAAAACTCGTTTTTTCCCCGTATTTAAATTGTATTTATTCCACACACCTATTGCATTCAGCTGAAATAGCCGACAAGCAGCAACAAAATCACTCTGTTTCTGCAGTTAACAATGAAGTTTTTAGAATTAAGATTCTTGCTTTTGGTTTTTTAAAGTTCTCGATTGCTTTTTGTTATAAATATTATACCTAGATGTTTAGCCAATATGATTTGTGAGAGCGATGGGTGATCGCATGATGTAATTATGTAAGGTAAAAGTGACAACCGGATATTTTCTCACGAATGTCTTCCACCGATTGTCATATTTTGTTTTTTTTTATTTTCTTTTCTACTTTTTCCTTCTCTAATTTATGCTATTTTTGACATTTGGTGCCCTAATATTGCATCAAAAATAGTATACATTAGACAACGAAAAAAGTAAACAAGAAAATAAAATATACAGACAAATGGCATTTGATAGACGCAGGTCGTGAGAAAATAACCACTTTTCAAGGCTTAGGCTATATAATCTTTATTACAAGAACCAAACGAGAACTATAAAACCATTACTAACAAATTGAATTTAAGTATATTGTTTATTAATTTCAATATTTTTGTATAAATTTTCTTTAAATGCAATAGTTTTAACTTCAAAATGCATGCATAATTTGAATATATATTTTCTATTAATTCTGTTTGAATATTTTATTTAATTGAAAAAGTATTAAAATAAATTTTAAATATTTACGCAGTCGATTTATGCAAGTGCGTTATTGGTGCAAAAATTACTCGCTTTTTGGATAAATTAAAAAAGTTTTTGTATAAATTTAATATTTTTTTCTCTTAGTGTAGGGCGATATTTTCGGTCGAAAGTACGGGGCAAAGTCGTTTTTGTGTCTTCACATCTTGCACTGAACCTGTCTCTGAGAAGTTTTTTATTTTATGATTATACACGTCTGAGAAAAGACGTACATTATTACGAGAAAAATTTTCTAGAATTTTGCGCATCGTTACTGCTATTGAACGCAATGAACACACATTTTTGTATTAAAATTCAACGACTTCTGTTCTCTTTTTCACTACCTAGTAATTTATGCTAAATTTCCTATATTTATAAATGTAAAGTAGTTGCACTTGTCGTCTCTCAAGCGGTTAGCTGTTAAATAATACGCCATTGCAATCTTACATCTCTTGTTGGTACACCTTTTATAACTAATTTGAACATTTAATTTACTCCCAAAATAAGTCAACGAAACTTTTTGAAAATGCCTACAATTTTAGACAGAAAGACGCCTTCAGATAAAATATTTTAAGATCAATTATTTTTTATAGCTTTTAAAACAAAATACAGTCGGTTAAAAATTAAATAAACAAAAATAATTTTTCATGAAACAAAGTCGTAGTTTTGAGCATTTCCACACTGGTGCCTCCTCTTGGTGATGCGCCCCTGAAATTGCTTTTTAGAAAATGACATTTTCAATAAACACATTCATGGTCAGAACATCACCAATTCTAATAACAATAACGATTAAAGTGAAAAAAAAGGACGGCAACACCAACAAAATACAATAAAAACCACAATCAACACAGGCAATAAAAGGCAACTTAACAATATTCAATATAAATTCCGGCGCTAATGCGTTAAACTCATTAAATAAACATTTTGAACTATTTTCATAATTATTTTCATTACAAAAGTGCCGCAAATAAATTAATACCACACGACATAGTCCAACAGATTAGAACCAAAAAATAAGCCAAGCAGCAGCAACAACAACAACAACAACAACAAAGCTAACGGCAACTGCAACAGCAATAGCAAAATTTCCAATCAATTGCCAAATGATGACGACTACTAAACACAGCTCAGTGAATGTGGCTAGAACTGAATAAATGAAAGGCCAAATGACCGAATGACTGAATGACTGAATAGTTGTTATGGCCGTAGATTTAAGCCTTAATGTTGATTTTCTTGTATTTGTGCTATTTTTAGTGTAGATTGTTTTTGTATATTTGTGTGTGTGTGTGTGTGCCTGTTCAAGTGTGCCTGAGTTGTTTATCAAGTAGTTCAATATCGATATATTAATAGCCGATATTCATTTGTATATTTATTTGGGCAAGTAAGTTAGTGTGTTTGTGTGTGTGTGCATTTGTGCGGATATGAGTGCTTGTGTGTGACCAATTGTAAATATTGGTCACGCATACAAACGTGTTTGCTACCACACAATAATGCATACATAAGCATTTAAGTAAGAACATTTATTAAAGAATTTACTCAGTGTAGCCGAAAGAAAACATTGCAAATTTTTAACAAATATTTCTGAAGGCTATCGAAACTTCGTAATGAACTAATTCTTCACAGGAGGGTACATTTTGGATTTGGTTAACTTTAAAGTTTTCAACATTGAGATATTTTCTAGTAGTTATGAAATTTATTGATAGTAGAGTGAACAAAAAATACTCAAAAACAAACTTTTTAATGTCAGCAATTTTTTAATTTTTATTTATCTTCAGAGTAGGATGTGTCCCACAATCTTTCTATACCAACCACAACTTTCATAAGTTGTTAGTTTTAAATAAATTTTTAATTTCAATTGGATAGAAATGGGGAAAATAGTTAAGAAATTTTAAAGGTGTCGAAAGGATTCGAACCCGGTATCTCTGGACGACAGTCAACCAAACTACCACTCAACTATTGATACCGTTGTCTTCTTTGTTCAAAAACAATAAGTTTTTAAAGCTATGATAGTAGAAATGGCTAGAATATATAGACACAACCACATGAAATTTTTGACCCCCATAAAAAATATTTTCACTAAAATGATTCATATTCTGAACTGTATTTTTTCCCTTGACCCTTAACTTGTCCTCATCCACATTCTTATATTTGTTATATTAGTACTTGGCTTTCTTCTTGTCCTTATCCCTGTCAAAGTTTTTGTTACAATACATGTTCAAAGCTCGGGCTCTAGTCCTGGTCCAAATAACGAATCCCTTTTATAATCATTGTTCTACTACTTTTCCCAGTTCTTCTCCCAATTTTTCTACTAATTCTTATCGTGTTTTTTTTTCTAATCCTTGTCAGTATCCTATTCTCTTTCCCAATCTTTTTCTGAATCCTCTCAGCCCTTGTCTTAGTGTTATTTTAGTTTTTATTTATTTTTATTATTTTATTAATATACTTTTTTAATTTTTTATTTATCTTAATTTTTGTTTTTTTTTTTGCTCTAACCTTTGTTTTTCTTCTGCTTTTGGTTTTTTTTTTTTGCTTTTGCTTTTTCTTCTGCTTTTACTTTTGCGTTGGGTTTTGCTTTTGCTTTTGCTTTCGCTTTTGCTTCTGATTTTGATTTTGATTTTGATTTTGATTTTGATTTTGATTTTGATTTTGATTTTGATTTTGATTTTGATTTTGATTTTGATTTTGATTTTGATTTTGATTTTGATTTTGATTTTGATTTTGATTTTGATTTTGATTTTGATTTTGATTTTGATTTTGATTTTGATTTTGATTTTGATTTTGATTTTGATTTTGATTTTGATTTTGATTTTGATTTTGATTTTGATTTTGATTTTGATTTTGATTTTGATTTTGATTTTGATTTTGATTTTGATTTTGATTTTGATTTTGATTTTGATTTTGATTTTGATTTTGATTTTGATTTTGATTTTGATTTTGATTTTGATTTTGATTTTGATTTTGATTTTGATTTTGATTTTGATTTTGATTTTGATTTTGATTTTGATTTTGATTTTGATTTTGATTTTGATTTTGATTTTGATTTTGATTTTGATATTGATTTTGATTTTGATTTTGATTTTGATTTTGATTTTGATTTTGATTTTGATTTTGATTTTGATTTTGATTTTGATTTTGATTTTGATTTTGATTTTGATTTTGATTTTGATTTTGATTTTGATTTTGATTTTGATTTTGATTTTGATTTTGATTTTGATTTTGATTTTGATTTTGATTTTGATTTTGATTTTGATTTTGATTTTGATTTTGATTTTGATTTTGATTTTGATTTTGATTTTGATTTTGATTTTGATTTTGATTTTGATTTTAATTTTGATTTTAATTTTGATTTTAATTCTGCTTTTACTTCTGCTTTTGTTTTTGCTTTTGCTTTTGCTTTTGCTTTTGCTTTTGCTTTTGCTTTTGCTTTTGCTTTCGCTTTTGCTTTTGCTTTTGCTTTTGCTTTTGCTTTTGCTTTTGCTTTTGCTTTTGCTTTTGCTTTTGCTTTTGCTTTTGCTTTTACTTTTGCTTTTGCTTTTTCTTTTACTTTTGCTCTGCTTTAGCTTTTGCTTTTTCTTTTGCTTTTGCTTTTGCTTTTCCTTTTGCTTTTGCTTTTGCTTTTGCGTTTGCGTTTGCTTTTGCTTTTGCTTTTGCTTTTGCTTTTGCTTTTGCTTTTGCTTTTGCTTTTGCTTTTGCTTTTGCTTTTGCTTTTGCTTTTGCTTTTGCTTTTGCTTTTGCTTTTGCTTTTGCTTTTGCTTTTGCTTTTGCTTTTGCTTTTGCTTTTGCTTTTGCTTTTGCTTTTGCTTTTGCTTTTGCTTTTGCTTTTGCTTTTGCTTTTGCTTTTGCTTTTGCTTTTGCTTTTGTTTTTCCTTTCCTTTTGCTTCTGCTTTTGCTTTTTTTTACTTATTCTTTATCTTTTGCTTCTGCTTTTGCTTTTTTTTACTTATTCTTTTTCTTTTGCTTTTGCTTTTGCTTTTGCTTTTGCTTTTGCTTTTGCTTTTGCTTTTGCTTTTGCATTTGCATTTGCTTTTGCTTTTGCTTTTGCTTTTGCTTTTGTATTTTCTTTTGCGTCTGCTTTTGCTTTTTTTTTATTTTTTTTACTTATTCTTTTTCTTTTGCATCTGCTTTTGCTTTTTTTTGCTTTATTTTACTTATTCTTTCTTTTTTTGCTCTTGCTCTGGCTCTATATATTTTTTTATATAAAAAAAATCCGAAAGAGTATGATGTCACCATACTCTGGAGGGATTTTCACAAAAAAAGAAAAATTCTAAAACTTATTTGAATAAGTGATGGAAGCTATGCATCGATAAACTTATTTAAATCAATATTTTTTACTTTTATTTTATCAGATGTAATAAAAAGTGAACATAATAATGTATTTTTTTTAACATAGTGGATGGTCATGACACTTACCATCTTAAATATGTTTTAATGTAAACTAGCTGTGAATTATACTAATGTAGTGCTTGCCAATATAAATTTCGCTTGGTGATGGTGGTGTTTGTTGTTTTCATGCGTTTGCCTGCGTGTTTGATATACGACTGATGGTGACGTGTTGTTATTATGGTTGTTGTTGTGGTACTTACGATAATGTGGGTACTTAGGAGAGGAAGTGTTGTTTTTTTTTAATGGAGATGTATGTGGTGTCTTTACCGAACCGACATTCTGGGCATATTTTAGAAGGAACAAAAAATAATTGGTAGTTCAATTTAAAAAAGATTCAATTTAGCTTCATCTGTTAAGAGAATTTAAAGTGTTTTCTCTAGATGACAAATCCCAATTTGGAAAGAATAAAAAAATCAGCAAAAACCATTACCTAGCCGCTGAGAGAATAGATAGGTCGACTAGGCTTCGGTAGTTGATTTAACATGTGTCAATTTTCGCGCTCAAATTGAAACAATTAAGCTTCAAACATGGTTTGTTCTAGAGCACATTGCCTACTGTTCTAAGCTCGTCGAACAGTTCGTAAAATTTATTAAAGCGCACAGTTTTTTTACGATTTTTTAAACGACAAAAAATGCCTATTTTTGCAGCTCCTCTTGTTTCAAGTGGTTTAAATGGTTTGCTTAAAATTTGCTGAATTTTTCTTGTAAGCCAAAAAAATTTCATGGTCTGAACGGCATTGCCTTGATGACCTACCAAACGCCTAAATTCATCAGCAATTATTTTTGTACACGTTATTTTTGGAAGCATTTCTTCACGCCTCTGTTCTAGTTCTACTTGGTAGCATTGATACAAGATTTGAGATGACGCAAGCACTTTTCCAGCATACATACATATTTTTATGGGCTCAATAAAGTTGCTGGGGTTTTTTTTTTCCCCTGAACAATGATTTTTTCATACATTTTCCTACCACATGCATGCGTTTTTGCTACAATTAATTTGTTGATTTCGTGAGCAGCATGATTCTTGCGGAAGTCTTCATCACATCCGCTATGAAAGCTAAAATGGCGATGGCAGCAGATGCGCCAACATTAACATCCTTCGCAATGTATTGCCTCAGTTCTGTACTTGTTAGTGTGTCTATACATGTGTATGTTAGTGTATCTTACATCACATGTCTATGCGTGTGTATTTGTGTTTATTTATACTTGATGGATGCCTGAATGTTGTGCGCCCATGATGAGTAGCGGTGTGAGTAGCTTGGGTGTTACCAGGTAATTGAGTAACTTTTCTTGAGTTATACACGTTATTATTGTATATTTTTCTTGCTTTTCTGTCTGTCTGTCTATTCATGTAAGCAGTTGCTGACTTAAAAGTTGTACTTGTAAAATTATACCTGCTACAAGCAATAGTCTGCGTGTGTGTGTGTGTGTATGTCTGTCGGTGTATTCGTCTATCTGTCTATCTGTACAGGGCTGTCTGAATGTGCAAACGTGCTTGTGTTCGTGCGTTAAAATAAAGTAGTTCTTAATGTTTTGCGCATAGATAACATGTGTGGCACTTAAATTTTACTTAGCTCGCTGGGAGGTGCTTAAACGATAGGGTTGTGTTTTTTATGTTTTTGTATTTTTTTTTATTATTTTGCAGCAGCACATAAAGGCAGACATGATAAGAACAACTTGCTGTTTGTTTCTTTTTTAATTTCTTCATTTGCCAGAAATTTTAATGCCGTCAATTTGAGGGAATATTTAAGATTTTAAGATTACATGCTAGCGATAAATAACGCGGTTAAAATGCGGGTTACGAGGTAACATTAAAAATATTTAATATATGCTCGAGCAAAATTAAGCATACCTTTTAACTTAAGCCAAGAATATTGAAAAATCCGTCTACCTCACGAGCAGTTCGAATTCTAGGATATTCGTATTCAATGACACAAAATCAAAACAAAACTGCATTTAAAATTTATTATTTCTCAGAAAATAATATTATGACCTAATTAAACAATTTAGATCGTTCAGTCTTTACTTTTCAGAATTCAGGGAACGTTTTAAATATTGAATTTTAAAAATTAATATTTTGTATAAAATATGTTACTTTATGTTTTTGTCATCATAAATTAGCGTATAACAGGAAATTCAAATCATCTTTGCTGCATCATCATACTGGGAACGTTTAAAAAAACATAAGCTGCACCACAAACTTTTTAATAATAATAATAAACAGTGCATTTCAGTCCTTGAAAGGACTTTGGCCGAACTTCTTATGATCAAATTGTATTGTGCGTGTTAAAAAATGTTTGTACATAATTGAATGAGAACTAGACCAACTAGTATTATGCCGACTCCGAACGGCTAATGTGCATATTCTCAATAAGCTTTACATGGCATTATTTACTTTCTGAGGTTTTCCACTGTCTGCAGAGAGATGAAAGTCACACAGAAAAATTAATTCAATTGAAAAAACTTTCTATGTCCGGTGGAATTGAACGAGTGTTCTCTGACGTATACCCACTGTGCCACGGCCGCCACAAACTATTTACAAATTGTTTTTATTTTGTTTTTAATTTTTTTTTTTTTTTTTTGTTTTGTTTTGACGTAATGAATTTACGTTTTACCGCATAGGTTTCCAAAAAAGTTGAAAACTGCATTTTTTAAAAATTCATCATCGTTGCATGTTACTCGCTGAGTATAAGAGCTATGATTAAAAAAATAGTACGACCGTAAAGATTAATTCTTTGACTTCATTAAACAAACAAAACAAAAAATTCAAAACATCATTGGGACGTGGTGGGAGCTGCTTAAGCAAGTAACGCAAGTGAAAATTCGTTACATGGAATTATTACTTGCTGAGTATTAGCGCTAGGTTTAAAAATATGCTATAGAAATAAAAACCTGCTCTAAGACCTCACAAAAAAATGAGACAAAAAAATTTCTGATGTCATGGGAACGAAGAGAGAGCCGTTCAAAGATCGACAATGCAACATTCATGCAACGGCGTTGCATTGAATTTTTACTCGCTGGGTATAAGAGCTATGATTAAAAAAATAGTATGACCATAAAGGTTAATTCTTTGACTATATTAAAAAAACAAAAAAAAAAATAATACGGCATAGGGACGTAGTGGGAACTGCTTAAGCAACGCAACTGAAAATTTGTTACATGGAATTATTACTCGCTGAGTATTAGTGCTAGGAGTGAAATATGGTACACCAATAAAGGCCTGTTCTAAGCCCTTAAAACAAAATTTGACAACAAATTTCTGTCTTCATGGAGACGAAGAGAGAGCCGTTTAAATATCGACAATGCAACATTCATGCAACGGCGTTGCATTAAATTTTTACTCGGTGTGTATATAAGCTACGAAAAAAACCTTATAAAAAAAAATAAAAAAAAACTGACTTTGCCAGGTCGTGAAGATAGGAGCTTATGTAACAGAAATGTAATATCGTTGCATGGAATTATTACTTACTCAGGAAACATGCTACGGTAAATTCTGTTTTAGGACAGCATAGATGTGTTATTACACCTCACAACTAAAATACAAAAAATTCTTATTGTCATGATTTCAGGGTGGCAACCACATAATGTAGTAAAAATGCTACAATCATGAAAAAACGTTGCATGGAATTTAAACTCTGACTACTGGCGTAACGGTAAATTTTAAGGAACGAAAATGAAGCGTAGGTTTTCAGGCACATGATAAAAATAAAAAATAAAATCTTACGGCGTCATAAGGCCCCTTAGGGAACCACCTACTGTAACGCATATACATCACTTTTACTGGATTAATTGCATGGAGCTAAGACAACGTTAATGCACGTTAATGCAAACATCAACATCGTCATCAACATTAACATCAACATCAACATAAACATCAACATCAACATCAACATCAACATCAACATCAACATCCACATCAACATCAACATCAACATCAACATCAACATCAACATCAACATCAGCATCAACATCAACATCAACATCAACATCAACATCAACATCAACATCAACATCAACATCAACATCAACATCAACATCAACATCAACATCAACATCAACATCAACATCAACATCAACATCAACATCAACATCAACATCAACATCAACATCAACATCAACATCAACATCAACATCAACATCAACATCAACATCAACATCAACATCAACATCAACATCAACATCAACATCAACATCAACATCAACATCAACATCAACATCAACATCAACATCAACATCAACATCAACATCAACATCAACATCAACATCAACATCAACATCAACATCAACATCAACATCAACATCAACATCAACATCAACATCAACATCAACATCAACATCAGCATCAACATCAACATCAACATCAACATCAACATCAACATCAACATCAACATTAAATATCAACATCAACATCAACATCAACATCAACATCAACATCAACATCAACATCAAATCAACATCAACATCAACATCAACATCAACATCAACATCAACATCAACATCAACATCAACATCAACATCAACATCAACATCAACATCAACATCAACATCAACATCAACATCAACATCAACATCAACATCAACATCAACATCAACATCAACATCAACATCAACATCAACATCAACATCAACATCAACATCAACATCAACATCAACATCAACATCAACATCAACATCAACATTAACATCAACATCAACATCAACATCCATCAACATCAACATCAACATCAACATCAACATCAACATTAACATCAACATCAACATCAACATCAACATCCTTCAACATCAACATCAACATCAACATCAACATCAACATCAACATCAACATCAACATCAACATCAACATCAACATCAACATCAACATCAACATCAACATCAACATCAACATCAACATCAACATCAACATCAACATAAACATCAACACCAAAATTGACATCAACATCAACATCAACACCAACATCGACATCAACATCAACATCAACATCAACATCAACATCAACATCAACATCAACATCAACATCAACATCAACATCAACATCAACATCAATATTAACATCAACATCAACATCAACATCAACATCAACATCAACATCAACATCAACATCAACATCAACATCAACATCAACATTAACATTAACATTTACATAAGCATCAATATCAACATATACATCAACAACAACAACAAAAACAACAACAACAACTACAACAAAAATTTAGTTAGTTATGATTTCAACAGTTTTTTTCGTGGCAACCAACGTTCACAAACAAACAGAAACGAACTTGAAATGCTGCTGCTGATATATTTTTAAAGCTTTTCAGACATTTCTTTTTTATTTATTTTTGTAGTTGTTGACTCGCCTAATGGAAAGCTGTAATTGCCAGCTAACATCAAAAGCTTCTAAATCGATCACTAAGCTGTCAGTGGTTTCGCAAAAACTAATTGATACGTCCTTCGAATGCAGAAATTCCATCAATAGAATGTGTATTACTTAGAAAAATGCATTCTTAAATATAAACAAACTTATAGAAATTGATCGTCTATTTGTCATCGTGGACAATTCAACAATTCCAACATAATTTTCAAATAAGTGTCTCAGCTCAACTAAGAAGTTGGCAAATACGCTACGGAAAAAATTTAAAAATGTCATTAGTTACAACATGTGGGAGGGATCTCACTTAATGACGTCAAAGTCAATGTATTATATGTAGTATAGTTAAGTCATATAGTCAAAGTAGTCATGGTCAATAGAGTATCTCAAAGTTTTGAGATGGAGTTCATCACAAAGATAATTAAAGCTCATCAAAAAAGCTGATTGTCGCAATTTTTCTGAAAAAAAAAATACCATAAACAAAGGTAACACAAAAACACTCTGCCCGCATAACGATAAAAGACAAAAACAAAAACTCAGTCTGCATGAAAACAAGCAGATACTCATACGACTTTTAATAGAGATTTTGTTGTTCTGGTGGGTGATACTATAAGCTTATTGAAGCGTTAAACTGAGGCGTTGTTAAAAGGGTTCAAACTTACAAGCAGACACACATAAACACTCATCGATGCACGCACGGACCAAAGTCGTCTTTAACGACTTAAAGCGGTAGCAACAAAATAAGCGCAAATTCTGGTGATAAAAACACACACACATCATCAGGCAGCAGGTTTATTAAAAGGATGTGCTGAGCTCGAATTGAAGAAATAAAAAAACGAAAAATACAGCATAACAAAAGGATACAAGAAGAGTGAAATTGATAAGCGCAAGGATTTCCACACACTCACAAGACAAACACGCTCCAATACACAAAATCCCACTCACACACACTCCCACTCACACACACTCCCACTCACACTTACACACACCATGAAACAAAACAAATCACCAACGCACCTGTCTTCCGATCTAACTTTATTGGGTCATAAATTATGCAGTATTTTATGAATACAGCGAGGAGTAGCTGAGGAGTAGTTGAGGAGCAGCATCAGCAGGCATAAACAAGAATATGGATTCGAGTGTCACTGGCAAATGTGCGATTAGGCAGAGGGTCAAAAGCTGCGCAGGACAATGGCTGGCAGCATGGCTGACTGAGCCAGCGTGTGTGTTGGTGTTGTTTTTTTTTTACAATTCTTGCCCTAAATTGGTGGAATTAGTTGACCCTCCCAGGTTGGTTGGCTGCTGGCTATTCTTGTGTCATAAATTGATGTCTCCAATTAAGCTGGCGTGATTGTGTGCGTAAGCTTGCAGGGTGTATTTTCGTCCAATACAGCTAAAGCAGCTCAAGCTTAAATCCTTTTAAGATGCAGGCTTATTTTGTAAAGTGTGCCATTTTTTTATTGAATTTCAGCTAAACAGGACTTTAGAGGTGATTTACAAGAAAATCTGCTGTCGCTAGAATGTAGGCAATTAAGAGGGTTTTTTTTTTGCTTTTTCAGATAAATTTATCAAGCGTGGAATACTCGTGAACCTAGGCATTTATTTATTTTTTTTTTCTGCCAGGACTTTTGCTTTTTCTGCTTCGTGACCATTTTGTTTGATTGAACTAAAAACTACTAAGCTTGCTTTTAATATTCTTAAGTGCTTTTTAATATTACCACGTAAACTAAACACTACTACAACAACAACAACAAACAACAACAACCTCGCCTTGCTAAAATATTACACGACCGCAATCTTGTTCGCGCATAAATTTAGCAAAAATGCAAAATTTTAATTGTTTTCGGTGGCGCATCAGCTGGTAGCTGCCTGTGCTTGCATTCCTGCTGGCTTGTTTTATTGCATCAAACGCGTCAACACTTCGCCAAGGGCCAACAAAATCAAAAACAAAGGCAACAAAAAAAAAAACCTAAAGCAAGAAATAAAACTAAAAACAACAAAAAACAACTCCAACATTCAGCGCACCGCATCTATCACTCTGCTCCAGCTAGCTATTCAACCCGCTCACTGGCTCGCATGTGTTTCAGCGTTTTGCATAAATTTTATAGCGGGTCCGACGAAGCTTTGCTCTGTTCTTTGTTGACGTCAGCGTCTCGCATGCTAGCAAATTGCATTTTGTTGTTAAACATTCTGCGCTGCATGCTGTCAGGCACTGGCAAGTGTTTGTATCGCATAGATATAAACTTCTTCTTCTACCATGCAACACTTTAGGATGCGCGCAAATCAGTGAAGCAGAGAGTGTTACTCAGCGCTTATCGGCAGCAAACATTTAACTATGTTTCACTATTACACACATAGACACAAGAAATCTTACCACACGCCTTCATTATTTTAGCTACATATTTAACTCGTTGTCGTCGTTGTCATCGTCATCGTCCTTAGGCTCCAAAACTAATGCCTAAGTTTTCCTTGTCTCAGTCTGAATCTGCATATGTACGAGCATCTGATAAAACTTGCTGATCTCTGTTTAATTCAATTTTTGTCCATCAGCAGGCAGTATTTCAAGTTGGTAACAACTTCAGAAGCTTTCAGCTCTTGATAAACATTTTTTCGTTTTTTTTTTTCACAGCTCTCTTGATTGCTATTTAAGCAAATTGGCTTCAAGAATTTAACCAACTATCTTTCACAACTTTCTTTTATTCACAAAACAAAAAAAAAAAAAAAACAAAAACAAAAATGAACCTTCATGAATCAGGATAAGACAAACCAATAAGACAAGCAATTATTTCAGAATCCAAAAGAATTTTTTTTCATATTGTTAAAAACTGCTTTTCCTTTATTTAAATAGAAGCTCAGTTGATAGGAACGATATTTCAAGGTACTTATATCACCGTTCTTAAGCTCCTTAACTATTTGCTAGCTACAAAACCTTAATTCTTCGTTATAACAAAACGAAATAAGAAATTGCATGATAATTGGATAATTTCCAAACAGAAAATAATCACTTTCATTTTAATATTGATGCAACAAATTTATACAAGTTGCTGGTTTAAATCTGTAAATATATCACTTATTTATTATTTAAATAAAATACAAGTGATCAATACATAAAACTTTGATATTTTATTCAAGGACTTTGTAGACTCAAAACTGCCGAAGCCAGTGAAAAGATCATTTCCATTAGAATTATTCAAAGTCTAATTTAGTGCAAAAAACTTCTGATAGACTTTCACTCAGCTGAGGAGAAATTTTATTTTTGGCAAGGACGCAAATGATTTCTAAAATTAAAAGCAGAAGCAGAAATGCAAAAGCAAAAGTATTAGCAAAAGCAAAAGTCAAATCAAAAGTAAAGGTAAGGACAAAGGCAAAACAAAAAACAAAGCAAAGATCAAAAGCAAACGCCAAAGCAAAATCAAATGCAAAAGCATAGGCAAAGACCCTGGCAAAATCAAAAGGAAGAAGAAGGAGAAGCTCGTGCAAAATCAAAAACAAAATCAAAAGCAATAGTAAATGTAAGCACAAAGGCTAAAGCAAAACCAAAACCAAAAGCGAAAGCAAAAACAAAAGTAAAACCGAAGTCAGAAGTCAAAAGCAAAAGAAAAAACAAAATCAAAAGCAAAAGCGAAAGAAAATCGAAAGTAAAAGCAATAGCAGGATCATAATGAAAAGCGAAAGAATATATCATACACTGAAAAAAAAAAGATTAGCTTAAAATTGAACACAATGTGTTCAAAAAATGTGCTCATAATTTGCCTTTTTTTTCATATGTTTTTCAAAAGTTTTAAACACATTTCCTCTTACTTTGACGAAATTTGTTGCAAGCTATGTTTTAAACATAAAATTCGTCAAATTAATAGCAAATGTAGTCAATTTTAAAACATTTTTTTTTCTGTGTACAAAAGCAAAAGCAAGAGTCTAGAAAGGCAATAACAAAAGAAAAGCCAAATTATGAAAAATAACTAAAATATAAAACAAACTTCGAGTAAAAATAAAATAAAAATATCAACAAATATAAAAAATAAAAAACAAAAATACAAAATAAAAATAAAAATAAAAATTAAAAATAAAAGTAAAAAAAAAACAAAACTAAAAAAACAAACAATAATAAAAAATACATTGCATATAAATGTTAATTTTTAATCTTAAAATTTGAATATGACCTTTAATTTTTTTTATATTGAAAACAAATTTGAGCTTTAGACCAAGTATGTTGACAATGAGACAACATGAAGACAAAGAAGGCAACAACCAACAACAACAGCTCTGTATAGAGCAAATCACACAGCAGACTAGACAGACCGTTTCGTTGGCCGCTACACCAACTCATCAGTAGTGTTTGTATGACTTTTCACTGTGATCCACTCAAGCTCCTTAGATTCTACTTATACTGTCAAATATGCCGAGAAAGTTGCCCGGAATTTATTTTTGACAGAGAGAACGCTTAAATAAGTAACTTAAATAGTGTGTATGGTCAAGCTGTGTGATTTGCTCTATACAGAGCCGTTGTTGTTATTGTTGGTTGTTGCCTTCTTTGCCTTCATGTTGTTTTGACTTGGCCTAAAGCTCAAATTTGTTTTCAATAGAAATCTAAATTTCAACATAAAAACATAAATAAAAAAAAATAAATACTAAGCAATATATAGTTAAAATAAAAATCAAAATAAAAATAATATTAAAATTAAAACAAAATTAATAAAAAAATACTTTTAAATATTAATGTAAAAAATATAAAAATATAATAAAGAAAATAAAAATACATATAAAACCAGAAATAGAAAAAAGTAAACATAAAAATATAAATAAAAATAAAATTAAAATTAAAAATAAAAAAGAAATAAAAAATGAAAATAAAAATAAAAAAATAAAATACAAATATAAATATGAAAACAAATACAAAAATTATAAAAATGAAAATACTAAAATAAAAATATAAATAAAAAAAATAAAATAAAATAAAAATAAAGCAAAAATAACATTATAAATAGAAATAAAAATAAAAATAAAAATAAGACTAAAAATAAAAATAAAAATACAAATATAAATAAATAAACTGGCCATTTCAGCCTTTGAAAGGACTTCAACCGAACTTCTTATGATCAAATTGTGTTGTGCGTGTTCTTAAATGTTTGAACAAAACAGATCGAGAACTTGACGTATTAGTTTTATGCTGACTCCAAACGGCTAAATGTGCATGTTGTCAAGAAGATTTACATGGCATTATTTACTCTCTGAGGTTTGCGATTGTCTGCAGAGAGGTGACGACAGAACAGAAAAATTAATTCAATTGAAAAAACTTTCTGAGTCAGACCAACATATGGTTCCAAGGTTCTCTGGACTATGGGTCAAGCACTCTAACCACTACGCCACGGCCGCCACATAAAAAATAAATATATAAAAAAACAGTAAAAAATAAAAATAAGAATAAAAATAAAAATGTAAAAACTAATCAATATAAAAATACAATTAAATATAATCGTAAATATAAATAGAAAAATAAAAATAAAAAATGAAAATAAATATAAACCAGAAATAGTAAAAATAAAAATAAAAATTAAAATACAAATTATAGTAAAATTAAAAATAAAAATAAAATCGCAAATTATAATAGAAATTAATATAAATGCAAATATAAATATAAAATTATAAGAAAAAAAAACTAGTTATAAGATTGTGGCATTTTTATATGTTTACTTAAATTTTATAATTCTTAAAAAACATATTTTTTAGGAATTATGATAAGTGTTTTTTAAGAATTATAAAAATTAAGAAAAAAAACTAAATCTAAATATAAAACCTGCAATAGTAAAAATAAAAAAATACAATATAAATACAAATACAATAACTATAATAATAAAAATTAAAAAATAAAAATAAAAATAAAAATAAAAATAAAAATAAAAATACAAATAAAAATATATATAAAAATAAAAATAAATATAAAAATAAAAATACAAATAAAAAAAGAAAAGTAAAATAAAAATGAAAATGAAAATGAAAATAAAAATAAAAATTAAAATAAAAATAAAATTAAAAATAAAAATAAAAATAAAAAAGGAAAATAAAAATCAAAATGAAAATTAAAATAAAGGCAAAAATGAAAATAAAATAAAACAAGTAAAATAAAATAAAATAAAAAAAAACTAATTAAATTAAATCAATAAAAATAGGAATAAAAATTATTATAAAAATAAAAATGCATACATTAACAATTAAAATATAAGAAGGTGTTAAGATTAAACTAAAATTAAATACAAGAATAAAAATTACAAATAAACCAAAAGTCAAAATCAAAATAAGAATAAGAAATAGGACAATCATCATAATAAAGATCCCAATTCAAACAAGAATTAGGACAAAGATTAGAAAAAAGATAATTGCGTAGAATTGAACAAAGATAAGGGTCAAGCATTAAGGATAAGGATCAGCATAAGGATCAGGACAAAATAAAAAAAAAGGAAAACAAAAATCATTTTTCGTTTTCGCTCTTTTCAATGTTTTGTTTTTAAACCTCTGAACGGTTAATCAGATTTCTTCTATTTGATACTAACCATCGTTCATTAAACCGACAATCTTAAAAATTTGTTAATTATAAATTGTATGATAAATTTTATTCAAAATTTTATATTTTATTCCAGAGATCTGGAATCTCTACTCAAAGAAGAAGTTCGGTTTCAGAAATGACATTCAAAATACGTCCTCAACCGCTACCTATGATTTCGGTTATTTCTTATGTAAATAACTTTATATATAAATATTTTATCTTAAATAAGTATAAAAGTTAATTCATACTTACATTTATGTAAAGTAAGTTCCTTTAGAAGCTCAAAAAGTCGAAAACTATCACTTCTCATTTACAAAGATCTTGCTAAGTTTTTGCATTGTTCGCAGTATTATTAAATCAAAAACTGGATTAATAGTACAACACCAACAGCAGAATAAGCAAAAAAAAACAAAATAAATAAATAATAAACTCTAATTTAATAAACAACATCTGCTTATAGTGCACACATCTTTTGCACTTTTTTGCGGTGAAACTGCAAACAATAGACAAGAGACGAAAAACAATGCAAAGCGTGAAACGAAGAAAACTTAAATTAAATTCGGAATACAAAGAAAACAAAATATTTTGATAACATAGGCACCGGATGCATGCGAATCGAAATGCAACAAACACAACAACAATTACTAAGACAACAATTTAACAATCTCTTTAGAAACAACTATAACAAAAACAACAGCAACAACAATAACAACAGCAACAACAACAAGAACTACTATAAGAAGACATCAGCGCACTGCTTGCATAAAATAAGCGAAACGATGCGGAAGTGAAAATTTAAGCGGCAAACAAGATGGCGACGACGCTGACGGTGGTTTTGGTGTTTATGAAAATTATGTCGTCGCTGAAGTAAGCACCAAGCAAAAGGCAACTGAATTGTATGAAATTCAGCAATAATAAGCAAAACGTTTGACAACGATGTGATGATGTCGTGGACGCTGCATCAGCTGCCTCTAGTAAAACCTCAACCAATGTTAGCCTGTTTCCTCCCGCTCTCTCTCTTTCTCTCTATCTCTGCTGTTATAATAAATATCAAATTTATTAGAATACTATCATTTCTTCCACTTCGGTTGTTATTTTAATTTAAGTCTTCGTTCCGCCGTCTTGTAGCGCTTTTCATAAAGTTAACCGCGCGCGCATCAAGTAAAATTCATTTGAATACATTCTGCGGCTATTCCAAAAGCAACTATCTAGCATCCAAAAGTGAAAAAACTCAGTTAGTTTTCAATCAAATTATGTTTATAAGCAAAACAAAGAAAAAACAAAAAAAAAAAATAAATCCACGAAAAGCTACAAAGCAAGTTATGAGATCATGTGTCACGCCTTGCACATCACAAAGGATAGGCAAGTAGACAAAATGAATTTAATCATGGTTTCGTTGGACTTTAGGAAATGAGGCTTTTAGTTTTAATTCAAATTGCATATTTTGTCGGTTTTATAATGAAACAACATTAAACAAAGCGAGTTTCTAATAAAGAGCACGTTGGTGCACTGTGGCGTATGAGTGATTTTATTTCATACAAATTGTTTAAAGCCAAAGATTTTCAAATTAAACGCTATTACTGCAGTTTTTCAATATAAAAGATACATATTTTTTTTTCAAAAAATGCATACAGAATATTTTTATTTAAGAAACAACAACAATAAAGAAAAATATTTGCAGTTCTTAGTATGAAAAGGGTGAAAAACAATGTCTTCAATTTAAGCTGCACCATAAAATAGCAGTGCTGTAAAAAATACTGATTTTTATTGTGTATTTTTTAAAATATCCACAAAACTTCCCACTTTTCATTTTAATAAACTTGAGTGTGCTATCTAAGCTAGTTTGCTTATTTACAAAATGCAGCCAAATTAGTGTCCTAAGAAAAAAACAATATTTTTAAACATGTTGAACTGTTAAAAATTATATTGTGCCTATTTATGTTTAACCTGTGTTTTGTGAAGTGTTACCTAATGCTCAAGTTTTTTTTTTTTATTTCTCATTTGAGGACATTGTTTGAATCATTAAAGCAAAATGAGAACTCGTGTTAAATTTAAGAAAGAATTCGTGAAAAAAATTCGACAATATCTAAAACACTCTACCAGGAAACTCGCTAAAGAGGAAAATGCTCACAAAAAAATACTTCGAAAACTAATACAAAATGATACGCTCATGAAATCCTACAAAATACAATCTGTTCATGTCCTTGCAGAACAAAACATGAAAAACAGAGTGATCCGCTCAAAGAATTTGGATTTGCAATGTATGAACATACTGATTCTGAAATTGCTTTTTCTGATGAAAACTTATTTATTCTACAGCCAACCTTGGTTAAGCAGAATGATCATGTTTATCGTATATCACTTCAGGAGATTCCTAAGATTGCTAAGACAATTTTAAGATTTTAGAAATATTCTATAGTAATGGTTTTTGGAGCTATCAACAAAAAGGCAAATCGCCACTCTTATTCATTGACCGTTGCGTAAAACTGAACAAAGAATATTATCTGAATAAGGTTTTGGTTAGTCATGTTCTTACAGAAGCCAAAAAAATGTATTGTGAGACGCGATTTTGCTTTTAACAAGATTTTGTCCCGGCTCACACAAGTGCAAATTGAATTTTCTGGATTTTATTAGGAGTGATTGTGGCGGCCGTGGCGCAATGGGTAGAGTGCATGACCCATACACCAGAGAACCCTGGTTCAATTCCATCTGACACAGAAAGTTTTTTCAATTGAATTAATTTTTCTGTTCGGCCGTCACCTCTCTGCACACAATGGCAAACCTCAGAGAGTAAATAATGTCATGTAAAGCTTATTGAGAACATGCACATTAGCCGTTTGGAGTTAGCATAAAACTAGTAGGTCCGGGTCTCGATATATTGTGTTCAAACATTTAATAACGCACACAACACAATTTGATCATAGGAAGTTCGGTTAAAGTCCTTTCAAGGACTGAAATGGGCAGTTTATTTTTTGTTTTATACATGGCCCACTGCATCACCAGACGACTTAAATCCTCTGGATTATAGCATCTGGGAATACATGAAGTGTAATTTAACCCACTGGAGTTACCTTAGTTTGCATGATTTTAAAGTCCTTTTGACTAAAAATTGGACTGAAATTCCACCAGATGTCTACTGTGCTGCATGTGAGTCGTTTTTGAAGTGCTTAAAAAAGTGATTTAGAAAAGAAGAGATTATTGAGTGTTTCTTTCAAATAAAATTTTGGAATATATTTTAAAGTAAATAAAATATTTGTTTATAATAAAAAAATAGTCGATTTTTATAGGACACTTTTTTTGCGCATCATAAGTCACACTTGAACTATTTAATGTAATTTTATTTTATTTTTGATTTTGATTTTGATTTTGTTTTTGTTTTTGTTTTTGTTTTTGTTTTTGTTTTTGTTTTTGTTTTTGTTTTTGTTTTTGTTTTTGTTTTTGTTTTTGTTTTTGTTTTTGTTTTTTTTTTGTTTTTGTTTTTGTTTTTGTTTTTGTTTTTGTTTTTGTTTTTGTTTTTGTTTTTGTTTTTGTTTTTGTTTTTGTTTTTGTTTTTGTTTTTGTTTTTGTTTTTGTTTTTGTTTTTGTTTTTGTTTTTGTTTTTGTTTTTGTTTTTGTTTTTGTTTTTGTTTTTGTTTTTGTTTTTGTTTTTGTTTTTGTTTTTGTTTTTGTTTTTGTTTTTGTTTTTGTTTTTGTTTTTGTTTTTGTTTTTTTTTTTTTTTTGTTTTGTTTTGTTTTTGTTTTTGTTTTTGTTTTTGTTTTTGTTTTTGTTTTTGTTTTTGTTTTTGTTTTTGTTTTTGTTTTTGTTTTTGTTTTTGTTTTTGTTTTTGTTTTTGTTTTTGTTTTTGTTTTTGTTTTTGTTTTTGTTTTTGTTTTTGTTTTTGTTTTTGTTTTTGTTTTTGTTTTTGTTTTTGTTTTTGTTTTTGTTTTTGTTTTTGTTTTTGTTTTTGTTTTTGTTTTTGTTTTTGTTTTTGTTTTTGTTTCTGTTTTTGTTTTTGTTTTTGTTTTTGTTTTTGTTTTTGTTTTTGTTTTTGTTTTTGTTTTTGTTTTTGTTTTTGTTTTTGTTTTTGTTTTTGTTTTTGTTTTTGTTTTTGTTTTTGTTTTTGTTTTTGTTTTTGTTTTTGTTTTTGTTTTTGTTTTTGTTTTTGTTTTTGTTTTTGTTTTTGTTTTTGTTTTTGTTTTTGTTTTTGTTTTTGTTTTTGTTTTTGTTTTTGTTTTTGTTTTTGTTTTTGTTTTTGTTTTTGTTTTTGTTTTTGTTTTTGTTTTTTCGTTTTTGTTTTTGTTTTTTTTTTGTTTTTTTGTTTTTGTTTTTGTTTTTGTTTTTGTTTTTTCGTTTTTGTTTTTGTTTTTGTGTTTGTTTTTGTTTTTGTTTTTGTGTTTGTTTTTGTTTTTGTTTTTGTTTTTGTTTTTGTTTTTGTTTTTGTGTTTGTTTTTGTTTTTGTTTTTGTTTTTGTTTTTGTTTTTGTTTTTGTTTTTGTGTTTGTTTTTGTTTTTGTTTTTGTTTTTGTTTTTGTTTTTGTTTTTGTTTTTGTTTTTGTTTTTGTTTTTGTTTTTGTTTTTGTTTTTGTTTTTGTTTTTGTTTTTGATTTTGCTTTCGCTTTTGCTTTTGCTTTTGCTTTTGCTTTTGCTTTTGCTTTTGCTTTTGCTTTTGCTTTTGCTTTTGCTTTTGCTTTTGCTTTTGCTTTTGCTTTTGCTTTTGCTTTTGCTTTTGCTTTTGCTTTTGCTTTTGCTTTTGCTTTTGCTTTTGCTTTTGCTTTTGCTTTTGCTTTTGCTTTTGCTTTTGCTTTTGCTTTTGCTTTTGCTTTTGCTTTTGCTTTTGCTTTTGCTTTTGCTTTTGCTTATGCTTTTGCTTTTGCTTTTGCTTTTGCTTTTGCTTTTGCTTTTGCTTTTGCTTTTGCTTTTGCTTTTGCTTTTGCTTTTTGAAAAGATTTAAAAAAAAAATAAATTTCTTCTCTTTCTTCAAAACTCGACGAAGTCCATTGGCTGAAGTTACTTTTTTGTAGTAGGCGTTGAGTCCGCACCTGTTTCCACATGCCGTTGGTGAACATCTCCAAACGACAGCAACAACAGCAACTAAGTCAATGTCATCAAATGAAGTGGCAGCAGCAACGATTGATAAACAGCAAATTGCAGCAAATCATGTCGAAATGTTGTTGACACTTTTTGCAAACTTCATAAAATGTACCAGTGAACATTACCGTTGTCTCGTTAACGCAAAAAAAAAGAGTAGCATACGACGACATGAAACTGCATGCACTTCAGCATATAAGAGTACGAGAGTGTGCATGGGTTTGTGAGTTTGTCAAAAAGTATCAGTGTCAGAAGCAGCAAAGTTATGTTGAAAAATAAAAGCACTCGTACTCATATAAAATTGATATGGCAATCGACGGGTGAAAGGAGTGCGAAAATTGCGTAAAAATTTAACAGCAACAACATAGTTGCTGCCAATGTCCTGTGGAGCTCACTAAGCGAAATATACTCAAAACTACTTCATGTAAATGCAGTTAGCTAAAGTGCAGCTTTAACAGCTACTTAATGATGTTTGCTTTGCAAGATAAACTACCAGGCAAAAAACAACGCATAATAACTCATTTAGTTTGCTTGATTAGAAGCACGCACACAACCGCACAACAATAATACTACGCCGGAAGTTGCGAGCGTCTTTAAGCGCTACCTTTCACTGACAAACATTCAATACGTTTGATATGCATGTCTGCATGAAGCTTATTCATCATTTTCTCCATCATCATCATCGTTACCATCGTCATTATCGGCACGCTTGACGGTCTTGTTGCAGCAGAAAGTTGCTCACTTGATTTGGTTGTCTTGCCTTGCAACAGCAATCGGCAGCGGAAACGGAAGCGGAACCGACACAAAGTTACCTGCAGAAGTTTCCAGCTCAAAATCATCGTTCGTTCGTTGCTACGTTCGTCGAGATAGCGGTTTTGCATGACAGCTTCAGCGCTACAAAACGTGTATCCCTTTTAATGTTCACCTAATGCGCCTGACGCTGACTGAATCCGAGTAGCTCTTCGTCAGACTGCAGCATGAGTCGGTTGAATAATGTTGAGACGCTTAGACGTTGCCATGAAGCATGACGACAGAATTAGTTAAAATTGATAAACGATTAATAACAGGAAGTATTGCGTTCTATGCTGCGGAAGCCGTTGAGGTAAAGTTATTGAATTTATGTTCAAATAAAATGTTGGATAAAATTTTGATTTATTACAAAGTTGAAGTTATAAAAGAAGCATTATCTTTAATTTTTTTTTTTTTTTTTTGAGAGTTTCTTTTGTTACACTTTTCAGATATTTGATAAACTTTGTTTCATTGAGGCCTGGTAAAATATTGGTTTGATATATATCTGTTATGTACAGTAGAATTGTTGAAATATAGTTGGAAAAGTTCATCCTTTACATCAAAGCATTTGAGAAAAAACTTAAAATTGGGTACAAGTCCAAGGACTTGGATTTTTTAGTGCAATTCTAAACTAGTACCATCCACACTAGTACTGGTCTGTGTGTTATAACTTCGTTATTTGCTAGCAGACCGTCAAGTTTATACAATACATCGTTTAAAGATCTCAAAGAGTGAAAAAGTTTGCCTAGTGTTCACGCCGCTAAGGGCTCCGAAATGAGATTTAATGGTGGCTTAAAACAAGAAAATTGTCCGTCCTTTTTTTCAGAATTCTTCAAAAATTATTTACTTCATAATTGTATCTTACAAAAGCCCTTCACAATTATTGAAAGGAAATATCTGATAAGTAAGTCTATTTAAGGTGGAAACCTATTAGGAAATACAGGATAAGCCAAATATAGTATTTTTTTTTGAAAAATGCAATAAAATTAACAAAATTAAATGTTTTCCATGTATTATGGCTTTATTAGTAAGAGCAAACATTCTTATTAATTATTGAACACAACGTTGTTCAAGTATCTGCGTTAGTTGGCTTTCCAGTAGCGCATTCTGTCACTCCAATTTTCCAAGACCTTGTTGATGGTTTCGGGCTGTAGCTCACGGATTGCTTGGATGATATTGGCTTTAAGTGCATGAATCGTTTCCGGATTGTTAGCACAACATCGGTCCTTCACGGTTCCCCACAAAAAAGTCCAAAGGGGTCAAATCGCAACTCCGAGGCGGCCAATTAACATCCCCATGACGGTTGATAACACGATTTGGGAATTTGGTGCTCAAAGGATCGATATTGGCATGGGCTGTGTGGCATGGCGCAACATCCTGCATAAACAAGAGGTCGTTCAAATTCATGTCTCCAATTTCGGTAAAAAAAATCGTTTAATATGGCTCTGTTACGCCCACCGTTGACCAAAACGTTGTTACCAGCCTCATTTTCAAAGAAAAATGGTTCAATGATGCTACCACTCCACAATCCGCACCAAACTGTCACTCTCTGTGGATGCATCTGCTTCTCGACAATAACGTGCGGGTTCTCCGAGTTCCAGATGCGGCAATTTTTTTTGTGATGAAGATGGACCACGTAAGAAAAGATGATTTTTCTCTAAAAATCTTTGTCCAATTCAAGCTGCATTTGGCCCAAACTGCGAAGCGATAACGAAGCAGATGGTCTTGCGCCTTCTATTGCTAAGTCAATTGGACCTTGAAAGCGAATGATCCGAGATATTTGTGCAGAATTTTCCTCAGGCTAGTGCGTGAAATGTTGAGCTGTTTAGATCGATGATGAGTTGATGTTCGTGAATTGAGTCTCACACTCTCGTCTACAGCAGCCACATTCTCGTCTGTGCGCACCGTCTACTGTTTGGGCTACACAGCAATCACTTTGGAAATAAGTTTCCAATATTTCCCAACGTATTCAAGCGTAAAGCGATTAATTTCTTTCCGCGTAGGTATGATAGTGACTTAATTTCAAGATTTCGAGCGGAAAACTGCTGCCAGTGTCATTAACACCTATGATTTTAAAAGAACCACTAGATGGCCCACCCTTTAGTGTTGATGCTTAACACTCGGGTCATCTAAATTCGGCAGTTGTGCCAGAAACCTTACAAAAGTCCACAAAACCGTTGTAGCTCAGTTATTGAAGTCAGTGTTTAAAAAACTTGAAAACGTTCAATTGCTTTTGCTTTTACTTTGCTGTGCTTATTGAAAATCAAACAGCAACAGCCAAAGCAGAAAGCACTATCTCAAACAAAATTCTGCTCATTTTGCTTTGCTTTCTAAATCTTCGAAAGGCTAAGCAAAAGCAGCAGCACTAAACAGAATTTGTTTTACTGCGTAGTGCTACGAAAGCATAAGAAATTATTTTAGTGCTTTGATTTTCATTTTGCTTTTCTAATTTGTCGCAGCACTACGAAAGCAACAATTATGCGCTCTGCTTCGATTTGCTTTCGGAAGCATTTTATTTTCATTCGTTTGGCTTTCGGGATTTACTTACATATCATCGTTTTTTTGCTATATTTCAGAGACGTATGTCTTTTTGTACGTTGTTGTTTGTATAATATGCGTACTTGTACGCAGTCGCGAATGCTTGGTGTTGTTTTTGTTGTGTCCAACGGTTTTATTATATATCTATCTTTAGAAGTTGTAGAACTATTTTATATGCGCATCCAAATTTATTTCTGCAATCTCTTTAAAACTCATGCAATAAAAAAACCGTTACACACAACAAAAACAACACCAAGCATTCGCGACTGCGTAAAAGTACGCATATTATACAAACAACAACGTACAAAAAGACATACGTCTCTGAAATATAGCATAAAAACGATGATATGTAAGTAAATCCCGAAAGCCAAACGAATGAAAATAAAATGCTTCCGAAAGCAAATCGAAGCAGAGCGCATAATTGTTGCTTTCGTAGTGCTGCGACAAATTAGAAAAGCAAAATGAAAATCAAAGCACTAAAATAATTTCTTATGCTTTCGTAGCACTACGCAGTAAAACAAATTCTGTTTAGTGCTGCTGCTTTTGCTTAGCCCTTCGAAGATTCAGAAAGCAAAGCAAAATGAGCAGCATATGTTTGTCTTTAAAAACTTTAGGTAGCACTACGCAGCAAAAAGCAAAGCAAAATGAGCAGCATATGTTTGTCTTTAAAAACTTTAGGTAGCACTACGCAGCAAAATTATCGTTGCTTTTGCTGTTTTGCTGAAAGCAATTTAAACCCTGATTGAAGTTTCGGGAAATAGCTGACGCCTTAAACAAAATATCAGAAACACTTTTACGTACATAATAGTTACTCTAGCAAAACAATTTTAGTTTGTTCGAATATGTTGTTTAACTCAAATCAAACCTTACCACTAAGCAACCAGTTGGTCTAGGTTGATGCTACATTACCCATTGATGGTTATAAAATCAGCACAAGCTGTAAAAACAAACAAGAACGGAAAAATAGTTATATATAGTATATGTATGTATGTATGTACATATTTATTATTTTTTTTTTTTATTTTGTGCTCATCCGCAATGGCCGCAATTACTTTGCTGCATTTTCATGATAAGCTTTTCAGACAGTTATTTTTATTATATTGTTTTTCCGTTTGTCATCTTTTCAAGCAAACAACAGGAAAGCGCCAACGACTTCAGCGACTTTAAACAAACCAACAGCAAGAACAGCAATAACAACAACAACAAAAACAACAACAACAACAGCAGCAGCAGCAATAAAATCACCAACAGCTACAACAACAACAACAGCAGCACAACAAATGCGCCATTTTGTGCACCATTTGCAAAAAGGAAAAGAAAACAAACAGCGAATAACAAGAAAATAAAAGAGGTTAATAAAGATATGCGTGCATCAACGTGTCACAACTTGTTTGCGCGCTTTTTTCTAATCTAGATTTTTTCCATTTTTTGTTGTTTCCCTTTATTTTTGTTTCTGTTTTCTTCGTATTTCCTATCTGTCTGTCTGTCTTTCTGTCAACTGCATGCAGCAGAACGCTTCCTAGGAATAGCTCAGGATGCTCAGAACGACGGATAAAAATGCGATTATGATGCATTTTTATTTGATTGGTTGTTTGTTTGTTTGTCTATTCGGATTGCTTGTTTATTTCGACAAACTAATGGGTTGTTTGTTAGAAATTGTGGTGGCATTTAAAAAAAAAAAACGATTTCTGTGGAAGGACATAATGCGTGTTTGTTGCGGCGTAAATATAAAACAAAAGCTGTTATAAAATTTTTAATAAAATAAAACCGCCCTGGCCCATTTTTGACGTGGCAACGTAAAGTTTTACCGCACAGGTTTCCAAAAATGTTGAAAAAAGCATATTTCCACAATGCATTGAAATTGCATTGCATTTTTACTCAATAGCTATAAGAAATATGACAAAAGAAATACACGACAGTAAAGTTCATTTTTTTTACTTTATAATGAAAATAAAAAACAAAATTTAAGACGTCATTGGAATTCGGAGGGAGCTGCCTAAGCAGAGACCAACATAAATTTGTTGGATAGCATTATAACGCGCTTTAAATAAGTGCTAAGTAAAAAATATTGTACGCCCATAAAGACTGATTCTTAGCACTCATAACAAAAGTAGACAAAAATTCATGACGTCATGAGACCACGACAAAAATTTCGCTACAAGATCGAAAATGTATAAAAAATGCAACGGTGTTGCATAGAATTTGCATATTACTCGGTGAATTATTTTATTAGTTATGTTATAAAACAGAAACGAGGGACGAATGCTTGGCCTTGGCCCGACAAAAATAAAAAATATATTATAACGTGATCAAATCACATAGGTAGTACCTTATGCAGAAAAGATGCAATATTGTTGCATGAAATTATTACTCGCTGAGTTGAAGTGCTACAAGAAATTATATTTTACGACAACAAAAAATGGTCTTTGACTTCATACCGAAAATGAAAAAAAAAAAATATTCGAGCCACGAGACCAAGGAAGCAAACGACTAATGCAGTTAAAAGACAACAATAATGAAAAAACTGCATGGAATTATAACTCCATGACTATGGGCGCTACAGTAAAAATTATAGAATGATAGTAAATCATTAATTTTTGGTCATTAATAAAAGAAAAAATGAATGGCGTCATGATGCCTCTCAGGTACCCCCTTAAATTAACTAGAATGCATAAAACTCACAAACAAAAGCAAAAATATATTAAAAAAAAATTAATTCAAATTAAAATAAGGACAAGATTAGGATAAGAATTAGAAAAAGGATAAGGGCAAGAATTTGGACAAAGATAAGGAGTAGTACAAGGATTAATGCATGAAATTGGACATGGATTTAGATAGAGATAAAGACAAGATTGAAAAAATATTAAAAAACAATAACTGGAGTAAGAAATAGAGCAAGGGTTTGCAGGCGCTAAGGACTAGCTTTAGGACAAAAATTGGGTAAAAAAGAGATACAAGGATTAGGAAAGGGATTCGAGCAAAGATAACTTGAAAATCTTGGACATAATTAAAAATAAGAGTTTGGACAAGAAGTGGGACAAATATAAGCAAAAGGATAAAGAAGTTTGGGAACTAAGGAAAGGAAAGAAAAAGGACAAGAATAAGAATAAGAATACGCTGATACATAAGATACGCTATCACGTCAAAACCCCCAGGTGTGTCCTCGATACAGCCAGCTTTTTTCTTATACATACAATATTTTTTAACAACTTTACGTTGTCCCAAAAAGTCGAAACAAATATTTTTCCAAAATGCATCGGCGCTGCATACAATTGTTACTCGCTGGTTATATGCGCTAAAGGAAAAATGTTGATACGACAGATACTTTCAATATTTTGACCTCATGATAAAAATGCATACAAAATGAATGACTTCATACACTAAGGGAAAAAATATTAAATTTATCCAAAAACTTTTTTAATTTATCCAAAAAGAGAGTTATTTTTGCACCAATAACGCATTTGCTTAAACCGACTACGTAAATATTTAAAATTTATTTAAATACGTTTTTAATTAAATGAAATATTAAAATATTTAAACAGACTTAATAAAAAATATATTAAAATTATGCACGAATTTCAAATATACATATTTCAAATATTTACTATTTCAAAATAAAACTATCGCATTTAAAGAAAATTTATATAAAAATATTGAAATTAAAAACAATATAATTAAATATTTCTCACGAGCTGCGTCCATCAAATGCCATTTGGTTGTATATTTATTCTCTTTCCTACTTTTTTCGTTCTCACATTTATACTATTTTTGATAGTTGTTGCAATATTATGGTACCAAATGTCAAAAATAGTATAAATTAGAGAAGGAAAAAGTAGAAAAAAAAGTAAAAAGCAAAATATGCAGGAAAATGTCAATCGGTGCAAGACATTCGTGATAAAATCTGCGGTTGTCACTCTAACATTACATGATTGTATCATGCGACCACCCATCGCACTCACAAATAATTTTGGCCAAACATCCAGGCTATATTATATTCATAACAAAAAGCAACTGAGAACTATAAGAAACCGAAAGCAAGAATCTTAATTCTAAAAACTTCATTGATAACTGCAGGAACAGAGTGCGACGTTGTTGCTGCCTGTCGGCTATTTCAACTGTATGTTATAGGTATGTAGGTGTGTGGTATAAATAAAATTTAAATACGGGAAAAAAACGAGTTGTAAGGAAAATATTTGATTTATCCACGTAAATATTTAAATAAAATTTATACTCAAACGTGGATAATGTTATTTCCCTTAGTGTAGGTACGCGGAGCGTCTGAAGCAAAGAACCTGAAAATTTGTAGCATTAATTATTACTCGCTTACGTTTCTTAAGGTTACGACAAAAAATAAACGAAAAATATATGTCATGAGGCCACGAGGGGAGTCAATACAAGATCTAATGTGCAACAATCATGCAACGGCGTTGCTTAGTATTAATACTCGATCAGTATAAAGGTTCCGGTAAATATTTTAAACAAATTCAAAGATTTGTACGTGATCTTATGACAAATATATAAATGATGACGACATCAAGATGCATAGGAGACAGCATATGCAACAGAAATGCAATACTACTGCCTAGAATTATTACTGGCTCATAATAAGTGGTACGCTGAATTTTATTTTACTACAGCAAGATTTGGTTGTATGAGCTTACAACGAAAATTTACAAAAAAAAAACTCTTAATATAGATACCTCGTAGGCAACTGCTTAATGCACTGTTAATGCAACAGAAATGCAAAAGTGTTGCATGGAATTAAAACTCTGTGACTATAGGCACTACTGTCAATTTTATGTAGCGACAATAAAAAATTATAAAAAAAGCTCTTAATACACCACTTAGACAACAGCTTAATGCACTATAAATGCAACAAAAATGCAAAAGTGTTGCATGGAATTATGACTCAGTGGCTAAGGCACTACGGTCAATTTTATGTAGCGACAATAAATTTGAGGTTTTTCGAAAACATTCAAGAAACAGGAAACTGGTTAGTATAACATCAGATTTGTGCATCACTCTAAAGCAGTGGTGCTCACAACATGGTTTCCCATAGCCCGCGGGCATCGTGTGTTGTTGAGCTTTTGCACACGAAGTAGCAGTCGGCTCGCTGTGTTGGTACACTGCGTAAAAGTTTGTTTTTTCTGCTGTGCTTTAAATTTCAAGTCAGTATGCTTTGAGCGTTCATAAGGTGAGGGTGTTGCTCGCTGTTTTATTTATGAATTTACGTAATTATATTGCAATGTTTCAGGAAATTTGGTGTTTACAATTTTTATTTTCAGAAAATTTTTATTGTGAATCACAATGTATGGTTTGCTTTCGTACAGTTACTATGACAGAATATAACCTTAAAAGGCACTATCTCTCTTGTCATTCACAACTGCATTTAATGAATAGTGAAGTTAGAAAACATTTTGTAAAAATGTTAAGAGAGTCATTTATTGAAAAAATTTTTATTGATTATTTTGGCAATGATTTGAATGACTGTTATGTTGTTGAGAATGATAAAGATGATGAAGTTGATTATGATGATGGTGAAAATTATAATTATGATAACAATGACGATGATGATAATTTGGGCATTGATTTTACTTTTGTAAATGAAGTAATGAATATCACAAAAAAACAATTGCTTAAAACCTCATATGTAGTAAGCCTAGCTTTGGCACAGCAATGCAGGCCCTATATAGATGGAATTTTTTTAAAAAATCTTAGCAAACTTGTATTCAAATGCTTTGGTGAGAAGGGAAAAGAAATCATAGATATCTTGGACAAAGTTCCAATGTCACGATCGACAATAATGCGTCGCACTGAAACAATAAGTAATCATATTTTTGATTTAATAAAAACCAGAATGTTTGATTGCAAATATTATTCTGTTTATCTTGATGACACCACTGATATTAAAGGTGTCAGTAGGTTAATGGTATGTATAAGAACTGTAACCGAAAAGTTTGAAATTGTAGAAGATGTTTTTAGGCTCATTGGACTTCATAGAAATGTTACTGGTAAAGCGATTTTTGAAGCTATTCAAAGTAGTGTATTGTTACAAACTGATATTTCAAAACTCGCTTCAGTTTGCACCGACGGAGCAAATGTGATGTTGGGTACAAAATTAGGTTTCGTTGGGTGCTTACATAGCAAGATATAAATTTAGATGCACTTCTTTAAATGGTTAAAAAAAAAGTTTACTCTGTAGTGGTAAACTTTTTTCCTTATAACATTATTTTGGATTTTTTTTAATAACAATTTTGTTAAGTGAAATGAAAAATACTTTAATTTGGAATTTATTTTAATTAAAAATGTGAAAGTTAGCTTTGAAAGAAGAAATAATTATCAAAGAAAATTTTTTTTTAAAATTTGTTATTGAAATTAAAACCAAACAAAACGAAACAAACTAAAACATTTAAAATTTAATTAAAACATTCGAACAAAAATATATTAATAATAGATATTAAAAAAAAACAATCATACATTCTATTCATCAGTTTTACCTTTTTTTTCATCTTTTCTATGTTAAAATAGCGAAAAGCAAAATAAAAAAAAAAATAAAACGTTGTATTGAAAATACAACACTAGATAATATTTCCTTGCTCCAAATGTTGCGAGAGCTTTTAACAACTTCTTATTTCAGTGTAAAGCTGTGCACTCGGAAAGCTCTCTTTGTTGTTGTTTGAACCGTGCGTTGAGCACCACTGCCACGGTTGCCACTCGCCTATTATTTTTTGTACCAAATTTTCCGTAAAAATGTACCAAAACGGAATAAAATGTACCAATTTTTTGTAAAAAAAAGCTTTATAACATTCATTCGTGTATATTTGTGTGTATGTGAACAAAACAAAAATATTAAGTTATTTTATATAATATTTATAAAATTTTATATCTATCTTTCTTTCGTCGATTTAGTTCTACCACATTTTAAAGTTTTATCAATTTGTGAGTCTAGACAGCATACCAATCACAAATTTGAAAGAAAGTCCATTAGAAGAATTGTAGATTATGCATAATGGAGAACATTACAAGCGCACGTTCCAGCTGCCGAACTTGATTTTCCAAAAATATATTTTCGGCTTTTAAGAATACATACATCCATCGTGATCTAATTTTTTTTTTTTCATTATTTTGGCAGTGCAAAGTATTCTTTGCATGTCTGTGCAAATGTGGCAAGTGGTTCACGAACGATTTCTCGCAGACGATACAAAATGTATTCTCATTTTTATTTTGCAGCCAAGAAAATTTTTGCAACCATTCTGGACGAAAATTATTTTTGAAGTCAGTCTTTGATTGGGAAGGCACAGCAACACTATAAAATAAAATTTTACAATTTTTAATAAAAATTAAACAACTACCTGCTGCATTCAGCTTCACTTTCGCAGTCAGAAGTGGACGCTTCCCTTAAATCTACCCAATCATTGGTATCAGATTTTATTTTTTTCCTAAGAGATATCTGCAAGCAAAATATTATAATATTTAATATGATATTTAATATCGAGTGTTTATAAATACCTTTCCATTAGTAGCGTTTTTCCTTCCACTTGCACATACTTGAACAATTGTAAATTACATTTTGTAATTTATACAAAAATTGACGCAAAAAATCCATGTTGTTCATCTTCCTTTCAATTATGATCTTGTACTTTTGTCTCTTTCTTTCCCTCAGAATAAAGGTAGAACTTTATGCAAAACAAGTTTCCACTGAACATAACTTCGGACACTGAACATTACGCCAACAGAGCTACCAAATTTCGATTTTTGTAAAATTTCTAAACTTTTACAAAATGTACCAAATCAGAAAATAATGTACCTATGTACCAAGCGAAAATAAATGTACCAATTTTGGTACAATTGTACCAAAGTGGCAACCGTGACCACTGCTCTAAAGCAGTGATCATCAAAGCCTATGCCCGCGGGCATTTGAGCTTTTGTGCTTAAAAGCTTTCTGTATACATATTAACTCACGGACGAGCACTGAACTGCGTCAGTATCTATTGAAATTTCATGCAGAACAGACCTGCGGCACATGCATGCTTGTTAGATTGTTTCTTTTTTTGCTGCGCATACGCAACTTATGCTACACTCATAAAAATATCAGTTTTTGCTATTTCTATGCATGTCTCTACTTGAATGGGAGTTGCAATTCTTTTTTGTAGAAAATGTTTTTTCTGAACCTCAATGTATGGTTTAATTAAATCAAAAACAAAAAACCCTAAAGAATTAAAAAAAAGCAAAAAAAAGACATAGTTTCGTATATTAAGTATTGACACTTCTAAATAAAAATTGCATTTTTAAAAAAATTAATTATGAAATTAACCTTTACTATTTTAGAGTTTTCTCCTTTTTTGTAACAGTGCATAAAATAGTGAATGTTAATATATTTCTTCGATATGAATTATGTTATTATGAACAGTAGTAAGCATACGTAAATCGCAAAATTTTTTTAAAAACGCCCCCTAACGCCTCTCCCATAGATTTGTAATACACCAGATGAACATTTTTTTCCGGCGCCACTGAATAATCAAACCAGCGAACCATCGTCTTGCATGAAAGCTGGACTGAGACTCAAGTAGTATTTTTTTTTTAGTGCAAAGCTTTCAATGAGCTTTTATACATAAACAAAGTATGCTTGTATAGAGTTAATGTTAAATAAAGCTAAAAGCAAACAAAAAAGGAGAAAATCAAAAACAAAAGCAAAAAATAAGAAAAATAATAAGAAAAAAAAAATAATTATTTAAAAGCAAGAATCAGAACAAGAATTTGGATTTTGGCAAACTCGGAAGTCGAGAAGTAGGCGCGCTTAACTGCCACACCAAGGGTCCCGGGTTGAAATCCCGGTCTGGCCATGATCATACCCTTTAACTTTTCTGCATTTATTTCCTCATTTCTAATCAGCTGAAGCCATCCATCAGTATTTATGACTTCAAAGTTGTAGTTGGTGGTGGAGAAGTTTGTGGATGGAACTGTTAAATAATTTGAATTGCGAGAGTTAAAGGCATAACGCTTGTTTCTACATCTTCCAGCTACGCTTAGAATATCCTACACATGTTTTACTTGATTCACCCTGTTTTCTCAATAATTTATCTCCCCATTTCGAACCAAATCACGCTTGACTGATTAGCTTTAACATCTGAAATCCTTGGTTCCTAAAATCCCTGGTCAAAGATATGTATTATGACCAAATATGATTTATTATCTGTGATCATAAATAATAGCTTATTTTCAGTTTTATGAACAATACCCACCCGCATTGTTCACAGCAGTATTCAACTTTATTTAATAATCTTGTCTCTTTGATCATTTTCAGTTCGCTCTACGATAGTAATTCCTAGCATATATTTTAAAAATTCGTTTTCAGATTAAAATCTTATTCTATCAAATCCTAACTGATCCTTACATAATGGCTATCAGCAAAGTGGTTCTTGATACTACAAACATTTGCAAGTTTTATATGTCCATTAAAGGATAACCAATGCTCTAGTAGTAGCAGTCCAACCGCATTATTCATACGCACGCATACTAGTGCAACAAAACAAAAAAGGAATTCAAAATCATATGAATGCACTCATTCAATGAAATGCAATAAGAAAAACAAAAAATGTGCTAGAGAAGGAGAATGAGTAGTAACCAAAAACAACAAGTACCCTTTAAGGCATGCCTCAGACATACAAACATGCATAAATGCCATGCATTACATTGCAACAGAAAGCGTTGGCAACACTTGAGCGGAAGTGCATTTATAATATTATGCACCCTAGTGGCTATGTAGGGCGAAAATGTCTATGAGTAGGAGTCAGTTTGAGAACAGTTAAGTTCACTTTATGAACATAATATTTATGAGAACTTTTAAAAATGATGATTGAAAAATTCATTAATGGATAAACAAACTCATAAGAAAGCATTAGAGAGAATGAATGTTAGTAGAATGTTTGGCATAGTTTGTTTTAGCATAATAACTAAATATAATTCACAGTTATTTTTTCGACTTAAATAAAATTTTGTTTTTCAACATAATTTCAATGGGTTTAGACTTTGGCACGAATTGAAGCAAAATAACTTGTTTTTGGCTGGAAACCAGCAAAGAAGAAATATAATGTAGAAATAATTTCAACATTTAATGTAAGGCGTTATTAACAAAAATGCATCAATATGTCGGTCAACATGAGTTTCAAAGCAATAACAAAGTTCATAAAGTAAAAGCAATACGCTTTAATGCGTCCAAAATTGAGTTCAATTTGAGGTTGTATAAATTTAACTCCTAATGCAAGACATTAAATCCAGCTAAGGCAGTGCTATACCAGAGTTTATAAAGCAAACAAGAAAAATAATAAAATGGGCGCTGTAAAGAAAGTATGCTTCCGTCTCTACTTCTTTTGGCTGCTGCAGCGTGTTTGCCTTTTTATAGCCTTACGTACATAGTCTCACACATAACTAAATGCATCCTTCCGGCTTTTGTAGGATGTGCGAATCGCAAACTACATATTAGCAATACTTGTTTTTAAGCTTTTTCAGTGTTGTCCCGTTTTTCTGTTTTTTTTTTTTCGTCTGCATATTGTTCCCTTAACAGCAGCAATGCAACAGCTAGTGGTATGAATGCAACAACAAAAAAAAGCAACGATGACAACAACAATAGCAGCAGCAACAAGAACAACAACAACACAGTTAAGAATAATAGCAGAATTCCAGCAAAAAAGATTTCTATTTGAAAGAATTTCATGCTTCAGTCGAGCGACCATATTAAATTTTTGTGCACATAGTGTTCATTGCTGTTGGCAGATCATCCTTCATCCTGCATCCTAACATAGACTGCTTTCTTCTCGTTCGTTTTTATTTTTTTTTCCTCATGTTACATATGCGCACATAGATGTAGTAGTCATAGTCAACACATACAAAGAGTCAACAGTTGAACGAAGAAAAATGTGCAATATTTTATTTCTAGTCACGTTTTGGTGTCCATTAATGGGACGCCCATTTTATTTTTAATATCACAGCAGCTTCTTTTAAAATACATGCATTTCGTACAAGCGATACTACAAAATTGTGTGAGACATAAAAAAAAGAAATTTTAAATGACCTTATGTTTGTTTTTTAAGTTATGTCGAGCCATTGCTGAACTCCACAATCAACGCCCAGTAGATGGTTTGCTATAAAAATTTTTGGGTATGTTAAAAATTAAATTTAAACGTTTGTACGCATATGCTTACCCTGAAAACTTAATATAACTAACATATTGCACCTAACAGTATTGATCATAACAATGAGTCTGGTCATCAATATAGATCTACCCATGTATAACTCCCTTGTACTTTGAGTTGTCAAATTACACAGTCATCAAATAATTACATGCCTCTAACAGCGAAACATGTCATGTCATGTCATATGTCGTGTCATATGTCGTGTCATATATCATGTCATATATCAAGTCATATATCATGTCATATGTCATGTCATATATCATTTCATATGTCACGTCATATATCATGTCATATGTCATGTCATGTCATGTGTCGTGTCATATATTATGTTATATTATATATCATGCCATATCTGATGTCATATGTCATATCAAGTCACATGTCATGTCATATGTCATATCATATGTCATGTCACAGGTCATATCATATGTCATGTCACATGTCATGTCATGTGTCATATCATATGTCATGTCATATCATATGTCATGTCACATGTCATGTGATATGTTATGTCATATGTCATGTCCGGATCATTTCAGGATTATTTGCCTAGCGTCGATATATAAAGCACTCTACAAAAAAACTGTAACGCAATCAAATTGCAGCTACGAGGCGCCAAAATGACAACTCACTGACTAACTTAGTTCGAGAGAGTTCGAATAGTTTTATGGGCTGTGTGACATGGTGTGCCATCCTGCTAAAATCAAAGATCGCCCAAGATCATTGTTTCAATTTCACCCCACAAAAAGTCGATAATCATTGCTCCATAGTGCTCACCATCGGCTGAATTGGAGTTCTCCCCAGTATTTTCAATTAAAAAAATGGGCCAATGATGCCACCACTCAAAAATCCACACTTAACTGCCACTGGCAGCGGAAACATTGGCTTCTAAACAATCATGATCATGAGTTTTCTGATCCTCTGAAAGATCAATTTTGTTTATTTAAATAGCCAACGAAAATTTGATTTTAAAGCCAAATTCAACGTCCAACTGGAGCTGCTGCAAGCCCCAAACTAAGAAGCGACAACTAGCTGAATAGGCGTTTCCTTTCATAAATGAGTCAATTGGACTTTTGTGAGCAAATGTTCCTGGAATTGAAAGTCGATGTTCCTGGATTGAGTCACACACTCTAAGGTGTTTATCTATCATTTCATCAAACCTTTGAACTAAATTTTACAGATTAAACTATAACACCATAGAAGCAGTACTGAAGCTAAAGCAATATCCTCTGCCAATTTAATTAAAAAATTTCTTCAGTGCTTAAATGACTCTCTTGAGTTTTAATACCTGCCGAATTGACTTCATAAATTTTAATTAATTAAAATCGATTAGATTTTCTAGACTAAAATCCTGCCAGCTGTGCACCATCAAATTTTTATTCACCCCATGCAATGATCGCTTTTTTTAACAGTTCTTGTTGCTATTTTATAAACAACGAATATTCCTATTGTTATTGCTTTATTTTCATTTGTAAGAATATAATAGCCCGCTTTATGATGAACAACTCCATTGCTCTCTATACCTTTTATCGTCCTCTAACCTATCATAGAGGTTGACAACCCTCACGGTTGGCAACATAATCACAGACAATGAAACAAAAAGAATTTCCAAATTATTACTTTCATTATAATAAATATTTTTGTTTCATTTTGTTTTTTCGTTTTGTGGCCAGACATTAATGACAACAATAGCAAAAATGTTGTTAGGTAATGAAAACGGGCTGTTTTCCCTTCTTCCGCTATTAGGGACATAAAAAAGTAAACAACAAATCCTGTCGCTGTATTAAGGATTTATGACATTCGACTGGGTCATTATCGCAAATCAGCGCTTCTAAAAGCAATCATTAAAAAATTGCTACAATAATGGCTACATCAACAAGAACAACAACAACAACTGCAATAACAGCAACATCAGTGACACAGCAACAACAGTGACAGCAACAAAAGACGGCAGTTATCCCTACACAAAGTCCTCCATTTCATTATCTTGTCCATAAAATCAATGTGCGTCGGTCATTACGAACCTACTGAGGCAGCCATTAAATTCAATTACATATACACACATACATACATACATATGCTTGTTGTATAGCGGTTATGTTGCTAAGTGTGTGTGTGCATTTGTGTGTATTAACGCGTTTTAACATAACTTCAGCCATTAATACGCAATTTTTATTAAGCACCACAACACATTGGCGTGATTTTGGGGCTGGCTGACCTCCAGGGCAGACGGTATACTTAACGCTTTACGCTTAACAAAAGAACTACATTTTGGCTCGTTAACACATTCGGGTTATTTTTTCAGGTTATCGCAAGTGAAACCGAGGTCATGGCAACAATAGAATAGCTTTATAATTGCGTGTGTGTGCTGCTCAAATTGCGCTTGAAGAAGGTCAGGAAGGTGTCCTTTTGTGAAAGCGAGTCGCTTGCTTGCAATTGATTGAAAGCGAGTGTGTAGGTGGGAGTATTTATAACGATGTAGACAATGCAAATTTTTTTCAAAGCAAAATAACGCGTTAGTGGCGGCCCTTGTCGAATGCGTTAAGACTTGTGTGGTCCACTCGATGCCAATTCGAGACCAGCTTCGAACTCCAGCTTATACAGAAAATCTTTTCTAAAAATAAAATAAATAATAAATAACTGGCCATTTCAGCACTTGAAAGGACTTTGACCTAGCTTCTGATGATCAATTGTGTTGTGCGTGTTATTAAGTTTGTACACAAATTGACCGAGAACCGGACCTACATGTTTAACGCCGACTCTAAACGGCGATGAACAGAATGTTCTTGTTCTCAAGAAGCTTTACATGGCATTTTCATTACTATCTGAGGTTTACCATTGTCAGCAGAGAGGTGGCGGCCGTACAGAAAAATCATTTTAATTCAAATAATTTTCTTTCGCTGCTGGGGTTCGAACCCGGGTCTCCAGGTTCGCTGGCATAGTGGCCACGCACTTTAACCAACTACACCACGGACGCCACTTTTCTATTGAAATTAGTTTTTCTGATGGGCCAGTACCTCTCTGCAGACAATGGCAAACCTCAGAGAAAAACTATTGCCATGTAAGGGTTCCTGAGAACATGCCGATTAGCCGTTCGGAACCGGCATAAAACTAGTAGGTTACAGAGATGGACATAAATAGAAAAAATTAAACAGTCGAGAGAACTAAATTGGGTACTTAGGAGTACTGTTTATTGACATATAACATGGCATATGACGTAACATATAACATATAGCACGGCACGACATATGGAATGACATGACATTTAACAAGATATATGATATGTTATATGTCATGATATGTGACATAACATATCAAACCATATCATATACTATAAACATGACATAGCATGACATATGACAGGACATATAACATTAAATATGGCATGACATATGCCAAGACATACGATATGACAAACTAAATGACATATGACATGACATATAAGATGAAATTACATATGACATGACATATGACCTGACATATGACAGGACATATGACATGGCATATGACATGGCTTGTGATAAAGAACATAAAATATGTGCTCAAAATTACTTCAATAGTGATAATCGTTGTCATAATATTTAAAATATTCATCTTACCATAAAATGTTCGCTTAAATTCTACAAATTTTGAATTTATGCAGAATTTGAAATTGTTTGACATATAACATGGCATATGACGTTACATATAACATATAGCACGATATATGGAATGACATGACATATAACAAGATATATGATGTGTTATATGACATGATATGTGACATAACATATCAAATCATGTCATATGCAATGAACATGACATGGCATGACATATTACAGGAAAATGGCGTGACATATGACAAAACATTCGATATGACAAACGACATGATATATGACATGACATATATATGAAATTACATATGACATGAACATGACATATGACATGACATGACATATGACAGGACATATGGCATGACATACGACATGACATGCAATATGACATTTAAAACATATGCTCCTAATGACTTCAATAGTGATAATCGTTGTCATAATATTTTAAATAATCATCATACCATGCAATATATCACAAATTGGAATCTTCCTTAAATTCCACAAATTTTTAATTTAGTCAGAATGGAAATTGTTAGTTAAAAATAATATAAAACTGTGAAAAAATTAAAATAAATTAAATAAATATCGTTGATTAATTAAATCAATGTTACACAACACTGCTTTTCACATGAATATCATTTGCAAAACTATGCAATTTTATGCAATGCATGTGAAGAGGTTTAAATGCGCCAAAAGTTGCTTGTTTATCTGGAATGACTGACAAAACACCAATTGGAAAAAATGTGAAATTCAACAACGAAAAAACAATAACAAATGCACCTTTTGACTAATTGAATGCATTCGACCGAATTCACCTACATTCGGTAGAGATTAATCCGTCTCGAATTCAGTGTATTTTTGTTTTTTTTTTTTTTGCTATTGCTGTTGTTTTTATTGGGATCTAAATAATCTGAATCCCCGCGTATTTTGTTTCAATTTTTAATTTCCATTTGCAACTCTCAAATACAACAAATACAACAAATGTTGCCAGCTTCACTTAGCGAGTGGTTCGATTCACTTAACAAAAGCGAATAAATGTGTGGCCAAAACAAATAGCCAAAAAAGGAGTGAAAAAACAATAACAAAATTTCGTTTTTATGTTAAAAATTTTCTCTTATTTTCTATTTTTTTTTTAACGGATTGCCCTGTTCGAATGCGACGCTATTTGAATTAGCAGCCATTAAATTGAATGCAAATATTTAAACCTAGCTGGGCAGCTCAACAGCTGCGTTTAAACTTGCTCACACATACTAACACGTGCCATGCATACGCGTATCTACACATGTAAACAAACACATACAACCACTCAGTTCGTTTACATTTTGTTTGATTTATCGATTTCATTTCGTATTTGGAATTTCGTATTAAATAAAATCCAGAAATTCCAAAAGTTACCAAAAGTAAAAAATAAAATATAAAAGAAAGACAAAAATTTTATTAAAAAACTACAAAAGCATAAAAAATTGACGAAAATTAAAAAGAACTAGGTTGCTGCAATCAGTCGTTTGTGGTTGAATTGCGTTCAATGCAAATCCTTGCCATTCATTCAAGAGTGAAAAAGCTGCTTGCAATGTAGTGAAATATTAAATTGGAGGGATATATGACAGAAAAAAGTTGATGAGGAAAAAAGTAAGCTTTTAATAAAAGTTGTTTTTAATTTAACAAATACAAAATAAAAATAAAAAAAAAATAAAAATTAAAATCAAAATCAAAAACCAAATCAAAATCAAAATTAGAATCAAAATCAAAACCAAATTCAAAGTTCAAATAAAAATCAAAATCAAAATCGAAATCAAAATCAAAATCAAAATCAAAATCAAAATCAAAATCAAAATCAAAATCAAAATCAAAATCAAAATCAAAATCAAAATCAAAATCAAAATCAAAATCAAAATCAAAATCAAAATCAAAATCAAAATCAAAATCAAAATCAAAATCAAAATCAAAATCAAAATCAAAATCAAAATCAAAATCAATATCAAAATTAAAATCAAAATCAAAATCAAAATCAAAATCAAAATCAAAATCAAAATCAAAATCAAAATCAAAATCAAAATCAAAATCAAAATCAAAATCAAAATCAAGAGCAAAATCAAAATAAAAATCAAATTCAAAATCAAAATCAAAATCAAAATCAAAATCAAAATAAAAATAAAAATCAAAATCAAAATCAAAATCAAAATCAAAATCCAAATCCAAATCAAAATCAAAATCAAAATCAAATCAGAATGAATATCAATTTAAACATTAAACAGATAACAAATGTTTAGATTTTTAAAATCTTAGGAGAATTTTTGTACCGATTATTCTGTTTGTGGGTAGTTTACCCTATTCAGATTTTACACTTTAAGACAGGTGCTGTGAGCATGTGTAAACACTTAAAGTGCATTGTAATTAAACTGCCTTTAATGCAAAAAAATCTAACCTGTAAGTTATCCAAAGCTTTCATATAATAGGTGAAATAATTACTTAATTATGTGCGACTAAAGTGTTAAATAATGAAAAACAAACCAGATTTCGAACACCTGTCACCATTTCCTCAGAAAATTTTAATGCTATCGCGTGCCATGACATAGATATAAAAAGTCTCTTTTACCGGAGTGTAGTCATAGAATTTCTTCAAAGCTACAAAATAATGGTGCTTTCAATATGGAGCGCACCACTACCGAACAGTTTGTAAGGCTAGCGAACTTTTTCTTTTTCACTGTGGGCATTGAACCCTATGACAAGGGTACCGGAATCGACAACTCGTTGCGCAAAAATTTAATTTTCTACTGTACCATGACTAATCTAGTCATAGCGGTAATATTTGAGATAGGCTATGTAGTGGAAGCTCTTATAAACGGTACAAATTTTGAAGAGGCTACCATGACATTGGCCTACATTGGTTTCGTTTTTGTCGGTATTACAAAAATGATTTATATCTGGTCCAAGCGTAAAGAGCTGACATTCTTCATGAAAGAGCTGATGGTACTTTTTCCAAAAACCCTGCCGCAACAGCAGGAATATCTGCTGCCGCAGTATCTAAAACAGTGCACCAGAATAACTATCGGCTTTTCGGCACTCTATATGATCCATATTTGGACTTATAATTTATTTGCCATCTTAGATTATCTGATCAGTGAACGTTGGCTGCAAATGCGGACAGTGGGCCTTGAGTTGCCCTACCATATGTGGATACCTTGGAACTATAGAGGCAATTGGTCTTATTATGCTCTCTACGTTCTACATTGTAATGCTGCTTATACCTGTTCAGCCGGGCAGATGGCAAGCGATTTATTGCTCTTCTCCACTGCATCACAGGTAATTATGCACTATGATTACGTATCACGTAGTATTGAGAACTACGTTGTCAAAAACTGTGATGGTGCAAGCGAAAAGGACAAAGAGGAAGACATGCATTTCATAAGTCGTATGATTGCCTATCACGATAAGGTCTTGGGGTAGGTATAGAAAGGTTGATCTATACTGATTGACTGATTGAAAGATGATCAGTTTTGATAGAGCTTTGAAAGGGCAATCTTGAATTTTTGACATAAATACGCTTTTTTAACTTCTTCTAGCTTATCTGATCTAATGAACGAAGTTTTTGGCGTACCTTTGCTCTTGAACTTTATGACCTCATCTTTCGTCATCTGTTTTTTGGGTTTCCAAATGACCATCGGACTAACCAATGATGTTGTTATAAAACTAGTACTCTTTCTAATCACATCTATGGCGCAAGTTTTCTGGATTTCATACTTTGGACAGGAATTAATTGATGCTGTGAGTGCAGAACTTAAAGCTCCTGAAGATCTCTGCAAAAATTCTTTTACTTTTAGAGCGAGAAAATAGCGGATGCAGCGTACAATCAGGATTGGAGCAATGCTGAGATACGCTATAAAAAAATGCTGATACTCATCGCGGAGAGAGCACAAAAGCCCGCTTTGTTGAAAGCAACAACCTTTCTTGATGTCTCGCGTGGCACCATGACCGATGTCAGTTCAAAATTTGCTTAGCTTTACCGAAGTTTGATATTCGTTAAAGTGTTTTTTTTTTTCTTTTTCTACAGATCATGCAGATGTCTTACAAGTTTTTTGCTCTCTTGCGCACAATGTATTCGGAATAAGGCATCTGTATCTCACAGATATGGCTTGCGAAGTCCTTCTGGGAGAGAGTTTGATTGCTCTAACTATTCGAAATCGGATAGCGTTACATTGCAGAAGAATCTAGTTTATTATATCTTATCTTCTAATACCTATATCTTCTCGAATAATCTAGAAAAAAGATTAATTACATCAAAAATTCAACATAAAAATTTATTTAAAAAAATAAAATTTCTTCTCAGGGCTCCTTCAGGTGGCTTACTTCTCTTATATGCTGTTTTAATTACTCAATCCTATTTAGTACAAAGAACAAAAATATATTTCTTTCTTCTTCATTAAATAACATAAGAAGCTCAAATACTTAATTAACAGAGTGGAAAAACATTTTTAAATTTCTAACCCCCATAGGCGGTGTTCGTGACACCCACTTAACACTTACATACCACGCACCACGCAATGAATTAAACATCAAGAAATGATTCACCATTCATAAAGGTGCAAATAAAAAAGAAATGCAATGAAAAAAGAAAGGTGAATTTATATTTTTTGGTAATTTATGAATTAAGGGATAAAGACAAATTTTTCAGAAGAAATACTGAAGAAATACATTTTAGTTGCTTCAACATAAGGAATTTATTATTACAAAGAAGATATTAAAATATTTTTCTACTATGGAACATATTCGGCTCCGTCATTCACGGGAGTATCGTTAAACGCTTAAAAACTATGAAAATAGATATTGTATTTGTTTAACTCCCTTTACAAGGAATTCGAAGGATTCCAATACAACCTTCAAATCTCATTTTTAGACTGAATCGCTAAAACTTGTCTGTGCATAATTTCTGCATTTTTTTTTAACCCCGTTGAATATATATCAAAGTCTGAATATATCGATTTCAAGTTTGAAAATCATAAACAAATCCGTTATAATGGGTTATTGGCAAAAGTGTACGCACGGCAGCAGGAATCTCACCGAGAGCAATTCTCCACACAACATCACTGCTGTGGTGAGTTGAAAGATGCTCTATGCACTGAGCACATTGACGACGGCAACGACATTACGACATCTGTCAAATTTTTTTTACATGTTCTTTCTTATGAAGGTGAATGTGGTGAAAATCTCGCGGCGACATAGAAATGTTGCTGAAGCCGGTATAGAATTATTTCTAATTTGACGAGCTACAAAAGAGCAAATATAAGGGTTTGTGTATGAGTGAATGAAACAATCGTATGATATTTTCAGATTGTGGACTCTTTCTTCATGTCGTGTCGTAAAGACGTGTAGTCGTCAATGTGTTCAGTGCATCACAGCAAAAAACTTAAGCAATTTTTTTTCTGTGGTATTGTGCTGTCTAATAGCCCGAACAGAATCAAAGCGATTGGCGATTAACGATCCCCTCTTCACACCAATCACTCAGAACACGTCCAGAATAAAAGCGATTAGCAATTGGCGAATTATTCAGACTGAACTGTCAAAATGTATTATTTCAGTTTCTCTTATAGAAAATAAAGAAGTTGACTGTATTGGGAACACCCACGTAAGTTTGGACGTAACAGCGTTATTTTATTCTTGTCCTTATCCTTTCCTTTGTTCACAAACTTGCCTCATCCTTATCCTTATTTTTATATTTGACCTAACAATCGTTCTACTTCTTATCCAAACTTTCGATTGAACCCATCCCAAATTCCTTACCATTTCGAATCCCTTTCCCAATCCTTATCACACTTCTTTTTGCAATTTTTGTCCTTAGTGTGCCAAATTCTTGTTCTAGTCCTTGTCCCATTTCTTGTACCAACATTTAATCCCAATCTTGTTTTAAATAATGTTTTAGGTGTGTAAGTGTATGATTGCCCTACTCCTTACCACATTCCTGGTCCTAATCTTTGTACAAATCATTGCCTTAATCTTTTTTCTAATCTTTGCCCTAATCTTTATTCATATCCTTGTTTGAATTTGAAATTAATTACTTTTTTTTTTGTTTTTATTTTTGTCATCAATTTGTCAACATCTATTTTTGTCATCTATTTTTCACATTTTTTTTTTTTTTTGTCATTTATTTTTGCCATCAATTTTTTTTTTTTTATTTTTTTATTTGACTTAAAACCTTACTTTCATTGTCAATCCATAAAATTTACCATGGTCACCGAGTTGTAATGCTATGCAACGTTTTTTTCATTGTTGTTGCATTTTCACTGCAGTTTGCCACTTGACATCAATTTTTTATTTTTTTATTTTCGTTATAAGGTCAAAGGACCAGTCTTTGTTGTCGTAAAATAAAATAGACCGTTGCACCTTTACTAAGCGAGTAATAATTCCATGCAACATAATTGCATTTTTGTCCACTACCTGACGACATTCAAATTCGTTTTTTTTTTATTATTTTCGTGAGGCCAAGTATAAATTATTTCTATCTAATCATATTTTCCATGTCTCCCTGAGTAATAATGCCAAGCAACGCCATTGCATTATTGTTGCATTTTCGATCTTGGAGCGTCTCTCTCCACGGTCTTCAAACATCATAAATTTTTTGTCTATTTTTGTCGTGAGGACTAAGAACCAGCTTTCACTGACGAATAATATCTATAACCATAGCGCCTATACTCACCGAAAAATAATTTTATATAATAAATTTGCAGTTTCGTTGCAGTTTCCGCGTCCCGATGATGACATAATTTTTTTGTATATTAACCATAAACTTTTATCAAAGCACCTCTTGAAACAATTCCATGCAACGCCGATCCGTTTTAGTAAAATGCTTTTTTTCAACTTTTTTGGAAACCTACGCGATAAAACGTAACATTTTCACAAAAAAAGGCATGATTATCCTTTTATATAATAGTATAGAGTGCATTTATATACATATATATATGTATAAGCAATCAAATTTATCGAGAAAAAGCAGTAAATATGTGAAAATGTTTAAGGATTTTAAGTTCCCGGTCTAATCTAATTTAAAAATTCACATTAGTAGTGCAAACGCAGCAAAAATAAGTCAGCCAGTCGCTTTTTGATAGCATATAACATTACATTCTCCATAGACGTCACTTCTATTCTGAGTACATAGTACGCAAGAGCGCGAAAAACTTATAGGACATTTGCATGATCTGAAAAATTTAAAAAAAAATATTTGATTAAAATATATCTCCTCACAATAGTCTTGTAAAATGTTGAAAACTTCACACTTACATCTGTCATAGTACCCAGTGATATACACAAAAAACGAGTTGCCTTTAGCAAAGCAGGCTTCTGCGCTCTTTCCGCAATAAGCACCAACATTTTCTTATAACGCACCTCAGCATTGTGCCAATTTTGATTGTACACCGATTGAGCTATATTCTGGCTCTATAAAAAAATGGAAACAAGTTAAGAAACCCACTTTATGCCTCCTTAAGTAACGCACCGCATCGATCAATTTCTGTCCAAAATTACAGATGAGAAACACCTGTGTCATAGACACAAACAGAAAGAGCAACAGCTTGATTAACATTTCCGTCGAAACATCGATTGTCATTTGAAATCCTAAAAAGCAAATCACAAATGATGAACTCATAAAGTTTAAAAGTAAAGGCACGCCAAAAACTTCATTCATGCGCTCCGATAAACTGGAAAAGTTAAAATGCCCCATTAGAAGTAGAAGCTGTATCTATGCACGTACCTTAAAACTTTTTCATGATACTCAACGATATTACTTAGGAATAGCATATCCTGTACCTGCTCCTTTTCACCACAGCCCTTTACTTCGTACTCCTCAATGGTTTTAGCCACGTAATCATAGTGCATGATCACTTGAATAGCTGTTGCGAAGAGCAACAAATCACTTGCTAACTGACCAGCTGACGAAGAGTATCCAGCAAAGCTATGCGATGCATAAAGCGCATAAAATGACCAATTGCCTTCATAGTTCCAAGGTATCCAAAGCAGATACGGTAACTGTTTGCCCACATCACGCAATCCTAGCCAACGATCTGCGATTAGATACTGTACAGCGGCAAACATGTTATAGGTCCAAATTAGCACCATATTGAGCACCGCATAGCTCACGGTTATTCTGCCACAATTCTTCAGATAGACAAGCAGAGAGTAGTTCTGCTGTTCAATATACGTTTTGGGAAACAAATCCATCAGTTGTTGCATAAATAACGACAACTCGTGCCGTTTCCACCAAATATACATCATCTTGGTTAGACCCACAAAAACGAAACCAATGTAGGAACATGTCATGGTAGCCTCGATGAAATTTTGACCGGTATAAAGCGCTATCAAAACGTAGATAATCTCACATAATACCGTTACATTGATATTTATAACCGTTATATAAAATATTACATAACTATGCCAAGGTCTATGCGTTCCATCGCTAATGTCGTATGACTCAATGCCAAGTGTCTTAAAGAAAAAGTTCGCCAATTTCACAAAGTCCACGAATTGGGCCGTAAGCATGACGCAAAAAAACGTTTAAAAGATAATAATTAATCGAAAGCTTGACTTTTCGTAGCTTTTATAGCACAGTCTGCTGTATAGAGTCTCATTCAATATGCTATTGATTATAAAAGTTTTCCAATTAACAATAAAAAATTGCATAAACTTATGAAATGTTCGCGAAACTAATCCAATTAACGAATAATCAACAAAGGCTGGGGTCGGGTTAAAAATATTACCAAGGGCTCTTCAAGACAAAGAGTTAATTATCAAGAATTAAGAATTTAAAATTAAGAATAAAAACTGAGGAGTTTAGAATAAATAGTGATGAGTTGAAAGTGGGTAGTGAATAGTGAAGATTAAAGAGTTAAAAGTTAAAAGCTAAGAAATAAAAGTTAAGTGTTAAGAGTTAAGAATAAGGAGTTAAGAGTTAAGAGTTAAGAGTTTAGAGTTAAGAGTTAAGAGTTAAGAGTTAAGAGTTAAGAGTTAAGAGTTAAGAGTTAAGAGTTAAGAGTTAAGAGTTAAGAGTTAAGAGTTAAGAGTTAAGAGTTAAGAGTTAAGAGTTAAGAGTTAAGAGTTAAGAGTTAAGAGTTAAGAGTTAAGAGTTAAGAGTTAAGAGTTAAGAGTTAAGAGTTAAGAGTTAAGAGTTAAGAGTTAAGAGTTAAGAGTTAAGAGCTAAGAGTTGAGAGTTAAGAGTTCAGAGTTCAGAGTTAAGAATTTCGAGTTTAGAGTTTAGAGTTTAGAGTTAAGAGTTAAAAGATAAAAAAGTAAAAAGTACAAAGTAAAAAGTAAAAAGTACAAAGTACAAAGTAAAAAGTAAAAAGTAAAAAGTAAAAAGTAAAAAGTAAAAAGTAAAAAGTAAAAAGTAAAAAGTAAAAAGTAAAAAGTAAAAAGTAAAAAGTAAAAACTAAAAAGTAAAAAGTAGAAAGTAAAAAGTAGAAAGTAGAAAGTAAAAAATAAAAAGTAAAAAAAGAAACAAGTAAAAAACAAAAGTAAAAAGCATAAAGTAAAAACAAATAAAAGTAAAAAAGTATGAAATATGAAATGTGAAATGTGAAATATGAAAAATGAAATATGAAATATGAAATATGAAATATGAAATATGAAATATGAAATATGAAATATGAAATATGAAATATGAAATATGAAATATGAAATATGAAATATGAAATATGAAATATGAAATATGAAATATGAAATATGAAATATGAAATATGAAATATGAAATATGAAATATGAAATATGAAATATGAAATATGAAATATGAAATATGAAATATGAAATATGAAATATGAAATATAAGTAAAAATTTCAATAGTTTGTTAAAATAATGTTGCTTCCTTATTTAATGCGCTCGTTGTACGAAATGGGCACTTATCCTTTACTCATCATTAAACTTAAGTCCTTAAACGTTACTTAGGCAATAAAGCAAATTAAAATACCCTCTTACCAGGCACAGTTAAGCAATTATGTGACTTTTAAATACTTTTAATTTGTTTGCCTTTGAATAACTAACGCATTTATTTGAGCACTTTTGTGGGCATTTATGGACGTGACTGATTATGAATAAAGTTTTGAGGACAAAATATTTTTGAAAAGCCAAACCAGAAACTTTCCTTTAAAAGTTTTTAAGCTTATTAAGACCATTTTGCTAATGCATATGAATATTTTGTCCCATTAGGCTAAACTTATATGAAGAGTTTAACTCTCTGATACAACAAATCTTAAATCTTTAAATAGCAAAAAGTTACCTCAACCTCTGCAAAAAGTTACCTCTGTTACAACATTGTGACAGAGTGTTTAATATAACATTATTTTAACCAGAATATTTAACTCTGACCTATGTCACCCACATTGAAATAAATGTTTATTGTATCTAAAGAATTTCTCCCGAGTGATGCATTAACACGATTTCTTTAGATGATGAAAAATAAATCTTACTATATATTGATATATCCAGGGTGAAAATTAATACAGGGTCAGCATTACAGATAAGCCAAGCAAGCAATTAATAAAGTCTCATGAAAGATTAAACAATAAGAACAAAAAAATTAAGTGATAGTTATACAAACGTATATATGTATATATATAAGCTGTCATTTATGTCATGAATATTGGGTAAATGAGTATGTATGTGTATGTGTGTCTTTGTGGTATATGTGTCTGTTGCAAGGATAACATTGTCGCAACGTCTATTTAGGGCAAATAAACAATTTATTACTGCTTAATTGAACATTCTTACAACAACAACAACACACTCACACACACAAACGGACATAACAAATACAAACATTTCCTTAAACTCATCCTTTTACTTCAGCTCGTACTATGCAGCTACTCTTGCGCATCATCATTATCATCATCATCATCATCATCATCATCATCATCATTGTCATTATATTGTTCATCGTTGACGAGAATGACGAAGACGAGTTAAAGCTGCTACATCAGCAGCATTGAACGGAAGTCGCCTCATCAAAAGGATAAATGACCGGATCTAATATATGTAGTAGTAAAATCCTGCAGCAGCTTGAACAATCCACACCAGCTCGGACAGCACAACATCTCAGCAGCCTAGTGAGTATTTACAACGACGCATGCGACAATTTTGAAACAAGGAGCTTCATTTCTTTGGCCCTCCTTTGGCCTCCTCCTTATTGTCTGCATACTCTTGCATACATAAACAAATCAATGATCGATGATTACACATGTTATTAAATGAGCTGAAAAAAGCTCGTTCTGAAAGTGTGATGTCCTGCTCGCTGCGAAGCAGGCGGCAGCTGGCCATTGATATTGCAACAATTAATGTTGAGTCAATTAAGCTGGCTTGTCTGTCCTGCAAATCTCTGTTCATGTTCAGATTGATGAAATGCGGTTATAGGTACATGTGTTTGTGCGCGTTGCTAGTGAACCTTAGTTTGCAATCTAAAGGACCTCTTTCACACCAAACAGTAACACCACCAAGCACGGTGAACATGCACTAGCGCAATGATGATGATGATGAAGTGCTAGTAGTACTGCTTCTGCTCAGCTCGCTTATCAGTCCGCACTAACGACAAACCAATTAGTGCTGATAATCGTTGTATTGCTGTTGCAGGTTCTCCTTGAATCCATTTTGCTACCGTTGCATCGATGTGTAACTTGACACACACACACACACAACCCCTAGATGCTGCTTTGTTGTTGCTGCCGAGTAATCCAACTTTTATTATTTTATTATATCACTGTCCAAAATTAAACTTGAGTGCCATAGAGTGGTATCATGAAATGGTTTCATCTATACATCCGTAAGTGTTAGCTATCTGGTTTTGTGTTCCAAACCAAATCACCACATTTAAGTCAAGCCAAGTTCAATGGCATCTCGGTTTAAGTCATTGTAATATGATGATGATGTCCCATTTTCTCAACTCTTCCTCTATTATCCCTACCAAGGGGTTGAAATAAATTGAAAGCGATTTCAAAATAATGTCATTTAGTTTGTGTCAATTTGTATAGGATACAAACTTGATGAAATTATCTCAATGTTATTTACACTAAGTTGACTTCTTGGAAAAATCAACATTGCAAATAATTGCAATTCCAAACTGATTTCTATCCTGACCATTACGCAATGGGGGTTGTAGGGAGAATTTGTTTTTATTTAGAACTGATAGCTGACTGTAACCCTCTTTTAAAAGGGTTTTTTTTTATAACTACGGAACAAGTAAAGAAGAAGTTAAGTTAAAACGCTATAACTGAAGAATCAGCGCTTTGAATGGGGAAAGTTACGTTTTCTCTGGAGAACGAGATAATTAACACTGATGGTATCGTTATACAACTTAGTCTAGGTATTTATAACAGTTTGGCCAGAAAACGTAGAATTGAAGCTCAAAAGGATTGTTAATGGCGTATCTATTAGTTAACTCAAACATAGCCGAGAACTTGGCCCATTAACTTGACCCATATTCTTGTCTAAGGCGTTTTCCAAGTCCTTATCCTAACTCTTGTTCTCATTCCTTTCCAAATCCTTAACTGAGTACTTGTCTTGTACAAAGTTTCTTTATCCTTTTGCTTATTCTTATCCGTATGCTTTCCCTTGTTCTTAAACTTGACCTCATCCTTATCCTTATTCTTGTATTTATCGTAAAACTTATCGTACTAATTCTTGTTCAAAACTTGTCCATATCCTTGTACTTTCAACAAGTTTCTTTATATTTTTCCTTATTCCAATCCTTTCCCTTGTTCTCAAACTTGATCTCATCCTTATCCTTATTCTTGTATTTGTTATAAAACTATTCCTAATACTTGCGCAAACCTTGTCCATATCTTTATACTTACTCTTACCATGAATTTTTATTCTGATTTTATTGTTTTTATTTTTTTTTTTTATTTTGTTTTAATCGTTGTATTTTACCTCGCAGATTTCCAAATAAAATTAAAAAGGCATTTTTACTCGCTAAGTATAAGAGCTAAGAAAAAGTTAGGGTACAACAGTAAAGGTTAATTCTTTGGCCTTATGACAAAAGTGAAAAAAAAATTAATCATCGTGTCGAGGGAGCTGCTTAAGCAACGAAACTGCAAATTTGTTACATATAATTATTACTCGCTGAGTAAAGTTGCTATGGTTAAAAATATTATAGGCCAGTAAAGGCCGATACTTAGCCCTCACGACAAAAATAGGCATTAAGTTTATGATGTCATGAGGCCGCGAAGAGATCCGCATCAGCACCAAAAATGCAAAACTCATGCAACGGCGTTGCATAGAATTATGTTAGCATATGCGCTACGGTAGGAATAATCAAAAAAATAAATAAATAAATTGTGAAAACGCCCGGTCGTTAAGGCGGGAGCTTATGCAACAAATTTTAAATAATGTTGCATGGAATTATTACTCACTCAGTACAGGTGTTATAGTAAATTTTATTAACCAAGGCTTATTCTAACCAATTAAATATTCGTTTTTTACCATTTTAAGGATAATTAAAAAATTTTGACACTACGGAGTCAAATGCAACAACAATAAAAAAAACGTTGCATGGGATTGTAGCTCCGAGAATATTGGCGCTACGATTAAATTAATGGAACGACAATAAATAGCAATAAAGGTGAATTTTCCGGCCACAAGATACAAATAAAAATAACACTTTATGTCATCATGAGGCTTCTTAAGGAACCGCTTAATTTTTTTAAATCCTTTAAATGCATCATTGTTGCAAGGATTTATTGCATGACACTTAGCTAAGTGTTTATGTACAAAAGCGAAAGAAAAGTGAAAACCAAACGCAAGGGCAAAGGCAAAAGCAAAGGCAAAGGTAAAAGCAAAAGCAAAAGTAAAATAAGACGAAAGAGTAAAGACAAAATTATTTTATATAACATCATTTTCTTGTTTTTTTTTATTTTTATTATTTTTTTTTCTTGTATCATTTTATTTTTATTTTGCTTTTTTTATTTTTATTTTAGTTTTTTGTTTCTATTTTTATTACTATTTTTATACTTTATTTTTATTTTTTATTTTATTTTTTTTATTTTTATTTTTTATATATAAAATATATTATTAATATATTTTATTTTATTTTGGTTTTCTTCTATTTCTATTACTTTTTCTATTATTATTTTTATTTCTATTTCAATTTTTATTTCTATTTCTATTTCTATTGTTATTTCTATTTATATTTCTATTTCTATTTCTACTTCTATTTGTATTTTTTTTTTCTATTTCTATTTTTATTTCTATTTTATATCTAATTTTTTCTATTTATTTCTTCCTCTATTTCTTTGCTATTTCCACTTCTATTTATATTTTTATTTCTGTTTTTATTTATATTTCCTCTTTTATTTTTATTTTTAATTTAATTTTAATTTTATTTTTATTTTTATTTCTATTTCTATTTTTTATTTCTATTTCTATTTCTATTTCAATTTCAATATCTATTTTTATTTCTATTTATATTTCTATTTCTATTTTGTTTCTATTTCTATTTTTGTTTCTATCTCTATTCCTATTTCTATATCTATTTTTATTTCTATTTCTATTTTTATTTCTATTTCTATCTTTATTTCTATTTCTATTTTTGTTTCAATTTCTATTTTTATAATTATCATTGCTATTATTGCAATCCTTGTTTCGTCTTGTAAAAATTTAAACTTCTTCTTAGATTTTTCTTAGAAGAATTTCAAAATCTAGCACATTTCATTCCAAAATTTTGTGTTTCCAAAAGTGTGTTTAATTAACCCAATAGGCCTTAATGGCTATCAGATGCATCATGTCATTATTATAAAGAACAATTAACTAAATATTCTTTTAAATTTCAATTATTTAATTATTTTGATTTGGCTATTATTAAAACCTATACTTAATTGGACTTAATCTTAGAGTATACAGATTTTATTCAGCCCTAGAATAGAAAAAATTTTTATTTTTTTCCCCATTTAAAACCTAACTGATTTCAAGAGAGAAATCCCCATTTTGTAGTTATTTTTTTAATTTTTATTGACGAAATAGCACTAAAATAACTATTTATAACTTTTACACGCTACTAAGTTATGAGCCTGAATAGATTACATAAAATTTTTTATATCATCCTACAAATTCAAAAGAAGAAAACTGTTTAAAGTGGAAAGAACTCTTTGTCCCCATTGTAAATGTAAGATTCAAAGTAATCTCAGTGAACAACGTGCTTTTGTGGTTTCCTTGTCAAATGGTCTTGTCGCTCCCTGAAGACAAACAAGTTGCGAACAAATAAAAGTGAAGATTACTGAATATAACATTGTACAGGATACTTAAAATGGTTTGAGCGATAAGAAGCTGACCACCGTGCGAATTCCAAGATATCTACGCTATATAATACTTGGCATCCTACCTGCCTTCTTCCTTTATTAACACAATAGCATAAAGAGTGCAGTGAAAAATTGCGTCCTTGTGTTATGACGCTTGTCGTTGTTGTTTTGGGTCACTGGCTTCGTAAAGGATATTGGCAGTTGAGCTTATTTGTTGTGTGTTCCGAGAAATCTCAACAAGGTATAGATGTCATATTGTGAGCTTTCCACACAATGTTTGAATGCTTTTCACACGTATTACAGGGGATTTATAATATGACTTATTTAGTAACAACTCAATGGAGGATGTTGAAATATTCGATAAAGTTTATATAGAAAATATAAAATAAATAAAGTTTAGAAAATTTAATTAATATACATAAAACTAATTCACATTTCAAATATTCAAATTTCGAAAATGAATTAAAAATATAAAAATCCAATATTCATGTAAGATTCATATTTTAAATTCAACATTTATTCACCTCAATATTCTCTTTTTCACCACAAGCAACACACCTTCTACGCTACACAGCAATCGTGCTAAATTTTTCATGCAAGGGTTAATAGATAATAAGCAAAACAAGATAAGCGCTGTACTGCAATACTTAAACAAGGACAGCAATAGTACACGACTATGACAATTCCACAGAGCTGCCACCATTTTTCCACTATTGAGAAAAACTTCGTTCTAAGCATACAGGGTGGGCCAAAAACAAGTTTTTTTTTTAAATGCAGTAAAATGATCACAATTAAATTTTCCCATATATTATGACTACTAGTAAGAGCAATTGCCATTGCCATTAAATATGGAACACAACGTCGTTCATTATGACTTTATTAGTAAGAGCAAACATTGCCATTAAATATGGAAAACAACGTCTTTCAAGTGGCCGCCACGGCTAGCTTCGCAGTAGCGCATTCTGTCACTCCAATTATCCAAGACCTTGTTGAAGGTTTCGGGCTGTAGCTCACGGATTGCTTGGATGATATTGGCCTTAAGAGCTTGAATCGTTTCCGGATTGTTGACATAACATCGGTCCTTCACAGTTCCCTACAAAAAAAAAAACACAGGCGCGTCACTGGACACACGAGACATTGGACACACGAGAGAAGCAAAGCATTTTCGCAATTTCATAGATTTGATCATTTAATGGCTTTTTTCGATTCAAATAATTTATAAATTTTAACATTTTCTTGTTGCAATAGACGCATGCAAAAAACAACATCAATTCTAAGAAAAAAGGTGTCGGAAAAAAGTGTTGTTTTTGAGATTTCACTCCGGCAAATCACTGAACGAAGCGTAAAAAGTTTCAATAATCTTGATTTATTTTTTTCATATTAAGGTGTATGTTATCTAAGCGATGAAATTTACAAATTCGCAAGCAACCTATTTGATTTTATTTTTCTGAAAATTAAAAATCCACTCTTAATTTATTCTATGCAGAAACCTTTTGTATTGATTATATCGTTTTAATGAATTTGTACAGTAACCGAGACAATTCAGGTATGATATACGTGTAAACTTTTCGAAAAAAAAAAATTAGCTTTTTTTTTTTTTAATGTGTTCTTTATAGTTTTAAGAATATACATACACATTTTTAAATCGATATTTAAAAAAAAACAGAAGTTATAACGGTTTTCGTTAATCTTTGTCTAAGCTCCATACAACAAACAAAAAACTTCAAACGCAATTTCCTCGAAACTAGTTTTTTAAAACGGTTCGATAGATAACTCGAAATCTATTGGTTCAATTTCAATGATTTTTTTGCATTTTATTTATTATTTTGTCAATTGAGCATCCTCCCTAAATTCAAGCATCTATTTTTTTTTGTTTTTTTGATCTAAGCAAAAAATCGCGCGAAAATGTATCTATTTTTCGAAGTTTTTACTTCAACTTCCGCCATAATTAAAAAAAAAACCCGGGGGTCTTGCGTAGGGGGGATGCTTAATATAAGGTCCATGCTTTAAAATGTTATTTGATTTTTTTGTTTCCGATACATGGGAAAGCCCATATCCATCGAACCGTTATGGATGTCTCTTTTTCAATGCCATTTTCAGCGCCCCTATATAAAAGCCAGAACTGTATTTTAAAAAAAAAATATTTTTATAAAGTATTTTTTATGTACAATAACCTGTATAAATTTAAAAAAAAAATAATAACTTCTTATGTCTAAAAAAATTTTTTGAAAACAGCTCCTGTTTTTGGTTGTTACACGTATATTATACCTTAAGCAAGTGACAGCTAATATTCTTATGGTTAAAATATTTTGGTGCAAAATTGAATTTGTTAGAGTAACATTTACAGCATTTATTTTGCATTCGATACTATTTTTCAAAATTGTCAACTTGTAATGTTCATGATATTCGTAATTTTTATTATAAAACAGTCTTGCTAGGAGAGGACACTGCAAAATATTAAAAGAGAGAGTTAACTACAAGTGTATAAAAGAAGCCTTAAAATTTAAACGAAAGTGACTTCCAAAACTTTATATTGCATACAGTTACTTTATTTTCTAAAGGGAACTTTAGTGAAAAAAATGCTTTAGAGTGCTTTCAAAAAATACTTAATTTTCCAGTGAAATACTGTCGGGGAAGATTGCGATTTGGCATCGTGAATGGTTTCGTTATTTTCCTTCAATAAGAATAAGAATGGCTGAAGCGAAACCCAATTAATCGATTTGTTTTCAAGGTATCAATTCCTAAAGGTTTTTTAAGATCTTTTAAAAAACCGGCAATTTTTTTCTTAGTATATAACCGATATTGATGGTTTGGTATTATTTTTAAGCTAATATAGTAAGCTTTTAGAAAAAATTTAAATGAACCAACTCCCTTGAGTATTTTGCATAGCTGTTTGTGTGTTTGAATAGTATAGTAACATTATAAAAAATGAATTATTTAAGTTTAAGAAGTTATATATCATTTGATATAAATTTATATTTTTTTTAAAGATGTTTTTATGATTAAATGATTTGTCTTTACACGAAATGGTGTTATTTCAATCATATATATATCTTACTTTTTCTGGTCTTATAACATAAATATTAAATGTAGTATTAATTAAAAATAAGAAGATATAAACTTTTACGTATCCAATGAAAGGTAAAACTTTATGCTTTTTCACACATTTGGCTCACACCAGGATGTTGAGATATCCTAACCTAAAAGTGCAAAAACACTTGTTAATCGTTATTTTTGAGATTTTATAACAATAAAAGGTCAATTTGAGCCGTAAAACATAACATCCCAGTTAAAAAGTACTAGTCATTCCCTTCAAAACCCACTTTTTTTAAATAAAATATATTTTTAGCTTTTTAATACTACAAATTTTTCAGAAAATAACGGCTTTATCAGTAATAAAAAGAAAACATTCTATAAAATCTCTTCAAAAATTCAATATATTGCTAAAATATATTTGATTTTTATTTTATCTGAGAGATAATATAATTATCTTTCCAATAACGTGTCAATATTTCAAATCCATTGGATGATGGCAAAGATATAGATGTATTTTTGAAAAGATATTGAAGAAAGTAAAAAATTTTAAAATAGTTTTATTTCTTTCCTTGTGTTCTTCTGAACAAAAAAGAAACACTTAAATAGTGGTGCTCCAGAAAGCGTTATCGTGCACATTGTCGTGTTGTGTTTACAACGAATAACTTGAAAACAGTGATTACTGAGCGCTCACTAGCCATGCCCTACTGCGCAAGTACTCAAATAAATAAACCAGGTGGCAACGTACAACAGCTGTTTTATTTCACTTGTTGTTGGCTTGCCTCAAACAGCTGATAACCTAAACGTCATTAATTCAAAGCAAAATATTCAAAGTAGAAGCTGATAAAGTAATAAAGCAAAAGCAAGTATAAATGCTTAACATAATTAAATATTATTGAATGCTGATAAATAAAACTGGCGGAGAGTTTATTTTTCCGAGTTTATTTGTTTGTTCAAGTTGTGCGCCGGGCTCGCAGTGAATCTCGCGATAGAAGTTGGTTCTCTTCCATTTGCGGCCATAAATAATTGCGTACGCTACGTCTAGATTGTGCAGCAATAAAAATTGGACAAAAATAAAAAAATTATTTATTTCGCGAATGTAAAAATACAAAAACTGACAGAAGCTTTAGTCAAGTTATCAGTAGATATTCCAGAAGTTAAATTAAAACCACAGCTGGGCCAGCTGCTTGTCCAGAACTACAGCGCTACTAAGAACAACATTTGCGCTATCCATGAATAAAGATCTGAGAACGTTTTGTATTTTAATGCGTTGAATAAAATCCCACTTAAGGTAAGTAGCTTTCATATATTTTGCAAACTACCTACTACATTAAGAAATCCAAGCATAAAAATTAAAATTCCGGCGTATGCAAAATAGGAATAGTTTAACATTGAGGCACAATGAACCGACTATCATTAAGCGGCTTGGCTTGACCAACGCGGCACACTTACGCGCTCCACTGAAACGCTTCACTGAGACTTTGCGGAATAGTTTAAAGAAAAAAAAAAAAAAAAAAGAAAACAATGAAGTGTTTTGAAGTGTTTCATTTGCTGTGAGCTTCGCCGCTACTGCCGTACAGCCTCCAACTATTGGACAAGTCCATGCTCAAAAGCTTGCTACTCCAGAAAGGTAAAAAATGTGAATATTAACGCAAATGGATTCACCAACTCTCTCTCTTTTTCCTCTCTCTCTCTCTCGCTCCGCAGAATGTTTCATAAAATTATAGTTTTATTGGCATTTATTTATTAATTTAAAAGATTATTACTTTTCTCATTAAATGCCATTAAAAATATACATGATATGATCAGGTTCATGATAACTTCATGGTAACTCATTTTGAATTTTTCTCTCCAAGTATGCTGATTAATTTAGTTATTATTTATATGAAATTAGATAAGGTTTGATATTTGTTTTGTTTTTTTTTTTTTTTTTAGTTATAAATCAAACAATTTCTTATTTATGCAGCAAACTAAGCAATAGAAAAGAGAATAATAATTGATAAGCGCCTAATAGCGTGCTGATAATTTTCCACTTCTTAAATGAGCACAAAGTTCAACATAAATTAAATTAAAAGGCAGAAGCAAATCAACTGATTTATAATTCAACTCAGTTAAGATGCTAGCTTCTGTAGAAAGCTGTTTACTAAATACTAAGCATGTAGCAATCATATGATTGTACAAAGGAAAAGTAAGCAGTTGTTATTCTTGAAATTATACATTTTAAATGAAAGAGCAAAATTCGTTATTAACTCAAGTTGTTTCGAGTTGCTTCAAGTTTGTTTGTTTCAGAAACAATCAAAAGTGACACCGTTCATTTGTAAACATTTTGTTCAAATTTTCAAATTGTTTGACCATAACGCCAATGTGTCTAAAGTCACTTATACTTCAATTTTGTCTGAATTAGTAGTTGCACCGGTTTTCTAACAACTTAATTAATTGTGATGTTAATTTTTTGATTTTATTGCCAACACCCAATAAAATTTTTCCAACGCTATTAGCGATTATGTTATGAGCTAAAAATTGTTTAGCTATCGACTTAAATAATTATTTTGAGAATTTGCTACACGTTTTCGTGTTTAATCTTTTAATTTACTTGTAGATAAGTTGTTAAAAATTTCACGCTTTTACATTAACCCGGGACCTCTGGGGTGTTAGCCGAACAAGCCACCTACCTTACTACCAGGCCACATTAAAAGAAAATGAGCTCAGGAAAAAAAGGCAATTATCTTCAAAAATATTTATTCAACGGAAATTTTGTCCGGGAACTTTTTGAGTAAAATTAGCTAATGAGCAAGTCTCATCTAAAATTCTCATAGAACCAACAGTTTACGGGATATTTGGAAAAAAACTCTTTTTCGAGACTACTTCACCTTACTATGCCTTACAAAAGTATTCGGAATTGTTATTTTTTAAATCCATGCCCACATACATTGAAGTGTATATAAAAAATCCTTTAGATTAATATACTTTTTGGTCTGAACCAATTGTGTGCGTCCCCCGAGTTGCATTTTTGTGCATTTTTGAGGAACTATTGTACTGGAGACCAACTAAAAAAAAAAAACTAATATTTTGGAGACCAACTAATGGTATCATATATACATGTTAATTTTAATTTTTATTATTATGTATTGTACCTATTTACAGTGGCTTCTCTGCGTGATGTTACGATTTGGCGTCTCCTAGTTAAAACTTGGGTCCCATTGTCAGTGACAACTCTGAATTATATTCTAAAAAAATACACAAATCCCAATGTTGGTCATGTAAATTGTCAAAGTTTGAAGCCTTTTTGTTCGTCAAAATTGGATGAAATTATATGTATTCTGAATTGTTGTTATCTGGATATTTTTGGTGATTCCGAAACTTGGCTAAAGCCATACATATCGAATAACGTAATTGATATTTCAGACTATTCTTTTTGTCGTAATGATCGTCCGATTAGTAGAGGTGGTGGAGTAGGATTTTACATATCTAAAGAAATTAAATATAAAATTGTTTTTCGTTCGTCCGAATATGGTATCTGTGAGTCACTTTTCATTGAAATATGTCACAACACCCAAAAAATTTTAATTGGTGTTGTGTACTTACCCCGTGTTGATATTGCATCATTTGAAAATTCATTAGGCGACCTTATCGTAAAATATTCTAATGTTGTTATTGTTAGTGACTTCAATCATAATGTTTTTGATATTTCTAAGTCTATCAGTTGGCGACCTTTGTGTTTTCTATGCAATTTGTCTTGCGTGCATAATTCGCTACCCACTCACTATGACGTTCATCATAACTCATCCTCAATTATTGACTATTTCTTCGTCAGTGATCCAAGTATGATAAAAACTTCAGGGCAAATGCTATCGCCTGCAATTTCCCACCATGCATTAATTTTTGCGTCTTTTGATTTTCCTGCTTACTGTGAAAACGTGTTTATTGAATATCGCAACGCTATTAACCACGAAATAGTAAATTCTTTCATGACTGAAATGGATTTTAGTGAACTATATTCTACCAGTGATGTCGATATACAGATTTTGTTTTTAAATTCGGCTTTAGCTAACGCCTTTTCTCTAGTTCCTATTTCAAGATATAAAATTTAGTTTAGGAATGGAATCGACATATATTATAGAGATTATATATGCTAAATCTTGCTTTTAAGGCCTATCTACTAGACAGATCACAAAGTAATTTGAATATATTTTGTAGGTATCAAAATCTTGCAAAATCATTTATACGAAAAGAAAAAAGAATCCTTGGGTCCCGATTATTTAATGGTCAAAGCTCCAAACAAATGTGGAATACATTAAGCAACTGGTTGCTTACATTCAACTACATTAACTGATGAATTTGACGTTAATTCAATTAATAAATTTTTTGTAGACAACCAAACAGCAAACGCTGATGAACAATTCAATTTTGAGGACTACGATGATTTAGATGATAGTTTTTCATTTAACTTTTTTCAAAAAAGTCAATAAATAATAGTTATTTGTTGACCGATTGTTTTTTTGGTCAAAAATAAAAGTTAAATATGACTTTTATTTTTCCGGTCAAATATAAAAGTTAAAATTTGTCTTTTATTTTTTCGGTCAAAAATAACAGTTAAAATTTGACTTTTAATTATTCGGTCAAAAATAAAAGTTAAAATATGACTTTTATTTTTCCGGTGAAAAAATGAAATGTCTCGGTGTCGTTATTGATAGGCAATTCAATTTTAATTCCCATATAGATGTTTTAAGTTCCAAAATTGGATTCACCCTAAGAAAGCTTTATAGTACCAATTTGTTTTTGCCGTTAAATGTTAAATATAAAATAGGTCATGCTCTTATGTCTTGTATAACGTATTGAAGTGAATTAATAGTCAATAAGATTGTACGTTTTGTGTATGGAGTTGGAAGACGTGAACACATATTTGCATATGTCATTAAATTCTTAAATTGTTCATTCCGAAAATTTTTAAATATAAGGCTATTACTTTCCTTTTATAAGCTTGTTATAACAAATGGTCCACACTACTTGTTACAAAAAATCGTTTTTAGCCGTTTTACCAGAAATAAACAAATTCTTATACCCAGAATAACATCCGCTATTTTTGACCGTTCATTTCTTGTACGCACAGCACATTATTGGAATAGACTTCTTATTTCCCTACGTACTTTTTCGGGAACCTCAAGAGCCTTTAGAAGCAACCTTTTGGAATATATTCATTAAAGTATAAAAATTCTTTTACACTGAAAAAAAAAAGTTAGCTTAAAATTAAACACAATGTGTTCACAAAATGTGTTGTTAATTTGACTTTTTTTTCATATGTTTTTCAAAATTTTTAAATACATTTGCTCTTACTTTGACGAAATTTGTAGCAAGCTATTTTTTAAACACAAATATCGTCAAATTAATAACATTTCAGTGTAGAAACAAAATCGTTTTTTTAGTAATGTTTATTTTTTATTTTTAACTTCTGTCATTGTTTCATTTGCTGCAATCTCAATTTCATCTTTACTGTGAAATCTTTAATTTATTTCTTAATTAGTCAGGGAAGCCATGTTGTTTTTAGGTACACTTATATATACATTAGTTTTAAGTTATGCCTCGAATGTACATAAACTTGTAATATAGTAATTGGCCAATAAGGCGTGTTACAGGGTGTTACAAATGAATCAATAAAATAAAATAAAATAATAATGGTTGATATAAAAATCAAAATCAAGCTTATCAATCAATGTCTTAATATTAAAACATGGAACGGTAAATTTTCATCCCATTTGACAAATATTCTAACGAGATTTGACGGTATTTTCAAAGCACTGAAGTCATTTAGATTAAGACTGAATCATTTTTTCCGCGTACACGATTTGGTCTTTGGACTTTTCATTTCTTATCCCTAAATTAAAATAGTCTCGATGAGAAAACTTCATTACAAATTTTAAGTTAAATTCAATTCAAACTACCCTGTATATAATTTTATATAGATATTTTAATCGATTTCTGTTTTAATGTAAGCTTTTAATAATTTCATCATTACATTTGAATTGATTGCAGTAGCATCTAATTATGACATTAAAGCTAACCAGATGTTGCAAATAGTTACAAAAACCACAACAAAAACAACATCTGTATGCAAACTATCTTTAAGATAAATTAATATCTACATTGTTATAAAATAATATGACAGTTGCTTTCGCTTCAAACTAGCTACTATTGCTGAGTTACAAGTGCACCTTAAGTTTCAAAACAATTAAAAAGAAATTAGCTAATAAAACAAAAAATTAACACATCGCTGGACTGATGGTGTTTTGACCTTCCCGTTGAGTAAATGTATTATTTTTTTTTTTAATTGTATTCCATGACAAAAAAAAAATAAAAAAATAAAAAGCAGTATTTTTCTCACTGCAATTAATGACGCTCATAAGGAAAATAAGTTCAGCTAGTTAACTACTTAGTTAGTTTGACTTACATAGCTTAACTTCAAACAAGTGTCGACAGACAGAAGACTAGGTGAGCTTACGGTGTGCTATGAGGACAGGTTTTTATTAAAATTTAAGACTCATAAAAATTTTGAGATATAAATTCAAAGTTTAACTCGGAAAACCAACCATTTTATTTTTGAAGTTTTTGTGCTAAGATCGCACTTTGTTTTTCTGCAATAAAAACAAAAATATATCGCTAGCAAAATTAATCTAAATAATTGTTTTATAAGATTAAAAAAAATTCTAATTGCATAATATTAATATTGCGTCACCTTAGGAACTCGTCTGTGTATACCCCTATCGATATAAGACGTAAACTTGTAATTCAGCTTGTTGTTCCTGTCATAACCTATTCTGAACTTGTATACAGTAAGTTAGACTCGCGGTCTCAACTTAAATTGCAAATCGCATTTAATCATGCTACCCGTTATGTCCATGGTCAACGTAAATTTGACCATCTAGCCCAATTAAGGAACTCTTTACTTGGATGCGATATAACAAGCTATTGTAATGCCAGAAACTGCATACTTCTACATAAACTTATATACCACAGAACTCCTTATTATTTATTTGAAAAATTGCAATTTGCTCGATCTAGTAGAAGTCAAATGCTAATTATTCCTAGCTTAAACTACATAAACTCCACAAGATTATTTTTTATTAATGCTGTTAGATTGTGGAACTCTTTGCCCAGCCATTTAAAGTCCATTCCATCACTAGCACAATTCAAACATGCAATCTTGAGGCATTTTTCTTCACATAATGGTTAAAAATATCAGTTCCATAGATCTATACTATTTTTTATCTATTTCTCTTATAGCTATTTTCCAACAACTATATTTTAAGTCTTAGTCATTAAGAATTTTTTGTTATAATATACTTAACTTATTTTATGTTAGCTTAAAGTTGAAATGTCTTACTTTTCGTTGTGTATATTATGGGTCATATCTTTGTACTATAAAAGAACCGAGTTCTTACTGTACTTATGTAGTGAATATTCAATTAAATTAAATTAAATTAGAAAAAAAAAAAAAAAAAAAAAAAATAGAACAAGAATTGAGCAATATTTTTCGAGCCGGATAGTTCGTATGTGTATAAGATTATTTTCGATCTTAATGGTGGTATTTTAAATATGATATGTCTTTTTGTGTCCCCTATGAGACCTTCCTTGCATGTTGAATGTTGTAAATCCAGTAAGTAGTTTTTTTAGTTTTTCTAGTAGATTTTTCCTTGCGAAAAACATTAAGCGGTTGCCTCCGTGGTGCTATGGTGCCGTTAAAAAAAATTATTGGCCATTTCAGCCCTTGAAAGGACTTTGACCGAGCTTCTTATGATCAAATTGTATAGTGCATGTTATTAAATGTATGCACACAAATGATCGAGAACGGAACCTACTAGGTTTGTCGACTCCGAACGGCTAAGGCGCATGTTCTCAATAAACTTTACTCTCTGAGGCTTGCTATTGTCTGCAGAGAGGAGACGACCGATCAGAAAAATTAATTTCAATTGAAAAAAACTTTCTGTTGTTTTAACTGGGATTCGAACCTGTGCTCGCATTGGCATCAAATGGTCCACAAACTGTTTAACGCACTCAGCTGCGGCCGTCACACAATGCCATAAATCTCTTTTTATTTTCGTCTACATTTTATCTTCGTCTAGCAAAGTCTACATTTTCCATTTATAACATTTACGATTTCTCACGGGTTGAAAATACCATGCAACGCCGTTGCATGATTTTTGCATTTGTGATATTGAAGTAGCTCTCATAATAAACTTATTCTATTTTTATCGGTAGGACTAAGAACAAGTCTTTACTGACGTAAAATATTTGTTACCATAGCTTCTACACTTAGCGAGTAGTAATTACATGCAACAAATTTGCAGTTTTGTTGCTTTGCAGTCATCTCCGAGTCTTAATTTAATTAATTTGGTTTAATTTGGTTGTCATGAGGTCAAAGGATTGACTTTTACTGTGAGGCTATAATTTTTTTCTCTTAGCAACTATGCTCGACGAGTAACAATTCCATGCAACGATATGCATTTTGGAAAAATTCCTTTTTTAGATTTTCTGGAAATCTGCGAGGTATACGTTACAATGTCACGTCAAATCGTATGTTTTCGCAAATCTTACAGTCTTATTGTTTTTTTTTTTTTTAATTTTCTTTCTCGTATGTATCTTCCTCTATGAGGAGAAGAGCTGAGCAAAAGCAGCTTTACTTAGCTAAATCGTTTTGCTTTGAAGTCTTTGAAGCGTAGATATCAAGGCTAAGGATAATACATTTTTTTTTTAATTTTATAGCTGTTCATTATTGATTGTGAGCTTATCGCTTGCTTATCTTAACCCCACACCCTTTATATTTGCCAGATTAAGCAAAAATTAAAACATTTCTTGGGACGCTATTGCTTCAGTTTCTTTGACGGGTTTCCAAACGACGGATAACAAAGTTAATACGGGTAGCTATTGTTGAATATATGTTGCGCAAAAAAAATCTTATCTTCATCTACCATAAACATAAATCATAAAATCAACATCATCTAAGATAAGCTAAAAAAATCAATGTTTAATGGGTTTTTTTGCTCATTGACCAAAAACAAAATCGCATTTTATGAATATAACGTGTTATATAAATGTTTTATTGTGTCTAATTGAAATTTTTCTCTTTAATTCAGTTTATGTCTTAAGCGCCCAAAATCAGCGAAAACAACATGACGAATTCTCAAAGCAAACTTTTCACAACTGTCGCATGTACCTGTAAAGAATTTCAACATCCTTGGACGGAAAAATGTGTCAATGCCTCGGGGGGACTGCTTTTGGCAGCTACACCCTATTGCCTTCGTATCTACACAGTGGTTTATGCGGTAAGCTCCACAAATCATTCACTTAAACTCAAATTTATTTATTCTTGTCCATATAGCTTTCGCTGCTCATGCGCCATCGCATACCCACTCTGGAAGATCTCAAGAAAACGCTCAAAGGCATCGTGCAGTCTTCCGGTTTTTTGGTCACGAATAGTATAACCTTCGTACTCTACAATTGCTTGCTGCGTAACCTAATCGGCCTGTATTATCTGCCAACTGTGGCTTTTTTGCCTGCCTTTCTTGCCAGCCTGACTGCAATTATTATTGAACGTCCTGCACGCCGTCCACTGCTAGCCTTATATGTAGCCAATGTGGCCACTGAAACGATCTGGCACATGGCTGAGTCACGTAATTGGGTGCGCTCAATGCCACACGGGCAAACCGCCATATTTGGCATAAGTATTTCCATTCTTCTGTATTTTTATCGCTTGGGTTTGCATAAAACAAGCTGCAAGGATTCCTTGTTTCCTATTTTACGAATTTTTGTGGGCAAAACGGAGGAGGGTCCTCTCCGGCAGCCACTATCCGCAACTTCTTCATCTGGCTCTGAAAATGTTGATCCTGCCGCTATACGCTCACGCAGACCCCTCGATTTTCGCAGTATTTCCTGTTTGGTGCAGATCTACTCCCGCTTTGTAGATGCTATTAAGAGCAAACATGACTCGTGCTTACACAAAAAATCATGCTTGCATTACGCTGTCTTGGGTGGCCTAAGGCCCTTTATTGGTGGCATCAGTTTGCAAGTGGCGCTGAAATTGCTCATTAATATTAAAAAAATTTTCCAACTCAAGATGAACTGGCGCAAACAAATATTCAACCGCAGCACACTTCAATTGGGCATCTTTATGGGTTCTTTCTCTCTTCTATACAAGGTGAGTTTGAATTGGTGATGGTGGTGGTGTCGGTGTGTTTGTGTGTGTGTGTGAGTGTGACTAATGTTCTTCTATTTCCTGTTGCAGGCTGTTTCCTGTGCTCTGCGGCATAGTTTTGGATATGATGATCCATTGTTTGCCATTCCTGCTGGTTTGATTGGCAGTTTGGCATTCACGCAATATCCAGATGTTACCGTTGCGCTCTATGTTATGTGGAAGATGCTACAGGTACTTTAACTAAAATTTAACACTTAAATTAAGCCTAGAAAACATTAAGAGTCCTTAAAAACTGCGTATTGGCAAATATTTTTGAGGCTTCATCTATATTTTTACAACAAAAAAAAATTAAAGTTCTGACATTTCATTTCATTCCTAATCAAACGCTTAAAACAATTTTCAGTTTAACGTCAGTTATTTCTAAAGGAAGATTTAGGCAAAAGCGGTTAAAATTAAAGCTTAGTTTAGAAGATGTTTTCTAAAAAATTTAATTATATACAAAAAATTTAATTTGCATGTTAATTTTACATCATATTTTATTACCTATGTTTCTTAAGTAACATATAGTGCTGAAGTTGGTGTGCTTAAAAAATTATGAAAATCGGGCCACATCATATCTCGGCTCCAGTTCGCCTGAACAAAAAAAAAAAAAAGAAGAAATGCATTTGAAAATAGAGCCTTGGAATAAACATCCTCTACCAAAATGGAATAAAAATATAGAAAATTAAAAATTAAGAAGAAGCAGCCCCCTGAAACCCGGTTTGGTGCGACATTTAAGCACCAATTCTGAATAAGAACAAAATTAACCCATTTTAAGTTGTGACTTATTTCTGGCGTTTAAGTTGAATTTTCAGCTTTAGTGTATTCAGAGACTTATAATAGAATTTATACACATATTTTTATAGAATATTTTAACCCGTTATATCCTTGTTTTTTTTTTTTTTTTTTTGTTTTCTTTGCTCTTTATCATTAAAGGGCTAAAAAGACCCATAAATTCAAAATTTGGAGGGTTAAAATGTCCCACAAAAATGTTCCTCGTAGTATTTTTCATAAATATTCTGAACACATCTTGTACCCAAAATGTGAGGGTCACATGATTTCCTACGTCGATTCACTATAAGAATGTTCAAAAGGGGAAAAACTTAAATCCCCCCTTAAATAAAACTCATACGTTAACTTTGAAAATTTTTCTTGTACCCTCTATAAGAATCCGTTGTCAAAACCTTGTTATTTTTTTTTTTGTTGAAGAGTGTAATAAATTAAGAAAAAAATTCTATTTTTAAAAAATTATTTGTCTCAAACGATCCCAACCAGAGAAAAGTTTAACATCGGCATTTTTTGGTTTTCCAAAGGCTGTATGTAGTTCAAGCAAAACTGAAAAAAGCATTTTGCCATGCTCAATATAAAGCAAAGTAAACACAAAAAATTGGACTGTTCACGATTAGATGCATTAAGTCTTGCATCATAGCAAATATAAAATATATTTGAACCATTTGCAAGCATAACTAGAAATTGTACATAATTTCATTTGCTACGCCCTTGCATTAATACTGTACCGAAAATCGACTACATATGCAGGGTGGGCCAAGTACAAGTTTTTTTTAAAATGCAAACCAGGTTCTAATTTCTGAACGTTTCTTTATTCATTAAATTCATAAGTGATCTTTTCTCATTGATATATATATAAAAAGGGGAATTATATGAGTTTTATGTTAAAATAAAATATTAAATATTAACCCTTTCAGCACCAAGTTATCCCTGGAGGCGCCTAACATTCCAAACTTCGTTGAGAATCAGTTTTTCACCTAAATAAGCTGAGTATGAAGTTTGAAAACTGTATTGCTTTTCTGATAGGTACTACAAAAATTTTTACAAAAATTTAAAAAAATTTGTACAAACTCTAGCGGTCTAAATATCACATGTTTCTTCTAACTATAAATGTAAATAAGATCTCTTACATTCGTACTTGTATATTTATTTCCTTTGGCTTTAGAAAATTTTCGGGAGAGGTTGAGAGGTCGAAGAAATATCATATTAATTTTCGGAAATATTTAAAAATATAATTTTTTAATTTGCTCTTTTTTTGAAGTCGCGTAGTCGCGCACATGAGTTGACTCGGAATAACTTTGATAGGCATGTTATAAAAATTAATTTTCGTATTTTTGATTTTTTTCTCTTACGTGTTAATCAATTTATATATTTATTTATTTAGAAACAGTTATTAGTACATAAGATACAGTTATTCTTTTGCGTAAAATAAGTAGTATATCATGTATCTCGAACAATCATTAAAATGAAAAAAACAAGAAAAACAATAATTAAACAAATAGCTCAAATATTAAAAGTTATTTACTTAAATTAAATTAATTAAAATAATAATGCCTACAAGAGAATGCATTTCATAAAGCGAAGTATTATAGAAGGAGTGAATTAGGAAGGTAGAAGAGTAGAAACGAGAACTTAAGAAAAATGTACAGATATAAATTGCTTGAAGTTTCGTGCGTTTGATATAGATTTGATAAACCTAGGCAAAGAGTTCCACAATCTAATGGTGCTTATAAAAAAAGTCTTGAGGAGTTTAAATATTTAAAGCGGGGAATTATAAGATTTAAGCTTCTAGATGATGAACAAAATTGAATTTTAGAAAATAGATAGTTGGGGATTTTTGAGTATATGAGCTTATGGAGGAATATAGAATTTCTTGCTTTAAAGTACTTTTCTAAATTGCATCCTAGAATACGATTGCTTAGACCAGCAACCTGGCTAAATCTTCTAAGTCCGTAAACGTCCGTAAACTTGCAGTTTATGTAACGAATGGGAATCTAGTTTACTAAACACCACTTCAAAATAATTTATAAAAGGCATAATCAACTGTATTACTAGTTTGCGACGTGTTTCTGTTGGTGTTATCTGAGCAGTCATTCGTAGATTTCTTAAGATATAGTTAATATGGTCAACACATGAGAGCGAGTTGTTTATTCGATACCCAAGATTGGTTATTTTTCAACAAACTTTAGTGGTGTACTACTTATGTATAGGGTAGGAATATCATCAATTGAGTAACGAGATTTTGAAATTGGCAACACAAAAGATTTCAGTGGATTTAGTTTAAGCTCTTATTCACTACATTTCAATATATCATTAAAAATTTATTGTAAAAAATCGGGGGGTCCCAAACTAGAATTAGAGCCACAAACTCAAAAGTTGCTTACAGGCAACTTTGGGGCTGAAAGAGTCAATAAATAAAAATTCTTTTTCGTTAACATACATTTTTAACCAGTTTCATTCTTTTCTTTGAAATTTATGTGAAAAAAAATCCAGAAATTAGAACATTTCAGAAATTTGAACCACCCGTGGAACAAAGTAGTTCTAATTTGTGAGAGTCTACTAAGCGCTCCGGCGCTTAGCGAAGGACGCCCACTTAATTGGTCATAACATTCGAACGAATTGAAATTTTTATTTTTTACTTTGAGAACATATTTTTGAATTGTTTTATTAACAATTTATAAAATAAAACAAAACTAAATTTTTCAAATTACTTAAACCTCTTTCCCCCCTAAAGTTTTCAAGAACTAAGCCTTTTTTAAAAGTTACTCTAATGCTTACTAGTCAAAATGACTTTTAATAAATATTTTTATGTGTCTTATATTTCTTTTGCAGATCATTTACAACTTGGGCATCGAGAAGAAGATTGTGCCCAAAATATCGGGTTTCACCATATTTTTGTATTGCTTCAGCACAGCAATGCTCTTCCATGCTGGCATTATGGAGCCGAAAACATTGCGTTCAAGCTACTACAAATTTCTGCAGGCGATTTCCGGCGATAGGTAAGCTCATTCCTACATATATACAAATACTTTTATTTAACTACAAATCTGCAGTTTATTAATTTTTAACATATGTTCCTTACTCGTCTAGACTTGGTAACTTTAACTTTGTGCCCTTGGATGCTTGGGGCAAAAATACCAGCCAAAATGCTAAGGAAGTTTTGCAAAGCTTGCATTTTACCGAGAAGAATTTGCCTAAATTTCCCTTTGCATTTTAAGATAGCAGCAACAACAACAAAAACAGCAAAAAAATAGAATATAAAAAAGACACTCTCGGAAGCCTTTTCTTGTAAATTAATAAAAATCTGCACAAAGCAACCTACACGCAAACACAAAAACACACATACATATATACATACACACATATGTACATATTGTATATCGTGTAGGTATTTAATATACTTAGCTTAAATTTAATGCCTTCAGTTTTTTTATACTTTTAATTTTTGGCTGTTTAGCCTGATGAAAAGGTATCTGGGTTAAAACGAGAAAACAAAAAGAAAAACAAAAACATCAACAAAAAAAAAAAAAAAATAATTATAATAAAAGTAGCTGCTCACTGTGCTGGTTTTCTTCTTCTACTTCTTCATCTTGAGGTTCACTGAGCACTCAAGCTAACTGCTTATGTTTATATCTAAGTTACATACATATATACAATACAATACAACACATAAGCAGTTAATGCTTTCAGCCTTACTTCAACGCTCAACGCTAAGAGATTGACTTATTTTTTTATACGACATAAATTTAGTTTTAAACAAATGGCTGCAAGTAACCGAAAAATTTAATCTTAAGTTATATCAACTGAATTATTTTTATTTTGTTTGTTTTTTTTTTAAATTTTGTTACTTGTAAATGAAATTTTTATGCAAAATAAAGATGAAAACTTATGCTCAGCTCTCTTAGCTTTTGTATTCCGGAGCACAACCATTAAAGGCTTCGTTTAAAAATATTATAACTGTTTTGAGTCCATTACAACAACAAATGTGCGCCAGTAAATAAGCAATGAATCATCCCTGCAATTGGACTTAAATACCCTTGGCGTGCTCTTTTGTTGCTGCTGCTGCTGGTGCTGGTTCTGATGTTCCTGGCATTGAGCAGGACATGTAGTTCTCAGACACACACACACACAGAGACACTTCCGCCGCAAGCAGCACAGCTGCGCGCAATTTTGCATTAACTTTAAGCCAATATTAGCAGCATCATTTAAGAAATAAAGCAACAATATGGCCAACGATAATGGACTGAAATAAATATTCAGCACTCTGCTGTTATTGCTGTCTTTGCATTTTTCTCTTTTTCTTTGTTTTTTTTTCTGCAAATATATCATTTCTTTAATCTAGCATAGTAGCAACTGCAAGTTTCAGTCAATCTTATCATCTTGCTTCTTACTCAAGCGCAACAACTTAAACAACGGCTTTTGGTAGATCTTGGAATCTTAGCTTTTTACTTGTTCAGCAGCACCAGCTTAGAAAAATGCCTCATGAAAAATTAAGCACAATAAATTGTTTATGCTCGCATTAAATGTTTTTAAGAGAGCTTTCCAAATGGCCTCAGTGGCAAGGGTTTGATGAACTTCAATCTGCCTAGCGATAAGAAGTGCTGTGATGAATGTCTAATGTAATAGTTAAATAATTTTGAAATATCATAAAATGGCAAAATATCAGAGAGTGTCTTTATAATTAAGAAACCTATTCCGTTGCCTTTCTATTTTTCCCGTTTTGGATTCATCTTGAAAGGGCTCGTTTTGTGAGTTCTCTGTGACCTCAATTAATAGTTTTTTATTGCACAGTTGAACAGTATTTTTGTAACAGAGTATTTTTTTTTTTATGGTAAAGGGTGACCAATAGACCGTCTCGAAAAAATAAATTTCACCACACACCAGCTAATCTAAAGCATTATTGAAAGAAAGTTTCGTAAAAAAATTTTTAAATACCGAACGTAGGAGTCCCGTATCGACATATTTCTTTTTAACTTCAGTACTTACTGACCGATCTTAAAAAATGATATGTCTATGTTTTTGTCTCTAGGACTCATTGACCTCAGCTGACCCCTTATAGTACTGACCCACCGGACCTCGGTTTCTACCACCTTAAGGTACGATTTTGATTTCAGATATGGAAACCCCGTAAATAAACTTTAAACTTTTATCCAAGAAATTTTCGCTATTTCCACTAGAAATATTTAAAAAAAAAATTTTTTTTAATTTTTTTGCAAAAGCTTGAAGCAGTGAAGCAAGCAGATTGTGGTCGCTCCAACAACGGCAATTTTGCTTGTTGACATAACCGCTGATCCAAAAATCTTAGCCTCGTCGGAGAAAATTATTCGAATTTTCAGCGTTGTCATGGTCGTTCGACTTCAATTTTTGCTTCAGCTCAATCTTTTACGGATGTAGGCCCAAATCCAAACACAAAATAGGTCAGATTGACTCTCTGGCGATGCCCAATTCAACGGATCAGCGCTGAATCGATATTTCTGGCCGCTACGGCGACTATGTTTTCTTCAGTTCGCACCAATATCTGTCTGGTTGTTGGCTTAAGGTCCGGAAGAATATAATCACGCTCAAACTTTTCCACGGCGCGACTGAAGTCTTGATAACGACCGACCTGACGACGAAATTCACCTATTGTATTTACAACTGAGTTGAAATTTTGATAATAATTTTGATAAATTTCCAGACGTTTGGCAAGCGTGAAACGATGCATGATGAAATAACAAACTTTACTGAATATTTTGACAGCCAAAAGGAAACTTTTCAGTGGAGGTAATTAAAGGTTGTCAAATTTTGGGATGACGCATTATCCCAATCGACTACAGTAGTTTGTTTTTTGATTTCAGACCAATAGCAAAAGCTGGGCGATGGCAGCCGTTTTACGACTTCGGCAAAAACAGCCTTCGTGGAAGGACTGTACCGCTGCCATTTTGTATAAAAAAAATTGGTTTTATTACCAGACACATGTCATTAAATTATGTCAAAAGTGTAAAATGACTTAATTACACAGTGCAACACGAAAAAAAATAACCATATACGGACACCACTACGTGATAAAAGACTAAAAAAAAAACCCGTGTCTCCCAATTTTTCCCAAAGTCATGCACGTTTTTGTTTATGGGCCGCCAAAGATTTGGGGCCTCGGTATCATTTTCGCAAAAAAGTGATCATTTTCTCGGGCTCAAATCTTGCAAACCGGTTTGCTACCTATGGACCTGAACAGGAGAAAAAAGGTAAAAAAATCAAATTAAAAAATTTTCGGCAAATTTTTCACTTTTGCGTGCTACCTAAACAGTGTTAAGAATCATCTCTAGGAAGTTTATATGTTGTAAAAATTTGTTTATTGAGATCTAAGGTAAATTTTTGTAGTTGATTGTTTCCTTGAATTATGAACGGTTTGCTACCTATGGACCTGAACAGGAGAAAAAAGGTAAAAAAATCAAATTAAAAAATTTTCGGCAAATTTTTCACTTTTGCGTGCTACCTTAACAGTGTTAAGAATCATCTCTAGGAAGTTTATATGTTCTAGAAATTTGTTTATTGAGATCTTAGGTAAATTTTTGTAGTTGATTGTTTCCTTGAATTTTGAACGGTTTGCTACCTATGGACCTGAACACGGGGAAAAAGTTAAAAAAAATCGAATTTTTTTAAGTTTTTTGCGAAGGTGAAGTTTTTTTGATTTTATATGTTCGCAATTTTTGTTCTTTATGACAAGAGCTACAACTTTGCCTCAGAGAGTAAATCGAAATTCTGAACGGTTTGCAAGATATGAGCCCGAGAAAATGATCACTTTTTTGCGAAAATGATACCGAGGCCCCAAATCTTTGGCGGCCCATAAACAAAAAAGTGCATAACTTTGGGAAAAATTGGGAGACACGGGTCTTTTTTTTTTTAGTCTTTTATCACGTAGTGGTGTCCGTATATGGTTATTTTGCCATGACTTAAAAAATTACACACAGTGTTATTGTATCGCCCTCAAAATAATTCACGAAAAATTACTGATTTTCGAGCATTTACATGTATTTCTCTCCTTAATTGAATTTGTTAAGAAACAGCTGAAATTTTAAATTGTTTCCGTACTTTTTGACATATTTTCTCATTTATCAAATTACTCTCTATTACTCAAACTTTACTGGAAAGAGTACGGAAACAGACCTATTATTACAGAAGGAGATCTACAGAAGGAGATAAAAAACTGTTGAAGTAACAATATCATGGACTTCCGCTCATATTGCGCTTAGTACAATTTGTTAAAAAATATCTTAATTTAGATCTAATAGCTGGTAAAACTGTGGTGGTGACTAGATACGATACAACCGCAACAATGGATGTTTTCAAAATTCGTAACTCATGTAACTACCATCGTTCCACAATTCTATGTTATTGTCCCAGTGTTCAATAATGTCGTTACTATTCACGAAATTAATTATTAATTGAAGATATTCGATATCGCAAACTTGGGTTGTATTGGAGATACCACGCACCTTGTTAAATGTCCGCCCCATTGCACAGTGGCCGATAAGGCTAATCTAGAGGCAATTGATTAAAATTTCAATATTGATACTTTATCAAATTTTTTTTTTTAAATACTAACACGCCACTGATCGTACACTTTTCGTTTTGTTCTGCTCGCAATATTCGCACAGCCGTTTGCTATCAAATTCAACATATGTTAGTGAAACATATGTTGTCGACTTTTTTCTCGTGAGTTATTTCGATCAGCTAGTTTGATTTTAAGCAAATTTTGAAAAAAATTTAGTGCATTTAAATAAATAGGTATATATTTAATAAATAAATTAATTATTGTGATTTGTGATTACATGTTTTATGTGAAAAGCTATTTAAAAGTTGGCGTTTGTGAAGGGGTATGGAAATTACAGTTACTTGTGTTTCATGGAGTTTATGTTTTGAGTTCCGGTGAATTTGTCTGTTTATTTAAGTCAATGTGATTGTTAAATGTTCAAAATGAGTCGCTTCTTCCTGCAATTCTTTAACATACCACACATTTTAGGCACTATGTTTCTTTCTAATGGATTGTATGAGAGGAAGGCGTGTCCCTAAGATGATTCCAAAAATATTCAATAATGCACATCCTTGGTTGTACGCACACAAGTTTCATCTTATTATCCCAGCTCCTTCTCCTACTTATGTATCCTGATTTGCTTAGGTGTAGTGTATAAAAAATATTAATTTTAAATTTATATTAAAACTTATTTGAATGTTAACTTCTGCGAATTCTTGCACAACAACAACAACAAAAATTCTAGAAATGTTTAATTATACACATCACATTTCCGTTAACCACCATGCTAAATTTCATTTTGATATCTTTATTTATTTTGGAGTTATAAATATAATACCGCTAAATTAACTATTTCGCCCACTGTGCATTGGTGCGATCGGCATCAAACTTCACAGGAATACACTCAAGACTTTGCTACAGGTTCCCTGAAAATTTCATACAAATTATTTCGCGGTTTCAGAGTCTATACCTGACATACACATTATCATACACACATATATACATAAATACATACATACATACATCCATTTTTATATATGTACCAGTATTAAAGCTGTTGTAACCACTCAGAGTGAAAAAATACGATGTGTTCAATTTATGCACATCACTTTGTGTGCATACTTTCAGGCTGAATATTTTTAAAAAGCACTGTAATAGCAAGAAATATTTACAGCTTGAGCGATGTAAAGTGTGGAGCAGCATTCTTGCCTTTTATGTATTAAGATAAGATAGATCATTGACCTTTTGTACATATTTCAAAACAATAGTTTTTAAGAACTTCAGCCACGCGTCGGAACTTTTTTTATCTATGAACCAAGTATTTTAGATTCAGTCATGTCTGCCTTGGTAAGAAATGGGGTGATCGATTAGTTGAAAAGAAGGAGCAATCAAGTGAAACATTGGATTAGGACGACAGGAAGCTGTAGAAACAATTGAATTATAACCTAAGACAAGTGTCATGCCTTTATCTCAGTCAAGCTTCTCTTCCACCAACTATAACTTTTAAGGCAGTATTCTAGTCTAGAGGGAAAAATTTTGAGTTTTTTTTTTATAAATTAACAAAAAACAATTAAAAATATTTTTAGTATCCATTTAGTATCCAAAAATATATTAGTATAATATTTCAATAATATACAACAAAATTAAAAAAAAAAATAAAAATTGAAAACATTACTGGCTGGTAGATGGGGAGTGGTAAAAAAGGGTGCCTCCATCTTGACACGATTCCAATCCTTATAGTCATCTGAAATATTCTTTATAAGTAAGAATGTCGCTATATCCCGGACCAGGGAAAGAACAATTTTTTGCGAAATGGTGACCATTTGATTTTCAAAAAAAGTAATTTTTTTGGTTTTTTTTCAAAGTTTTGAATTTTTTTAAAAATATTAAAAAAAAATTTAAAATAATTGCAGACCTGTTCATAGAGGGTACCTAAAAAATGCCCACACCAAATTTTAAATAATCGGTCCATTAGAACTTGAGATATCATGTCAAACATGTTATGAAAAGTAGTTTCATCTGAACCGGTTTAGTTGTTGCGTCACTAACATTGTTAATAATTCGAATCTTAAGAAATATATTTTTTTTTATGTTTAAACTGTCGAAAAAATTTCAATTTTTTTAAATTTTAAGGCTATAATATCCCCTTAAGTTGTAAATATTTATGAATTTTCAATTTCAGTTGATTAGAAATTAGATAAAAATGAATTATGAATTACCACCTTGATCAAAAAGTTAAGAAATCCTTTCAAGGACATATTTTAGAATGTTTAAATTGTCGAAAAAATCCTATTTTTTTAAATTTCTAGGCAATAATATTCCTTTAAGTCGTAAATATTTATGAATTTTCAATTTCAGTTGATTAGACATTAGAAAAAAATTAATTATGAATTACCACCTTGATCAAAAAGTTCCCGGAATCACCACCGTTTGGCGCTCTCAGTGACCCAATTTGAGTAATCTTTTTTTTAGGTGGCCACATCTGTCATTGGCTTCATTCTGGCAGAAACAGCGCTCAGGTAGCGAAGTAGCATAAAGTGATACATTCTGCTGAATGGGTTTTCTTAAGAAACGTCAAACTGCAAACAGCTGTTCATGATTCGATTAAAAAAAAATTAATTAAAAGCAATATAATAAAATTAAATCGCAAGGAAATCATGGAAACGATATTTAATTAAGAATTTTTATATTAAAATGCTTATCTTATAATTTTACAGCACAAATTCACAACAAAACACTTTTTTCATCTGTCAACATCAAGTGAGCGCAAACCGCTCAATCGAGGTAGCATAAAATATTTTCGCTACCTAAAATGGCGACCGCTCAGGCAACATGTTGTGTGAGCGCTTTATGCTACATACCATTCAGCCGGAAAGTTGAGCAACAGTTGCGTAGAAAGTATCGGCCAGAATGCGACCATTGACATTCTATGAAATTTTCAGCTTGATAGCTTGACATTTATAAAGGTGACGCCCTATTGGGTACATCTGCGAATGTGCGTTTTTTCGATTTTGTACAATTTTAAAAATTGAATCGAATTCGCAAGAGCGAGTTTGTATTAAATTTTGCATTAAGAACGGTTTCAATGATGCGACGACATTGCAAATGTTTGAAAAGTGTTTCGGCAACGATACTCTGAAGAAAACATTCGTTTATCAGTGGCAGGAACATTGAAAACCGAAGACGAAAACATAAACAAAATCAAAGAATGGATGACCGTAGACCGCAAATTGCCCATTAGAGAGATGACAGAGGAGTTGGGCATTGCTTTTGGATCCGTTCGAGACATTTTGGTTAATGATTTGGGCCTCAGACGTGTCGCTGCAAAGCTGGTGCCTAAAGAACTGAATTTTATGCAAAAAAGGAAAACGCGTTGACGTCTCAAAAGACATGATTTCCAAAGCCGAATCCGACCCAACATTCATCAAATGGATCATTACTGGCGACGAGGATTTATGAGTATGACACGCAATCCAGACATCAAGCGAGTAAATGGCGTGCACCGATAAGCCGCTACCGAAAAAAACACGTCGTGTTCAGTCGAAAAAGAAGGCGATGCTCACAGTTTTCATGGATTATAAGGATGTTGTGTTTCATTAATTCCCTCCAGAAGGCCAAACAGTCAACAAGGAGTATTATTTGGGCGTTTTGAGACGTTTGCGTAAAGGAATTCACCCAAAAAGAACGGATTTGTGGGCAAATTACTTGTGGATCTTGCTCCATAATAACGCATCGTCGCACAATGCCATGGTTATCCGTGAACATTTGGCTAAAAACGAAACGAATACCATTCAACAATCACTGAATTCATTTGATTTGACTTTCTGTGGCTTTTTCCTATTCGGTCAACTCAAGAAACTACGCGTTTCAGCACCCAAAATTAGATCATGGAAAACTCGAAGATGGCTCTGATGGCCATACCGCAAATGGAATACAAAAAATGTTTCGAGGATTGGATCAAGCGCTGGTATAAGTGCATTGCAGTCGTTGGGGAGTACTCTGAATACAATATCGATTTTGATGCATAATCTTGTATTTTTAATTTCCTGAATAAATTTCGATAACTCTTTGATCAAGGTGGTATTTCTAACATTCATATCAATTTTTAAACCAAACAAAAAAACAATTATTTATACAATTTTTTTTAAGGCCAGTGGGTCATAGCTTTAAACCGGGTATGGGCACCACTACATTTAAAGCTTCTGTGTTGTTTCTGTGTTTGTCTTTTAAGTTTGCTCTGTTGTTGCGTTTTGTGTTGCTACATAAGCCTTTGCTCTCAATTCTTACTCTCAACGCTCCCAGAGCGCTCTCTGCCCATAGCTGCTTTAGACTCTAACGTTTAGAGTCAGCTGTTTAACTTATTATAAGAAAAACAAAAACAACAACAAACATCCTGAAGATAAATATACATTACAACGGCATAATGATAAAAATAAAGTCAAATCTCATTAATCACTGTAGATCTGCTTCACGAAAGCGATGTTGTGCTGGTACTTTCCTTGTTGGTGGCGCTGCTGTCAGGGTTCTCGCGCATATAAATGGAATATTATAAATTTGCTGCAGCTACTAGCTACTTGCCAGGATGCTGCTGCTGCTGCTTCTGTCTTGTAACTTATTTTAAGTCAATCCGTTTTAAAAGTAGTAAACAAGTAAATAATGCGATTTACTAGTTGCCATTCTCTGCACTTTCTTAAGACTGCATATGCAACAACAACAGCAACAATAACAACTCAAACAACAATAATAAAAATTTTAAAAAAAAAAAATCAGTTCAAAAAGGCTTTAAAATAATAGAGAAAATTATTAAAGCTTAATTAACTGCATAAAAGAATAACATTTCATGCTTACTTATGAGCAAGATTTGAGTGTACAGATTGTCAGTGTTGCCATTGTTTTCAGTTATTTTTCGAAATTTGCCAACAGCTTCTTGGCTGCTAGAGCTTAATGCATCTAATCAAATTTCACGCAGTTCTTGACACATCCCTCAACCGGTCCATAAGACCAGAAAATTACTCGAGATTTAAGCTCAGTCAGTCAGTCAGTCAGTTAGTGAAGAAATAACACAGAAAAAAATAAATAATATCAGAAAAGCAGATAAATTTTCAATGATGACAGAAACAAAAAGCCTTTTGGCCAAATCCTTAAGATTTATAACTCACTCATACACACACACACACACACAAACACGTAGTGAGAGCAACACAACAGCACATACAGAAAATTGAATTGCTCAGTTTTGAGTGTTTATCTGTCTTATTTGCTCAAGCAGAATCTGATGGAATTGTTGGCCCAAATGCATTGCATTTAATCTGCTAATGAAATTTTCTACCATCTGGAGTGTGACTCGTAGTGATTCCGTTTGTGTTTTCATCTTGCTATATAGAGTGTTTTCGGTACTTTTTTTTCACTTTCTTTTTCTCTTTTTTCCTGACTTCTTAACCCATTTTAATGTGATCGAAAATCGCACATTGACGCCTTCAAACTTTGTGTTATTCAATGTTATTTTGGTCTTCTTAACGGATTCATCTGAAAAATCATCAAATTTTCTTAGCCGTTCCATGAGTATGGAAACATTTTCTTATTTAGTTAGTAGCCAACTAAAAATAGTCTTAATTCCATTATATTAGGCACCGACTAAATTCAATGAGACTATAAAAATACCTAACCTAACTAGGTTTAACTTAAGTTTAAGTAGGCCATTGACTTCGGCCATAATTGACATGTTTTAATCTGAAAGCGTTCTAGTGGAATGTTAGAATTTGATCTCTTGGGTCACGTAAAATGCATAACTTCTTCACTCCAATTAAAAAAAAAAAAAACTAAAAAATTTGATTAACAATTGCATTTTTTTCTTATAATTCAATTACTGATAAAGTTTCAGTGGCATGCGGCAAAAATTTTGATTGCATTGCGTGATCGGCAGCATTTCGTGATAAAACACACGAATTATAAGATAAAAATTACCTCTATAACGACAATATCTTACCTTCATTACTTCAAAGCTTATTTATTTTTTTTTTATTTTATATAATCTTACTCGAACAAATCTTAGTGCTTTATCTTGAACTAATAGATTACCCGCCATTACCCGGGGTATAAAGTTAAAAAATTCACTGTAAATAAATTTTCTTAGAATATTTATTTTTTGTTAAGAACGTACAATACCGGAAAGAGTTTTGGTCCGCTAACTTTTGGTCCTTATTACGTTCTCCAATTGAATTTTCGAAAAATTCATGTAATCATCCAGAATATGTACTAGATGATTCCATTCCTAAGTTTAATTTTTATGACTGAATTTAATTATTTTTAGCTTTTTTATCAAAAATTTCAACTACATAAGAGGAATCAGACCTCATTTTCCAAGGTAATCAACTTCTAATAACCCATTTTATGTTATTCTTTAGACTCCAAGTATTTTTGATTTCAAAATGTATATTGTATGCGTTACCTTTTTTCATGTACTGAAAAAACCATCATATCCCGCCATATGTCCAAAGCCATGACCTGCCATGTATATCCAGATTACCAAAAGAGTGGCTAAGTCGGCCTTGTAAAGGTAAACAGCTAAGATAGGTTTAAAAATTTCAAAAATTCCATTTCTCTTTATATATTTCATTATATTATAGTATTAACCGGTATTAAGCCTGCCACTGAGCCGGGAGTTACGTTTTTGGACGTGATACCATTACGTTTTACCGTGCAGGTTTCCAAAAAATTTTAATATAGAATTTTTTCCAAAATGCAAAAGTGTGTTGCATGGAATTGTTACTCAACGAGTATAGGTGTTATGATAAAAGAAATCACACGAGAGTGAAAGATAATTTTTTTGACTTTATGACAAAAATAAAAAACAAAATTAAAGACGTAATCGGGACGCACAGAGAGCTTCCTATGCAACGAAACCTCAAAATTGTTACATGCTATATTATAACGAGCTATGTGTAAGTGTTACGTCAGAAAATATTACACTCCAGTAAAGGATAGTTCTTATAGTTCTTAGCCCTCATAACAAAAATAGACAAAAAATTCATGACGTCATGAGGCCTAGGAGAGAGGCGCTAGAAGATAAAAAATGCATCAATCATGCAACGGCGTTGCATGGAATTATTACTCTGTGAGATTATGCGGACCGATAAATTTCATAAAACAAAATTGAAGAATTTATACTTTGCCTTCCGATAAAATTAAAAAAAAAAATACGACGTCGTCAGGTCACGTAAATTCAGGTCACCGCAAATTGAAGGTCTTTCGCGGCACTGCACTTTTCTACCTTATCGACGAATATTTTTGGACCAAAATGTCAGGGACAAATCTTGAATAGTTATGCTTTAATAATGTAAAAAACTTTTGGTCTAAAATAAAATACAGCTTCATAAGAAAAAAATTTATACAGAAAGTGTAAATAAATAAATTATGAAATTATAATTTTTTTCGAAAAAATGCCGGAGGACCTTAATTCAATGAAGATGCAGGAACAATGAAACAACGGTGCATGAATTTATAACTCCGTGACTATGTTAGCTACGATAAGTTTCATAGAACAACAGTATAGCTGAAGTTTACGTTCACATGATAAAAAAAAACATTAAAAAAATGGCGTCATGAGGTCACTCAGAGATCCTCTTAAAGTAACCTAAATGTACCAATGATTAGGACAAGCATTAGAAAAAGGATTAGATGAGAATGAGGGTAAGGATTTCGACAAAAATTAAGAACACGAATAAGATAAGAAGTAGGGTCAAAGATGATAACATGGAATTGGATCTTATTTAGGACAAAAATTAAGACAAAGATTGGGAAAAGGACTACGGCAAGGAATAGGACAAGGGTTAGAGCAAACATTTAGACACACCTTAAACAATATTAAGGACAAGATTGGGAAAAGCTTAAGAGCAAGAAATGGAACAAGGAATAGAACAAGAATTTTGGCATGCCAAGGTCAAGATTGAGGGCAAAGATTGGAAAAAGAAGTGGGACAAAGAGTTAAAGACTCGAACAAGAATAAGATCAGGAATTTGGGTATGGATTAAATCAATAGTTTGAGCAATAAGGAGAAAAATTATAAGGACAAATATAAAAATACTTATAAAGATGAGAACAAATTTGAAAAAAGGGTATATATAGTATTAAAGTATAGTCGATATTGTGTAAAGGTATTATAGGACAAGAATAAGAACAAAGATACAGATACGCTGTCTCGCCAAAACCAACGGGTGTTTTACTATACAGCCAACTTATTTTCTTTAAGTTCTAGTTTTGGACACGATTTCTCACTATCGAATGCACTGATCTTTTGTCGAATATATCGAACCAGGGTTTTTTTCTTTAATCACAACTTGTTAGCCACAACTTCGGTGTGGATTTTACTTCGCTTTGTATACAGCTCCACCTAAAACTGGAATTATATTTTTTCAAATTTTCAATCATATGAGCTCAATCATGAGCTATACTCACCTTTTAACAGAAAATATTTGGTTTTTTTTTTATAGCTTTCAGATAAGCTATCACTAGTGTATCCTTTTTTTCAAAAACCAAGTCTCAACAGCCGAATATCGAAAAATATTTTGTAAAAATTTAATAAAAATTTTGTAGTACTCTTGCTTTTTATGTAAATTAAGAATTGTTAGTTTGAACAAATATATGGAGATTACTTATAGGGAGATGTTATGTCCCCCTTTTTACTATTTTACAATTTTATCTTTCAGTTAGATAATATTGGCGAATTGACGTATTTTGTAGCAAGTTTCCATGCTTTTTATGGAAATTATACTGCAAATTCGATTATTCGATTATTCGATTTGTATGGGATTTGTTACGATCCGTTTTCTAAAGGCTACAATTCTGTTTCAAGAAAGATTTTTTAAGTGAATGATTCCATAAAGAGTTTATATGTCCTGTGATAAGGTAAATCGTATAAATTGTTTTAGTTATATGAGTGGTGCCAAGCCCATTATAATAACGTATTGTGGCCTTTACACAAAATTCTATGAAATCTGTGCCAAAATTTCATTTGAATCCACTGGTCGGTTAATTAGTGAACTCGGCACAAATAAACAAACATTTACATACATATACAAAAAAGGCTGTACACAAGGTCAGGCTTAGTGAGGTCTTAAAATAAACCCGTAATTGGCTAGACAAAATTAAAATTTTTAATAACTTTTTTAAAAATATCTCAGATTAGTCACATATTTATTTTCGATAAAATTTCCTCTATTTATATAAAAAAAAAAAAACTCAAGCTTATAAGTATCCAATTGCAGCAAAGTGAAAACGTTATGTATTCGGGTATAAAGGCTGTTTTAACAAGAGGTGTAAGTAAGTAATCTTTGGTGTAATACTTGCCCTCCCCCTTTTTCTAATTCTAAACCTTATCATTATCCTTATCCAAATTCTTAAAATAATAATTGTCCTCATTTTAATTTTATTTTTATTTCCCGATTCCCCGAGCGGTTCCCCCAGAGACCCTCATGGTGCCATTGATTTTATTTTTTTTTTATTTCATCACATGGCCGAAAATCTCAGCTTTACTGTCGTTCAATCAAATTTACTGATGCTGCAATAGTCATGGAGTTATAATTCCATGCAACGTTTTATCATTGTTGTTCCATTTTTTATTCATAAAAAACACCGCGGTTGCCTCCGTGGTGTCGAGGGTACACATTTTTTTTATTTTCATCATGAGGCCAAAGAACTAACCTTTACTGTCGTAAAATAAATTTACCTTAGCACCATTAGTAATCGAGTCATAATTCCATGCAACAATATTGAATTTTTGTTGCATAAGGTGTTATCTCCGCAACCTGACGACGCCATAATTTCTACGTAAGGCCTAGTATAAATCTTTCATTTTTATTTTATAACATTTCCCGTAGAACATATATACTCTTCGCGTAATGATTCCATGCAACGCCGTTGCATAATTGCTACATTTTCAATCTTGGAGCCGTTCTCTCCGCGGCCTTATGGTGCCATGAATTGTTTGTTTTTTTTTTGCCGTCAAGGCTTTTTCTTTACCAGCGTATGATAATTTTCTTCTGTTGCATCTTTTCATAGCACCGTTATAAATCTATGTAACAAATTCATAGTTTCGTTGCTTAAGCGCTTTCCTCCGCGTTTCCATGACATTATTTTTTTATTTTTTTATTTTTGTCAAAAAGTCAAAGTATTAGCCTTTGCTATCATAACATTATTTTATAAAATCACTAACACTCAGCAAGTAATAATTACATGCAACGCCGATGCATTTTAGAAAAATGCCTTTTTTCAGCATTTCTGAAAACTTGCGCGGTGAAATGTTACGTTGTCACATCAAAACAACATAAGGCTGTTGTTAAGTTGCTATTTTCAGGACATTTTCCCATTATTATTATTTTTTTTTTTATTCGGGTCTCAGGTAAAAAAGTATTTTAAAAACGTCCATATAGTGAAAATGTATCTATCTAACATACATACATATATTAATAAAAATAATTTTGAGTTTGTTTAACCAGAATACAAATCTAAACGACTAGACGGATTACGCTCAAATTCGGCACACACATTACCTTCATCCTAGATTAGGTTTTTGCATACTTAGTTTTGACCACGCCTCCTCCACCCCCAAAGCTAAGCAAATCTTGACACTTTAATTCAACCTAAACTAAAATAAATTCGTATTTGAAATAGAAACTCAAAACTATGTGATGAAAATCGAATAATAAAAAGGTTTTGATAAGTGTTTTCAGAAATTCTTCAGAATTGCTGTTGTCTTAGTCTAGTTATTGGAAACGAAACAGTTTGTTTTGTTTGTTTCTAATATTAATAATTGCACTTTGGTTCAAATCAACTACAGGACAATGAATCATTTGATACATTGGGAAATATGCTTCCTTTACATATAACGCAATTATTCTAAACCAAAGCGGAACTATAAAGTTTTGAAACAAATATTGCCTAACAATTTTCAAGAGCCACGCAAGTTTCTTGATTTGATGATGAAACTATGACAAAAGTATCGCTTTTCTTTAGATTATTATTATTGTTGGAATTTACACTGCGACCTTAAGATCTATTGTGACCTTTCATGGACTTCAAGAACCCGTTTTAGTTCAATTTTTGAGATAAATGCTAGTATATGTCTTATATCTCTTGATTTAAATGAGTTGTCTGGTATAATGGTGTAACCAAGATATTTCTGTCACGTTTGAACAAGTGCTTGACATTTGCGCAGATCCTTCTTGTCATCACTAATAATTCCCAGTTTTGTAAGGTTCAACCTACAGTGATCTGTTAGCAGTTCTGTGATGATTCTTAGATCGTTCTTTGCCAGCTTCATGCATTCTTTGAATTTCTTTAGGTCGTATGTCCCTAAGAGTAGTGTAGAGTGATTTAACCTGGTAGATTTCCGCAGTATTTTCCTGTTTTCTTAATGAAAGAGAGAGGATTCCTTTGGCTAATCCACAGAATGGTTTCGGACCAACAAGAGGAGTTGATGGCTCCTTTCTTTACCATTTTGTCAGCAATTCCGTTCTCTTTTTCCCTTTATGTCCCGGTACCCATAAGATCTAGACCCGGTTTTGTAGTCCCAGCGCATTAAATTTGTCAAGGCACTCCATCACCAGTTTTGAGGTTACCTGATGAGATTGCAGTACCTTGATGGCTGACTGACTGTCGGAAAGGATAGCTACCGGTATTTACGCTCCAGATTAAAGTAAACGCATCTGTCTATCGCGTATATTTCCACTTGGAATATGCTACTGTTCTTGCCCATGAGCTCGAAGTATTTGATCATTGTATATGTCCATTGCAGTATTTTTGGAGTGCAGTCACAACTTTTTCCCGCGATGGATCTGCAGATCATACATTTTCTAACAACCTTCTTCGATATATCGCTCAAATGTGTTTTCCAAAGTAGTTTTTGGAATTTTAGAAATACTCCCAAAAATTGAGCTTCCCTTTGGAGTTCTATTTCTATTCCATCTAGCTTTACAGGCTTAAGGTGTTCAAGTTTATATTTCCTCAAAAATGGCACAATGGTGGTTTTTACCGGATTTATGTTCAGCCCCACCTTATTACACCATGTTTTTGTCACCCTTAGGCCTATTTCAATTCTATCGTACAGGGAGTCTTTGAATTTGTCTCTGCAGATAAAAACTATGTCATCAGCATAACCCTGGAATTTTAATCCAGTTTTAGCCAATTCTTCCAATAGTTCATCTTCTACAATGCCCCACATTAGAGGAGATAATACTCCACCTTGTGGACATCCTCTTGATGTAACTGCTGCTATAGTGCTGGTACTAGTTTGTATTATCCTAATACTGAGTATGTTTCCCATCCATTTTGTAAGGGTGTTGTTGACCCCTCTGTTGGTTAGAGCTTTATGGCTTTATGAGAAGTATTGTCAAAAGCACCTTCAATGTCAAGGAAGGCATATAGTGCTATTTCTTTCATATCTTAGATTTCCTCAAGCACATTTGTCAGTTGATATAGTGCAGTCTCTGTTGATATACCTGTTCTGTTTGCATACTGACAGGAGTGCAAGAAGATTTTACATTACATGGTTATCTATTACTTTTTCTAGAGTTTTTAGTAAGAAGGATATTGGACTTAAACATGGTTATTCTTATGCCATGTCTACACAGAGAGTTAAGTTTGAGTTCAACCATTGCTCTTCACACAGAGATGCGTCGGCAGAATTGTGTTTAGTGTGATATTTCTTTGTTGACTTTTGTGTTCTCATATTTTTTCGGAACAGCAATCATCGTGACATCAATTCCACTTCAGGACAAGACTGCAACTATGCGTTCACATGCGAAGTTATTCCTTGCGCTGCGCAAATCGAAATTTTTATCGGCCCATACTGATATGAAGACCTCATCTTCTATACTTACGGAAGTTCTTTTCTTCGCTTTTTTCATATTTTGCAATAGTAAATTGCACAATTTTAGAACAGCTGTTTTTGACATTTCTCACCACAAAATTGTTCAACCTACCTTGTCATCTAAAAAGTTGCTCTGAATGTACCTTTTGATATGAACATTAGCAAACTTTTAAGCATTTCTCAAATTAATTGATAAACACAGAAAGAAAGTTGAGTTTCATTCTGAAAAATTGCACTGGGGCACTCAAGAGTTTATTTTGCATTCAATGGCAAAGTCAACTTTGTACTGGAAACTGAAACTAAAGTCTTTGTGTAGACCGCTTTTAAAAATAAAAAAAATAAAATTGAGAAGTGTTATATCCAACTATAAAAGCCATTATTTCGCAAAACATAACATAATAATAATAATGAAATTTTTTAATTCATATACTTAAAATATAAAATTGAACTAACTGGACACAACAGATGGAACTTATGCGAACAAAAAGCGCAAGAGTATTGAGCAAATACCTTTGTCATTCTCTCGCTCTAATTTGCTTAATTGTAGAAAATAGCAGAATATTTAAATGTAGATTAAGGCAAATTTCGCATCAGTTTCTGTTTTTATGACTGTCAATTACCAGTCAAACGCTAATAGCTCACCACCTTTTGACGTTCATAAAACTGACCAACATTGCATCTCAACAGAGCAGTTGCTCAAACGCCAAACAGGTGCTTTTGGCGCAGTGTTTACACTTGCGATCATAATCGTGAGCTTTTGCAAAAGTTGAGTGCAGTGCATTCAACTTTGACAAATTTCGTTTTCATCATCGTCATCATATCTGTACTTTGGAAGAAAAACAAAGAGTACTTATTTTTTCATTCTTCTTATTGTTTGTCTTTCTTTAACTGCTTTATCTCTTTCTTTGTTGTAAACAAAACGAAATCGCTGTGAAAATTGTCGCCAACAACTCACTCCGTTCGACGCATTCGTTACGATCAGTCGTCTTTCAGTCTGTGAAAATGTTCGATTTGAAAATCTGTTTATATCGAGTTTTTTTAATTGCGTTGACTTTATTTCTGGTTCTATTGGAACTAGTGAATGGTCTGGTCAATTATGTGCTGAAGTTTGTGCCGCTTAGCATCGTACGACCAGCTCATGTGGATGATAACGAGGTTCCACCGGAGCTTACTTTGGGTGCCATCAGCAGCTGGTTATTCGTATTTTAAAATATTTCAATTAACTTTTATGAATTAAGCATTTAATTTTGTTGAATTAGTTTTAAGCTTGCTTAGTTTTAAGTTTACTTCGTGTGATATGTTAAGTTTGCTCCTGAAAAGCTTTTAGTGTGAATGGCATTGCTTTTGGTAGTTTTTTGATGATGAAAGCAAACAATAAAAATCTTTGAATGTACAAATTCGGTATATTATGAGCTTTTTTTATTTGAAAGAAAACCGTTTTAAGCAATTATAAAATTAATGTTTCGTATCTTAAAACTAATGTTAAATTTAAAATGTTTAACTTATAATTCTATTCAATACATTTTAAATTCTTCAACTTTTTCCAATGAATTCAACTCTTTACAAGTGAAATAACTTTTAAAAATCGAATCAAAAACTTTTAACACTTCAAATTCAACTTTGTACATTTCAAATTCAAGTTTTTACATTTCAAATTAAACTTTTTTCTGTTAAAATTTTAGCGTTCATTTACATTTATGCAATGTCTACACATACAGTTTATTTGAGTTTCCAGTACAAAGTTGAGTTTTGTCATTGAACGCAAAATAAACTCTTGAGTTCCCCAGTACATATTTGCAGGATAAAGCTCAACTAAACTCACTTTCTTTGTGTGTTTATCATAACTTAATTTGAGAAATGCCTAAAAAAATGCTAATGTTCATATCAAAAGGTACATTCAGATGCAACTTTTTAGATGACAAGGTACGATGAACAATTTTGTGGTGAGAAATGTCAAAAACAGCTCTTCTAAAATTGTGCACTTTACTATTTGCCAAAAATGACAAAAAGCGAAGAAAAGATCTTGGGCAGGCATAGAAGATGAGGTCTTCATATCAGTATGGGCCGTTAAAAATTTCGATTTGAGCAGCGCAAAGAAGAAATCGCATGTGTACGCAGTGATCGTTGCAGCCTTGTCGTCAAGTGGATTTGACGTCACGGTGGTGGATGTGCCGAAAAAATATGAGAACACAAAAGTAAACAAAGAAGTGTCACACTAAACACAATTGTGTCGATGTATTTCTATGGGAAAAGCTATGGTTGAACTCAAACTAAACTCTCTGTGTATACATAGCATTACGATGTGCAAAATTCGAGCAAATATTCCTCACAATCGTGAGCCATGTGTGCGGAACATAATCGAAAATTCCAAGAGATTACTCAGTGCAAGATGTGAAGACAACATATCGACTTCGACACGGACGTTCAATCGAAAATATTGACGTAGTGAAGGAAAGAGTTGAAAATTACCCAATCGCCTCAATTTGCGATTGGGTCATTGGGTCAACAGCGAATATTGACAAAAGATTTAGTGAACAAGGACCGATTGACTCAAGAACTGCAGCCGACGGACCACCAGCACCGTACGTTCTCTGCATAGGCCCTAGAAAGCATGAATAGCGACTTTTGTTAAATAATCGGTTTTTCTAATGATGCTCTTTTCCTATTGACAGCTACGTTAATAAGCAAAATTACCGCATTTGAATATCCGAAAACTCGAGAGTTATTCAAGAGATGACAATGCACTCCACAATGAGTAACTGTTTGATGCGGATTGTGGGCTGGAAGAGTAAAGGTAAGGGTAAATTTTTCGAAAATGACGATGAAAGAGACAATACGGACACAGATGACCTCTACTTTCAACAGGATTGTTTTACGTGCCATACAAACAATCGAGTTATAACACACTAAGTTCCCTGGTCGTATAATTTTCCAAAGATACCAATTGTCCACAAAATTTTGCGATTTAATACCAAAAGACTTCTTTATCTAGGGTAATGTTAAGAGTAAGGTTCACGCTAAGTATCCGCAGACCGTTCCAACTCTCAAAACGAACATTGAAGATGCCATCGCCAAAATAGAATCGCAATTATGTGAAAATGCGATTGTACATTTCGAGAAAAGGATTGAGGTCTTTAAGCTAAGCCTAGGCTTTTATTTATATAATCTCCATATGTCTACTTTATAATCCAATAAAAATTTTAGAGACAGCCACACAATTGTTCGTTTCCTTTAAAAACCAAACGCTATACCTCTTGATGATACACCCGTCGTCATCAACAGGATATTTTAGTGGGACTATTGGTCCCAGACCATTATTGGGACTGGTGCTTAATGAAACTAGTTCTGAACTTTTTTAAATTTAGTCCATATATAATACGCTCTACTTGATTACCTCACATGATTTTTGACCTTAAAACAGTATTTTGTTAATTTACTGAAAAAATTATAATTTTTTTTAGCTTTGAACCAAGGATTTCAGGTGGAATACCTATTCAGTCAAGTCTGCCTAGGTTCGAAATGGAGTGATAGATAGTGGGAAGGAAAGGTAAATCAAGTAAAACACGTGTAGGATGGTCTAAGCGTGGTGGAAAGCCAAAGGAACATGTGAATTTGAATCAGAGGCAAGTGTTATGCCTTTACCTCAGTCAATTCAAGTTATAAGGCAATCTCATCCACAAACTTCTCTACCATCAACTACAACTTCAAGTCGTAAGTATTGATGAACTTTCAATTTCAGTTGATTAAAAATCAGAATAGGAAATTGCAAATGCGAAAGGTTTTTTAAAGCGTAGGACCATGGCCTGGTCGGGAATTGAACCGGGGACCTCTAGGGTCCACCGAGGCCGCCAAGTTTGTTTACAGAGTTCAAAGTATAAGAAATATAAGGTTAGAAAAAGTTGTTATTGTGGAAAATATTCTGAACAATTTGCTAACGTTTTTACTCTCAGAAAGAAAGTAGCTCGAATAACAGTGAGAACTGTTAAATTCTATCCAACAGACGAGTTTCTGCAATTTAACAGTCTGAAATGTTAAACTAACAGTGGACTAAGTAAAATAATTATTTTATCAACAGTGCAGACTATTAATTTAAAAACTCGACTGTTGAATGGGATTTAACCGTTTCACTATTATTTTTTTTTTCTGAGTACAGCCATTATCAGTACCGCTTGGTGACAATGGGTCGCGGAAAAACATTATCAGATGTTGGAAGAGGCGAAAAATGCTTGCACTTGCAGGAGGGAAATCTGTCACACAGGAAAATAGCAAATATATAAAAGGGCGTGATCCGTGAGTCATAAACAATTTTTGCCCCGAAATGCCCTGAAAACTATGGGAAAACCCGCAAAGAACGCACTGTAAAGGCAACTATCAGGAACTTCAGCCTCTGTTAGAACTGTTCAACGAATTATCAAACTGTGTCCCCACTTTCGGCGCAAAAAACTGGAAAAAGCAACCTTTTCTACTTCCACGATACGGAAGAGCCGTTCTAGAATTTGCAAGAACTCATGTAAACTGGAGAACAATGATTGGATGCCCTTTATTTTTATCCGATGAGAAGAAGTTCTGTTTGAACAGGCCAAATGGGTACCAGTAGGGTAGACTGGGTACGGTTGAAACATTTTAGCGTTTATCGGCCATTGCATCCGAATTAGTTAAGCGAGCGATGACGGAAATATTTTAAATAAAAGACCATATATTGATCTACTAATGGGTAATGTTATTTGAGATTAATGTGTTGTATTTTATGTGTAAAATCAAATTTTTAAAAATAATTTATTTTGTTTCAACCGTCCCCATGCCATAGTCGGTTGAAACACATGCAAATTATACATAATATAATAAATTAACATTATTTATTCATCGTCTCATATTATTTTACGACTCTTAAACTCAACATAAATATTCGTATTCGTATCTTCGTTCTCCCCTTGTACCTCTCAACCTCGTCACACACGGTGGCCAGATATTCACTTTGCTTCAACCGTCCATCATTTCAACAGTACCCATTCTACCCTATTAGTTCCATGATTTGAGAAAATCAGAGAGTTTTCTATCCCGCCGTCACTCTTCAGTTGGTTCAGTGATGGTATGGGCGGCAATATCAATATGTGGCCAAATTGAGTTTGTGGTGTTGAAAGGTCGGTAAGCTTCTGTAAATTACATTGAGCTTTTAGAAGTGGAAATTATTAACTTCAGTGAAGTGTTTGTAGGTAAGCCATGGATATTCCAACAAGACATCGCGGCCATCCATACATCAAGGCAAATGAATCAGTGGTTCATTGTCAATAATGTTCTAGTTCTAGAGTGGTCTAAGCCTTATCGCCGGATCTAAACATAATTGTAAATGTTTGTGGATGGTTATCCCGTCATATTTACTCAAATGGAAAGTAATATTTCAACAAATCGAACCTTTCTGAAGCTATTGAAGCTGCCTTTCTGTTCATTCATTGTCATTTTCTTTTCTTTTTTCTGTTCTTTTCTTCAAATCTGAAAATTTATTGCAATGAAATGGTACAAAAAGTCCTGCAACATTGTTTATAAACATCAAGACAATCAAGGCAGCCAAAAATCCGATTTATTTTTCTCTCTCTCAAATATTACACTCAACTCAATCAAATAACATAGCCAACATGTTGTATTGTTTGCTAGAAGAGTCTACTTAAAATATGTCCTGAAATTTAGTCCTGTTTTCATTAATGAAGGTTCGCGTGCTCTTTGAATCTTAACTCAGTTAAATCCTTGCTTCTCTTGGCACATGCTCCATGCTATAACATTGCTCTTTAGATTTTTGCTCTTCGTACGCTCTCTAACATGCTCGAGCTTTTCTCTGGTAGTGGTCCATGGTAAAGTCATTATAAGGCTCAATTATGTACGCCTTGTGCTAGTCCTACTATTGCGCTATACTTCGCGGACAACTCAATTCCATGTTGTCCTCTTGTGACCACTGTTGCATCTGTCGCATTCGTGCTCCGGCCCATAACTGGGTTAGTGGTACAAGTTCAGTTCTACATTGAAACGAATCGAAACAGGATGTGAATTTGTGAGCTGTTCGGGGATGTTGGCGTGTTTGTTTGTTTGTTTGTTCGGTGCTTCCCTGCCACTAGAGTTCATCGTATAACATGCGATGAGCGCTCACATGATGATGAGACGTGAAGGAATTGTTTTGTTTTATCACTTAATTTATTTGAAGAAGTCTTGAATATTTATTGAACCATTTATTTGGAAATGATTTTTGTTTTTGCAGGCACGTGTGCTCTTTAAAAAAATTTTTGATTTTTTTCTTATACTTTTACGATATTCAATAAATTTATGAGCTATCTTTAAAATTTAACGCAAGATATTATTATTCGCTTTTAAGTATGAAAAAGAGAGCATAAGAGTTCGATACAAAAAAAAAACGAAATTATCGAACAATTAAAGTCATCAAATATGAAGAAATTTTTGCTTAACCCTTGATTCACCATAATCAACATTATAAGCAAGTATTTATTTAAGTTGCTTCCAACGAATAAAGTTAGGAACTTTTTGAGCTGAGTCGAAATAATTTTACCTGTCATACTATTATGTCCAACATTTGTAAAGCAGCCTTTTTTTTGTATTTTTTTTTTTCTTTAATAAGCTTAGGAGCAACTTTGGCAAATAATTAATCAACTTCAAGGCGCTTCTAAGAAAATTTTCCGACAAAATATGCAAGGTGTTGATATTTAAGAGAAAAGTAATGAATTTTTCTGACGTTAATTCAACGTAATCTTCAGTTAATCCATCAGATTCAACAGCTTGTCTATGAATTTAATTAAAGCTCCATTATGCTGGGGTGGGAAACTTTAGACCGAAAATCAATAAAATGTTGAAAATATACTTTTCAAATATACATATTTCATTAGGATTAACTTCAGAGCGTGTTGTTATATTGATAAGAATCAGTAAAGTTTTAGAAGCTTATTGAAAATTGCTTTTTTCTTATTTTGCTCAAAAATAAGCTTCAGCCAGAAAGAGAAAAATTTCAATTCTTTTTATCCGAAATTGAAATAAAAACAATAAAAATTGTAGGATTTCAATTTCAATTTTGCTGCTAGTCAAGCGTTAAGCAGTTGTCATTCATCAATTACCGTAACCAACCGACTATTTGACTTGAATACTAGCCAAAAGTCAATATCATGAATGCGCTAGTATTTTGTGTGTTCAAAAAAATAAAGAGAAAAAAATAGATAAGTTTAGAAAAGCATGAGAATGACTGATTTATGTGATTAATAAAGCTAAAGATCTAGAAGCAGAAAAAAGAAGTTACACCGCGAATTGCCAAGATTTGAAAGCAGAACACAAAAAGAAAAGCCACTGAACTCAAGTCAGCGCTAGTGACTATGTCTGGCAGCAATGCAACTACAGGGTGACCCAAATGAAATTGTTTGTAATATTTCCTCTAATCAGACTTTTTACTTCACGTAAATAAAGATTCACGAATAAAAAATCTCTCTAACAAACAAATTTAAGCAATTTTTAAAATAAAATAACATTTTTCTCTTATTGTTATTTAATTTTAAAAATTCAAAAGCAAAAGCGATTTTGAATTCTAGTTGAACCCGTTCACTTAACTAAAGTGTCCTCCACAGACAGGTAAAGTTTTTTAATCGTACGCTGTGTTGTAACCACGGTTAAGCTATATTTTGTAAAGTGCCGTTGAAGATCGATGCTCTACGGATATTCCAGACCCTAATACTATGTTCATACACAGGCCGAAAAGCCACTTTTTAGCTGAAAAACTTCTTGTTAAAAAAAGGTTTTCATTTGACACACAGTAGTCATATGTTCTTATTATTGCGTTTTGTTTCATTGTTCTCAGAAAATAAGATGCTCCTATTGGCTACAAGTGTTTGGTGCCCGTTTCATTTTTTGGCCCATTTTATATTGTGGGTTGTAGTGATTTTGCTAAAAAAAGGTACTATCAGTTCTTCTTCAACAACTCCGTCAGAAATAGATATATCGGTTTATTGTCTTTGGCAAAGTTGTAGCTAACAATCCAATAAACAAATATATAAACAAAACATACCTGTAAAATAAGTTGTTGTATTTTTTTTTTTTTTAATTTATATGTCAAAAAAATTTTAATTTTTTTCGGTTTTTTGGGCATAACTTGAAGGGAATCAAAATTTTTCCTATACTATCTTCTACAAAATTGTAGCCGAAGAAAAATTTAACAACTCTTGTGATCTGAACGTGTCTACTACTTATAAAGCTCAAACAGATCATTTTTTAAGTGAAAAATAATAATTTTGGGCTGTTTTCGCAATTTTCCGACGATAGCTCCTAAGCTAAGCAACTTTTTAACCAAATATCTTCCACAAAATTGTAGCCGAAAAAAACTTAAGCAACTCTGTGAACATACTTATTTAATCTGAACATGTCAACAGTACTTAAAAAGCTCAAAAACGCCATGTTTTTTATTTAATATATCACGAATTCCACCAAAAAGTCAACCTCATAAGTCAAAAATCAAATTGTAAAGAGAGAATAGAAATTATATAGAATATATTCTATTGGATTCGGACAACACGTTTTAAGTTGAATTCTTCAAGATAACGGTAATTTTTCTTTGTTTTTTTTTACTTTCGCGTGGGGAATAAATTGAGCGAAAATTTTGCAATTTTATTTTGATATTTACCGTGACACTGTTTGTTACAACAATTAAAAAAAAAAATATTTGTTATAAATTTATTAATATTTTCCTAATAATCATACATATATAGTATGTATAAATAATTATCAACGACATACCGTGTTAAGAGCAATTATATATGTATATTAAGAAAATATGTGGCATGTGCGTAACAATATATATATATGTTTCAATGCAGACTCTAATATAAGAAATTTTTTACGCAAAATGCTCTAATGTGTGGATATTGAGATGGCAAAGCAGATTGAAAAAAATTTTTTTTACTATTTCCATTGAAAAAACTTTCACGCGTTTCGCACATGTTACACATTTTTCTATACAATAATATAGTTTTTACACACTACGGGGTCGTTCATAAATAACGTTACCAATTTAGAGGGGGAGGAGGGGTTTTAAAATGTATAACAATAAGTAATGATATGGGGGGAGGGGGGTCTCATATATAGCAAAGTGACCAAAATTAAAAAAACTCGAAAATATTGAAATTAAAACACCCTTCATTTAAAGAAATTTCCATCCTTACATCTTCATTAAACGGTCAAACGTCTAAATTGACGGCTAACTATTGACAAGTGTCAATATGAATTCTCATAAGTGAGTTTTATTTAATTTAACCCTTAAATGCCCAGTGTATCTTTTTGGATACAACCGAGAAAATAAGCTATTTATTTTAAAATATTGCAAAACTTAAAATGCTGAATATATAGTTTCACTCAGAATATTGCAAATATAAAACAAAAATTTAATTATTAGCATAACTTTGTTGGTTTGGGAAATATTGACCGTCAAATTAAAAATCACCGAAATTCATAAGTGGATTGATAAAACATTTACACGTTTTAAATAGACCTTAAAATTAATTAATAAAAATTGCAAACCAGTTTTCGCAAAAATTTCTTCTTAAGTAAATCAGTTGCAATTATTCGCAAGCTGTAACAGTGCCTGACATGGAATTCATGATATACTTTAATGAAGAAGTGCTCTCTTTAAGAAGTGCTCTATGAACCTCGCGACGGATTTATTATTTTCATGATGAATTGCAAAATCTTACTGAACAGAAATGTCAACACAGTTTGACATTCTCAACTGTCAAACCATAGACAAGAACCTCGAAACTTCTCATGCAGCTAAAAAAACACCCTGTATTTGGATTACCTTCAAATTTGTTAGACCAATCTCATAGCTCTTAAGGAAATTTTCCAAATGAACCAATGTGTACTTCTTCAAAGATTTGTTTTTTTCAAAATGTTTTCATTAGAATATAACTGCTATGAAACAGTTATGTTTTCCTAGGTAACATTAAAGCCTTGTTAAGAAATCGTTTAAAATATTTATAGTCAATGAAACTATCTTGAGTAAAATTGATCATCAAAAAATTATGATTTAATTCATGAAAAAAGAAACACATTATAAGCAATTGATACAAAGAAAATGATGGTCTTATTGGTCGATTAGTGGCGGTCGTGCCCGAACGTTCAATACCTATTGAAAGCACAGCGAGATCCGCTGTTCTAATCCCAGCTGACGCAGAAAGTTTTTTGATTGACTTTAAGGTTGGTAAGAAGTTTATTGAAAATTAGTTGTGTCAAAAAATTGTAAAATCCAATATTAAACATAAAAAAAAAAAAATATTGTTAAATTTCACCAACATGAAGAATGTATGGAAATTGGTATTGTGGATCTTATTATGTTGAAGGACTTAATTTCATCACTCTTTATCTTATCTAAGATCTTTAAGAATAATTATTTTTTTCATTAGCTCTTCTAGAATTAAAATTTTCAGTTGCAACACAATATAACGGTTTTAGTTGTTAGTTCTATATATTAGTTGTTAGTTCTATATATTGTTAGTTCTCTATACATATATACATATATGTTATAGAGAAAAATTGACTTCAGATTCATTTTCATTAAAAATATCAGAAAATTTTTTATTAAAATAATACGAATCTGAAATAATTACATAAACTAAGCAAATTTTACATCAACGAACTTCTAAAAAAAAAAAAAAAAAAATTAAAATTAAATCTAAGGTTTTAATCTGAGATACCTTTAACCCATTAATACACTAAACGAGCACTTTAAGCACGCAAGTTCAAATGTAGAAATCTAAAACTAAGAGTGGATAATTTCTTTCCAAAATCCGACCTCTTTCACATTCCGGGATTAGTTCGCATTAAAACTTTAAAAACCCAACTAATTTTGTCAAAGTTGACTTTTTTGTTTTCATTTTTTAATTTAACCTTATTTCCTTATTCTTCCAGTTCTCGCTCATAATGAGTATATTGCTTTGATTTTTTCGAAGTGTCAATTTTTTAAACGCAAAATTTAAAAAAAAAATCATCATTTGGTGCTCGATAAGGGTCGATTTTTACAAAAAAAAAATTATCTAAAATGAAAAAATTATAAGAAAAATGGCATTTCCCAAAAAATTCGTAATGGTTTTGTTTCTTTTTTAAATTTTTATGAAAAATTATTATATTTTCGGATAGTCTTAAAATACGTAAAAAAAATTAAAAAATTTAGCTAATTCTGGTTGTTAGCTTTTTCGTTCAATACATATTTTCTTTTTTTATTTTAAACTAGATTTTTCCCGGCGCGCGTTGCTGCACCCAGCAATTATATCGCAACATAATAATTATATTGGAAACTTTTCTTAGACCAATAGTTTAACACCACTGTCATTTTCCACTGCCCGTTACAGTTTCCCAGTAGCAGGAGATCACCAAATAGTAACTCCATTTTGAGTTTGTATATAAATACTGCTACTTTTACTTTCAAAGCTATTCGATAAAACAAATTGTATGGGTGGAGCCACACCCCCTTATATAATGCCCATCCCAGTTTTCTAGTAGATGGACATTACCCAGTTTTAGTACAGTTTCCGACAGTGAGCATACAAACTAAATTACCAATATGTAGCCAAATCGACGAAAACCGTAGGAAATATAGCATTTTTAATTGATTTGTGGGCGGTAAAAAGGGTATGACAGAAATTAAAACCATCTTGTGCTTGAAAAAAATGTACTGCCAAAATTTCAGCTCTATCGATTCAGCAATTTTGAAGTTTCCAGCCAACACACAGACATCATTTTGCTTTTTGTAAATATATTTTGAATAAATATTATTGACTATAACTTTTGATTGGTAAGAGATACTGAGATAATTTTTTTTAATAAATTATTATTTTAGCTAGTAAATTTATTCAAAAATATGAAACCACAATATTGGAAAAAAAAAATTTCTTCAAAAATATCAATTTGAATCACAAAAATGGTTTTTAATTTTTGCGTAAAATTGAAATAACTTTTGCTTATAAATGTTATAATTTTTGAATAGAGTTCAAAATTTACGAATTTGAATTTAAATTATTTTTACAACAAAAACAAATTTTGAGCCATTTTTAGAGCAAACTCCAAAATTTCAGACCTTTTTTGAAAAAAATATTTAAAATATATTTACTCAACTAACGGTATTTTTGCAATAAGGTTTTCATAGTATTTTGATGAAGCTTTAAGACAAAAAAAAATTTAACACAATATATAAAAAAGCAGCGGAGATATTTAAATCGAAAGTCACAAAATTGAATATCTGGTTGTTTTTTTCGTAATTTTGTGTAACGATGTTGCATTAAATATATCGTTGTAGTAAAATTTTTCATAGTTTTCAAGATATGTTCATGTTTTTGATATCAAAATAACGGAAATTTTTTAATTTTACTAAATTTAAGAAATATTTTATATTTTGTAAATATTTGCACATGTTACCTAAGAAAACAACTAAAAATATGCGATTTTGTAAAAAATTTGTTCTACAGCACCATCTGGTGTCCAAGGTGGGTCAAAGAAGATAGTGCTAAAAAACTCATCGTACCTGAAAACTACTATATACCAATTTTTATTCTAATCGCATGAGCAATTTGGGAGTTTTAGGTGGTTTTGTAAAAAATTTGTACTATAGCGCCCTTTGGTGTTCAATATAGGTAAAAAACGATAGCAGCAGAACACTCAACGTATATGGAAACCACTGTATACCACTTTTCATTCTAATCGCATTAGCAGTTTATGAGTTTTAGGCAGTTTTGTAAAAAATTTGTACTACAGCGCCCTCTGGTGTTCAAGGTGGATCGAAATTGATAGCCCACAAACACGCACCGTACCAAAAAACTTCTATACACAAATTTTCATGCTAATCGCATGAGTAGTTTAGGAGTCTATTGCGGCCTTACAAACATAAACTCCTTTTTTTTATATATAGAGATAATCCTTTTTGAAACATATAATTAATCCTTGAAAAGAAAATTAATTTTGAACTATTTTTTTATTTTTTTTTTTACAAAAAGGATCGACAATAAATTGTATGGAACCAAAAATGGTTAGAACGAGGGTTACTACATATAAATATATGTAAAGACCGAATTTTTTTCATTTTGAAAAAAAAAATTACAAATATTAATTTGAATTTTTCACATTGTACCACTTGAGACACGTAGAAATATTAGAAATATTCCGTGAAATAAGGAAAACAAACAAGTGCCGAAGAATTATTCTTCATCAAGACAATGCTAGATTGGGGCGATTTTGAGCACTCAATACATCAAATTAATGGTCATCCGACGAACAGCCCTGATTTGGGTCCCAATGACTTCACATCACATACAACCTGAGTGATCAACGATTTTCGACGCCGGAAGCAGCCATTGATGCGTTCAAAAATCATGCTTTGGATGTGTCTCAAGCGGAATGGGATAAATGTTATGATAAAAATGGTTCGAACGCTTGCAAAAATGTATTAATCGTGAAAGAAAGTATTTCGTAAAACATTCGGTCTGTATATTCAACCAGAAATATGTAATGGGTGTTTTTTTTAGGGGTTTGTTTTTCGAATAGAGATAAAACTGGCATTTTGTGGTCAAATCTGGCAACTCTAATGTCATTTATGTTCAGTTTGGTTTGCCATTTCATCATGAACAGGTTGACAAAAGAACAACGTTTGCAAATCGTGCAAATTTATTTCGAAAATAATGGTTCAGTTCGCGAAGTTTACCGCAAGCTCCGTCCATTTTATGGTCGACATAATCGTCCATCAGAGCAATTAATTCGGTTAACCATGGGTCGTTTTCGCACTACGTTTACTCTATGTGATAATACGCATCCGCAGAACCGTCGAACAGTGCGCACCGAAGAAACAATTGCCGCTATAGAGCAAAATGTTGAAGACGACCCGAATGAATCGATTCGCCACCGTGCACAGCAATTGGAGCTTTGTCCATCAACTTTATGGAAGATTTTGCGCAAAGATCTTGGCTTGCGACCTTACAAGATCCAGCTTGTGCAAGAATTAAAGCCGCGAGACCATGCAATGCGTCGTGATTTTGGTGAATGGGCCGAAAATGAGATTGATCTCGATGCTGATTTTCATCGCAAAATTTTGTTCAGTGATGAGGCTCATTTTTGGTTGAATGGCTACGTCAACAAGCAAAATTGCCGCATTTGAAGTGAAGAGAATCCACATGAGATCCTTGAGACGCCATTACATCCACAAAAACTGACTGTTTGGTGTGCTCTATGGGCTGGTGGAGTCATTGGGCCATACTTCTTGCGAAATAATGCTGGAGAGTCAGTTACCGTTAATGCAGACCGGTATAGACCCATGATAACCGACTATTTTGTTCCCGAATTGGATGGCATGAATGTGGATGAGTTGTGGTTCCAACAAGACGGCGCTACATGCCACACCGCGCACGTCACAATCGATTTATTGAAGAAAACATTCGATGAGCGCATAATTTCGTGGAATGGACCTGTCAATTGGCCACCAAGATCGTGTGATTTGACACCATTGGATTATTTTCTTTGGGGATATGTGAAGTCGCTCGTCTACGCCAACAAACCAGAAACGTTAGGGGACTTGGAGGCCAACATTCGTGGCGTTATTGCTGACATACGGCCCCATATGCTCAAAAAAGTGGTTGAAAATTGGACCTGTAGAATTGGCTTTATTCGAGCCAGCCGCGGCGGCCACATGCCCGAAATCATATTTAAACATTAATGGCATAAAATTATCCTTCCAATAAAGCCAAATTGATGGACATTAAAACGATTTTCTTGTATACCTCTAAAAAAAACACCCTTTACATGTAGTATCCTAAATACTTGCTCAAGAATCGATGGAAATATTTTCAGATTTTTTGGGAGATTTTTTGACTTTTCCAAACATATATATTTTTTAAATATATATTTTCGAAATCGTTTTTTTTTTTTATTTATTTGAAATAATTTCTGCCTCTTCTTGAGAAAATAAATTTTAAATATTTTGCTTACCTCTAAAACACCCTCTGCTAAAATTCCAATAAAACTTTTACATATTATTTCAAACTTAAAATGAGGGCAATCAGCACAATTCTCCACTGCCCATGGTGGACTCAAATGCGATGATGAAGACGTTTTTAGAAGAATGTGGAACAAAAGAAGCTAAAGTGCAGTAAAAATAAAACTCAGGTTTCACAGCCCGCAGATAATAGAAGATGCTGCTGTACACGACGCTCAACATTGACACACACTCACACACACACACACATAAACAAACAAACTAAGCAGACAACGGCATCGATTGCCAAGGAAGCAGCAGCAGGATACGATGTAACTGTAACTGTTATTCTATGGAGTAGAATTAAACAGCCAAAGCAAAGAAGAAATTGAGAACAAAAGAGGCAATGATGGAACACGTTAAAGTAATGCTGCCAGATAAGACAAAGTTGGTGGTTATGGTCAGCGGAGGAAAGTGAAAGAGGACACACAAACGAAAACACAAAAAAAAAATTAAAAAAAAAAACAAAAACAAATAAGCTTTGTTGCATTACAACAAGGTAAACTAGTTTCAATTACGACTGCAAGTGCAACAAAAACAGAAACAACAACAACAACAACAACAACAACAACAACAACAACAACAACAACTGCTGCCAATTGAAGGCAGTCAGGCAGGTAAGGAAATAAATCAAAAACGTAGAAATTGGCGAGAAGAAAAACCAAAAACAAAAAAGCTCAACTCAAGCTTGGCTATAAAGGAAGGCGATGATAGACTATTAGAAGAATCAACAAACACACACACACATACATACAGTTACATACATCATAGATACACGTATGGCTGGCACTTTGGTGGCAAAGCATCTGGCCACACTGACGGCATGTTCTACAACTCGAAGCTCTAAAGGCTTTAATATAATTTGTAGCAGCCTTTGAAGCGCACACAAGGATAACAATGTTCAAAAAAAGAAAAAAAAAAGAAAGGATAACATATCATGAGGAGCAAAAGAAAAAAAAAACCCCACACATCACGAAAATAAACTTGAAATAAAAGAGACTAATTTAAAAGTAGTAAAAGCAAACCTTTAAACCAGGACATACAGACACGTAACACAGACCTTAGAACAAGTTATGCAGAAGGGCATGAAGGAAAAAATAACATACAACGTGCCGTTGCACTTTCACGGCTGCTCAATATAGCCCTACAAAAAAATAAAAATAGACGAAAAAAAGTTGACAAAAAAGGACTCATACCTAGATATTATGATGATTTTATACACGAAAATAACTAAATTTTATTTTTGGCACATTTCCAGACAAAACCATATGAATAAAAGAACTGCAACAATAACAACAACAACAACAGCAACTACAAACGTGTGGCTCCTATCGAGCTCCTACAAAGTAGAAGTTCCAACTTAGATGCCTGCCTGCCTGTCGTTATTGCACCTTCTCTTCAATGATAGATAGGAGCACAAAGCCAACGTAATGCCCCAGCGTAATTCAAAGAGAATTCAAATAACAAGTTCAACCCAACCGCTGCTTCAGTTTTTTTATTTTTTCTAGATGGTGCAGAGAGGGGCATCAGATCTCTTAAATGGGCCGCGAATGAGGCAGCAGTGAAACAATTTTGTATGCTACATTTACTCTGTTGGCATCCCTCAGCCAATGTTGCCAGCTCAACCAACTGGCTGCTCTGTGAATAGCATTAAACTAGAACCATGTGTTGAAAGTTCTGATTATATGATGCTCACGGAAATGGCCAACATCAAAGTGGAATAGCGCTTGATATTTTGTGTTTTTCTTCTTTTTTTTTTTTTGTGTGTTTTCTGCTCTTACTCTTATTTATTTTGGAAAATTTTACAGCTGTTATAAAAGGGGTGAAAGATTTTTCGAGTTTGATGACATTGTTACGAGTTGTTTAAATAAAATTTTGCAATTGGTGGTGGCGGGTGTGGGAATGGCGATGGAAAAGCCTTTTATTGTGACGAGCTAGATTTGGTTTTTATAGGATGTATTTATCTTTATATTCCTGCCTGTGAGCTAGTTAAGGAATTGCTTAAGTTGGCATTTTGAGCGACAAGCAATTCGGCTAATTTTGCAAAATTTGGAATTTTGTTTGTTCTTAAGAAGAAGTTCTTACACCACAGGTTTCAAAAAAAAAGTTCAAAAAATCAATATGCAAAACTGCATCGTCGTTGCATGGAATTAGTACTCCTAAAAAAGCAATAATTTAATACAGTGAAAATGCAACAAAAACTTAAAAAACGTTGCATAGAATCATAAGTCCGTTACTATTGGACAAACGTTAAATTTTATGAAATGTCAATATGACTGAGGTTTTCGATCACGTGATAAAATGAAGAAATCAAATTTATGGCATCATAAGGCTGCCTAGAGAACCATTTAAGTAAATACACAATCGTTGCATGGATTTATTTCACGGCTCATGTTCCAGAAAAAAAAAACAACAAAATATACATAAATCATAATATACATAAATCAAAATCAAAATCAAAACTAAAACCAAAATCAAATCAATATTAAAATTAAAATCAAAATCAAAATCAAAAACTCGAAAACTCAAAATAAAAATCAAATACAAAATCAAAACCAAAATCAAAATCAAAACCAAAATCAAAATCAAAACCATAATCAAAACCAAAATCAAATCAAAATCAAAATTAAAATTAAAATCAAAATAGAAATCAAAATCAAAAACTCGAAAACTCAAAATCAAAAACAAAATCAAAATCTTAATAAAAACCAAAATCAAAACAAAATCTAAATCAAAATCAAAATCAAAATCACAATCAAAATGAAAATCAAAATCAAAATCAAAATCAAAATCAAAATCAAAATCAAAATCAAAATCAAAATCAAAATCAAAATCAAAATCAAAATCAAATCGAAATCAAAATGAAAATCAAAATCAAAATCAAAATCAAAATCAAAATCCAAATCGAAATCAAAATCAAAATTAAAATCAGAATTAATATCAAACAAGAAATAAAAATAAATTATTATTTATTATAAATTAATAAATAAAATTAAGAAAAATATAAGGAGTAGGATTTGGACTTGCATTAGGACAAGATTAAGAGTATTCAGACAAGGGTTGGAAATAGAATTAGGACAATGATTTGGATAGTTTTAAGGTTAAGAACTGGTAAAGAAGAAAGAGTTGGTAAAGGGATTCGGACAACTATTTGGGAAGAATTTGGACGCGGATTGAAAAATAATTTGGACAAGAAAAGGGCTTAACATTTTTTTGTAAAGTATGAAAGTAAAGTTTAAGAAAAACAAAATGAAATGCACATTTCCATAAAATTTTTATTTCGTTATAATTTTTTGACTTTGCCATTATAGTAGAATACTATATCATTATTTAAATGTCCTTCACCGGAGTTTTTGCGGAACTCAATTCTTTTGAGGAAATTTTCGATGATTTTTGTGCACAACCCGATCACTAGCTCGGTCATTACTTGACGAATTTTGATTTTAAATTCCTAAGGAGTTTAAGGTTTATTCACATAAACACGATATTTTTCATAGCCCCACGAAAAAAACGCCCAGAGACGTCAAATCGCACCATCTCGGAGGACAATTGACATCGCCAAATTTCGAAATAAGTCGTCGTGGAAACATCTGTTGCAACAAAGTGTCAATTGGTGCTGTGGTGTGGCTTGTATCCCCATCTTGTTGAAACCACATATCGTCCAGCTTCATATCTTCAATTTCAAGAAAAAAATAATCGGTTAACATACGACCATAGCGATCAGAATTGACTGAAACGGTTGCTTCTTGATCGTTTTAAAAAAAAATACCAGACAAACAAAAAATACCAAATACCATACCAGACTGTCGCCACTTTTTTAAAATGCAATTTCAGAGCCACATATAGGGATTTTCAGAACCACATATAGGGCAATTTTACTTATTCACATATCCACCTAGCGTGAAATAAGCCTCACACACAGTTCGTTCCATATTGTAAAACGTAATAGGGGTATTCACGATCCGGAGCTCTTTGTAGAGCTCTTGTGCAAAAGAGCAAAAAAGAGCAACAAACTTTGAACACACCCCATACACAGACCTAGCAATTGAAGTTAAGTTCAGTCTGCTTTGAAAGTGAGTGATGTGAAATTATGATATTAAAGAAGAAAGTACCTAGAAGTGTACACAATATACCATCACTACAAAATGAACTCAAGACTACAAGGTATCGCCAGTGCGCTAGAGCAAAAAAAAAACAATTTTGACAGCACTTGTATTTTTTAATTGTAGAGCTCTTTTTTGTTGCACTTTTTCTCTTTTGCACAATAGCTCTACAAAGATATCCGGATCGTGAATACCCCTAGTATACATCGTCAAACGTTCCATATTGTAAAATGGCAAACCTTTAGCTATACAAAAACATGACAATATACATCATTGACAACGGCCAAATGCCAGGGGTGAACTTTTCGAAACCTGAAATGACTAAAGCTGTATTAGAACATAAAATTATAAAATAAAGCTAAGGATTGGGAAAAGTTAAGTGACCAGGGAAAGGATAAAAAGAAGAACAACAATAAAGGTTTAGGGTGTTGAAAAAAAATTAATGTTCGAAAATTTTAGCTCTCTCCTGTTTTTCCCATTCCTTTGAGATCCTAAAGAAAACCCATATATGTTCAAAAAAACTACATTCCTGTTCTTTCTGGATTAGTTAGTTTTTTAATAAAATCCCTTTTAAACGTTTTAAACCACTAAAGAATAAAGGAAAAAATTATAAAAAATGTTAAAAATAGGTATAATTTTCAGAAAAAAGGAAGACGTCTGGAGCAAACTATAGACTTAACCTAGATGGCTCAAATTTTACAACTTTTCTTTGGATCCAAAAGGTATGGAAAAAACAGGAGGGAGCTAGAGTTTTCAAACATTGTGCTTTTTGGGACACCCTTGTCACATCACCCTTGTGACATACCTTGTCACGTCAAAATACCTACGGGTATGTCCATCACATAATTTGCAAATCAATGGTGTTTTCTCAACCTTGTGCGATAAGATTTCCATATAAAAACCAAATTTTAAACTTATTTTCCTTTTATCTCATAAACTAAATGCTAAAGAGGGTTCAAAGTTGCACCACTGTGAATAAGCCTTTTCAATCTTTGTCCTGGTACAATACGATCTTCATATGAAAGCCAAATCTTCAAGTTCTTTTACTTATATCTTCTAAACTAGAGGTCGAAGAGGGGTCAAAGTTGCACCATTATAAAGGCTTTTTCAACCTTGTGGGTTACGATTTGAATATGAAAATCAAATCTTTAATTTCTTTTGCTTATAACTTGGCCTGGTGCGATACAATTTGCATATGAAAACCCAATTTTCAATTTCTTTTGCTTATATCTCCTAAACTATAAACCGTGGATAGGTCAAAGTTGCAACATTTTTAAAGTGTTTTTTTAACCCTTTTGATACCAAAGTTAACCTGGTGTGATACGATTTTCATATGAAAACCAAATTTTCAACTTATTTTGCTTTTGTCTCCTAAACTAAAAGCCGTAGAGGAGTCAATGTTGCACCATTGTAAAGTAAATTTTGAACCTTTGAGTTGGTAACACCTATTCATAGCGCGTTATAGTTTTATGTAATAATTTTTCGTTGCTTACGCAGCTCCCTCGGTAAACGGATGACTTTTTTTTTCATAAAGTCAAAGAATTGACTTTTAATCTCGTGTCATTACTTTTATCATAACACCTTTGAGTGAAAATTCCCTGCAACGCCGATGCATTTTGGAAAAAATTTATTTTTTCAACTTTTTTTAGAAACCTAAAATGTCACGTTGCCACGTCAAAATATACTAGAACAGTGTTGAACAGCTTTGCCCCACAAATACATTCTCATTTTGCTTTAACACAAGCGAGCTTTAAGGCGTTCACTGAAAGAAAATTGCGTGTTATATATGTTTAGAACATATTTCATGTTTATTTATGGAATTCACAAAGGTTGATAAGGTAAAAGCAAAATTAAGGTAAAGCCAAACCTAGAAAATCTAATAATAATAATTGCTAAGAAAAGAAAAATTGACAAAAGTAAGAAAAAGGATATAAAAAAAGATACGGGCTAAGAAAAAATGAAGAGAATGGAAACGACTAGGTAAAGACAAGTATAAATTTAATGACTTCATTTAATTAAACTTTTAATTACTTATTTCAATTCAAAATGATGGAACAAAATTTTATTTTTTGTCACATGCGTGGATTGAACTCGGACTGCTGGCATTACAGTCAAATATCTTAACGCTCCGCTATTTCCTTGCTTGATTACTTGTGATCAAAATGTATATAAAAATATGAGATCCACAACTCTGAACTCTGAAAAGCGCATCCTCAAACGCACCAAAAATGCGCATAAAATGTGCTGTTTCTAGGAGCGCTTTTTATTTCCCCGCTGGGATGATACAATTATACAAGGTAAGAGTGACAACTGGCTATTTTCTCACCAGTGTCTTGCACCGACTGTCATTTGCCTGTATATTTTGCTTTCTATTTTCTTTCTACTTCTTTCGTTCTCTAATTTTACTATTTTTGACAGTTGGTGCAAGACAAAAGAACTGTCACTTCTACGTTGTATAATTGTATCATGCAGTGTACTAGAATATTTAAAAACGAATAAAAACTATTCAAAGAGAGTCTCACTTCCCACACATCTGGTTATTACTACTTCTTCAGAAACAACGCCATGACTTGGTAAAATTGGAATTTTAAACTCAACAGTTCCGCAAATTTTTAATTAAATTTTCTTAGTCATAGTAAAATCATAGGCTTGCAACCGAAGAATGTTTTACTGCTTCTTATTCTTCGTTCGCATAAAACATTTCATTTCTGACCAACACCTTAACCACGTGTCCCTAGCTCCACTTCATGTAGGCCATTTATTTTGTGCATAAATTACATGCTTTACCCGCTAAGTCGTTGTCAGGCAATTAGGTCTCCGCCCTATCGGCCCTCCCCACCACTTTAAATGCCCCTGCCAGGCATAAGCATGGAGAGTGTGTTATTACAGGGTGTTACAAGCTGTTAAGGATGTGCTTGTTCAATGTTGTTCTTATAGGTAGCTATGTGTCAGTTTGCACAAATAATGAGCTTTAGCAGGCGTTGGTGTTGAAGTCTCATGAAAGCCATTTTGTCAGACATCAGCGTGTGTTTGTTTGTGTTTGTATTTGTGTTTGTGTTTCAATAAGTCAATTTCAATGAGTATGTGGCAGCGCTGCCAAGGTGCCACCTTTTAATACTGTTCGTAGATGATGTTGGCATCTACTAAAATACGTGACTCTCAGTTGCAGTCAGTCACTTAGTCAGTCAGTCAGTCGGTCGATTACTGCACATGAACGTTGGTGAACGAGATGGTGAAGGTACAAGTTTGATCAAACATGGCTCAATTTAATGGCGGCGAACTTACAAAACGTTTCAATGTCTACTTTTAGGCTCACAGCAGCTTTGCTAGGGCTTAGTTTTTGATGTTGTTAGTTGTGTGTGGAACTTGTTTTTCTCTCTCTATGTGTGTGTGTGTATGTGTTTCACATATTTATGGTCACGTTAATGGTTATTTTGACGTTTGTGAATGTTTGTAGCAGGCTTATTTATGAGACCAGAATATTTATGCCTGCAATAAAAAAGATACACAAAAAATCTTTCCTAAATAATGTGTTTTTTTTTTTTGTCTTCACAAAACTTTGCAACTTTTGCCAGCAGCTACATTTTGCTATCGAGCATTTCCGGTTGTGCCGCTATGCATTCAAATTGGTGCAGCCAACCAACAAATACTTTTGTCATGCATCTGTATTTGACATGCATGTTTGCAGAGTAGTACGAGTAGTTGTTCTTTTTTTCCAATTTTGTGTTTTTGTGTAGGTTTTATCATCACCTACACAGTCACACACAGGCAAGTTCATGCATCGATCTATCAATGCCCAGAGTTGCAAGTACCCGAAGCAATGCCAGCTCATGTCATGGCATTTCATGTTGCATGCGTAACTTTCAATCATCATCGTAGATAAGCAAATTTTTCCATTTTCAATTTTTCCAATTTCCAAATGTTCACTTTAAAGTTTTCATTTTTGAGTGCTCTGATTTCAGTTTGGGGTTTGGAGTTACATTTTGGAGTTAACATTTAACATTTACGTCTCTGTTTTATTCCATTTGTTTGGTCATTTGTACAAATTCCATATCCGCAAAGTGTTGAATTCAAATTAAGCAGCATCCGTATTACTTCCTGTCAACAATTTCCGCTTGTTTAGCAAAACTGTTTGGAAGAAGTTTTCCATTTTTGCTGAATGTGATTTTGTCCACTTTGCCATAGTGCCAAAGTGAAAGTTTTCAATGGAAAAGCAATGTCATGTTGAGGTTTAAGTTGGTTGAGGGTCATGAGCGGAGTGGAACGGAATGTTCGAGTTGTACGGGATGTGCGTCATGTTGGTGAGTATGTATTAGTGGGTATGTGAGTATGAGTGTGTGTGTGTGTGTGTGTGTGTTTCTGTGGGTCGTTGTATTTATGGTACTCTATTGGAAGCACTTTAAGCAAACATAACGTAAAGAGCTTAAATAGCAAAATCCTAAAGGATTTCATGCTAAGGAAATTAGTTGACAGTTTAAATTTTTACTTGCCAGGCTATAGCCCTATATGCATCAGATTGATATCAGAAATGTCTATATATCTCGTAGTTGCAGGCTTAAGTAAATCATTCTTTATTCTAGTCACAGTTATAAAATCAAAAGTTTTCAAATTAAGTCTTCGGAAATCTGAATTTTTTGTTTTTAGTACCTACTTATGTCTTCATAGGTTCTTTAAGAGAATGGCAGGCAGGGCCATTTGACCTGGGACACACATCATAAAAAGCACTTGATATAAAAGCTTTTATTCAAAAAGTATTAAAACAGATATCATTCTAAATATATTCCATCGGAATTTATGCATTTTTTCCATTTTTCTGACAGTTTGTGGATCCCTTGCCAGTAAAATTATGTATTTTTTGAAGCGAACCAATCGGTGAGCCATTTTCGGACATCTTCGCAGGAAGTGATGTGCTGTTCAGCAAGTGCTTGACCTATCGATGCAACCAAGAGATAATCGTATGGTGCTAAGTCTGGTAAGTGAGCCGCATGGGGCAACACTTCCAACTTGAGTGCTTCCAATGTATCCCGAACCGGTTTTGCCGTATGCGACGGGGCCTTTTCAATCAGAGAAATAACTTTATGCTGCCTACTTTGATACTCGGGGAGTTTTTCGACCAACGAATGGTTCAAATCCATCAGTTGTAGCTGGTAGCGCGTTGTATTAACCATTTCACACGGTTTTAGGAGTTCATAATAGACCACACCTTTTAGGTCCCACCAAACACAGCGCATCGTCTTTCTACCAAAGCGATAGGGTCTTACAGTCGATGTGGATGGTGCGCCTGGATTTGTCCATGACTTTTTTCACTTAAGGTTCTCAAAATAGTTCCACTTTACATCTCCTGTGACGATGCGAAGCAGGCATGACTTCCTCTTGTACCGTTCGAGCAAGATTTCGCATGTGGTTTTTCGTCTCTCCATCTACTTGTCATTCAATTCCTGCGGTACCCATCTTCCGACATTTTGAATCTTTCCCATCTCTCTTAAACGAAGGGAAATGGCTTGTCGAGTAACGCCTAGCTTCACTGCGAGTTGTTGTTGTTGTGTTTGCGCATTGTCCTCAGCCAGCAATTCTTCCAAATCGCCATCTATATACTCTTTTGGAGGCCTTCCACGTTCTTCGTTTTGGACATCAAAATCGCCTTTTTTTTTAACCGCCGAAACCATTCTCTGCAAGTCGTTTCAGAGAGAGCATGATTTCCGTATGCTTCCACAAGCAGTCGCTGAGACTCAGCTGCCGTTTCTTCAAAAGGAAACAAAAATGCAATGATGTCCGCAAATCGCGGTTTTCTGGCACAAAACTCGACATTTTTAATGATTCCGAAATGTATTTTATTAAATAACACATTTATTGTTGCACGGTTCTCAGTGTTGCCAGATGCCAAGACAATTAAAACAGTTGATAAAACAATAACCCAATAAGCACAATTGAAGCTATAACCATTTATATGCAAACAGCAGTTTCTGGTACACCTAGTACATATCCTCAAAAAAAAATTACCTAATGGCATCAAATGGCACGAACGAGCTGGCCATTTCACAGGTTCATTTCTTGAATTCAGTTAATCGTTCGTCAAATGTTTCTTTCAGTGAATTATTTGTATCGCGCGCTGTGTGACATGTAGTGCCGTTCTGCTGAAACCACATGTCTACAACATTAATGCCTTGCAATTGAAAAGCAATCATGTCTCTGTACCACTCACCATTGACAGTAGGCTAGGTTAGGTTTTGATGGCTTAGCCGGCAGACGAGTCGTACACTTAGGCCAGTGCAGGCCCGTTGTGATACCACATAATCACTTTTTACCTATGAGAGATATCCGTCCTCAACAAACAAGTTCGAACGAATTACGAATTTTATTATATGCATGATTTCCAGGTATGAGACATCTAATAAGGGAAGGCCCAGAGTTTCCAAACTCATTTCACTTAGCGCCGGATATTCGCAGAGGAAATGCTAGACATTTTCTACCTCTTCCTCGCATTTGCAGCTTCTGCAGAAATCATTTGATGTAAGTTCCAATCGAAGAGCATGTGTTCCGATTAGACAGTGACCTGTGAGGATTCCTACTATTTTTGAAAGGTTTACCCTGCTTAATTCAAGTAGTGGTTTAGTGCGTTTTAAGTCGTAGCGAGGCCACGTTAGCTTAGCTACTTTAAATGTGTCAAGGTGTTCCCAACGTACTTGTGCAAGACTCAAAGAATTGTTCTTGCACTGGAGTTTATAGGAGGACATGGGTATACCAATGAAATCCTCATTTAAGAGGGTGTTCGAGATTCGTACCCTTCCTTGCCAATTCATCAGCCAGATTATTGCCCTCGATATCCCTATGACCGCGTGCCCAATAAGGTGGATCCTGAATAACCTTGTCATCTCGTTAAGAGATCTGCGGCATTCAGTGAGAGTTTTAGAGTTATCAATATGCGAGTTCAGCGCTTTAAGCGCAGCTTGACTATCTGAGAATATGTAAATATTCTTTTCCCTGAGGTCTCTTTGACCTAAAATCTTAGCGGTTTCATATATAGCCATCATCTCCGTTTGGTAGACACTACAATAGTTTGGGAGCCTAAAGGAAGCTTCTATTTCCAGATCTTGGGGGTATATTCCTCCCCCTACCTGTTTTTGAAGCTTGGATCCGTCTAAAGATTTTAATTCCGTTTATTTTAAGGAGGGTTTTGTTAGCCCAGTCTAACCGTGAAGGCATGAGAACTTCATAGTTCTTTTCAAGGCTTAAACAAGGTACACAGTAATCTGTTTTGTCGGGGACCGACGAGTTCAAAATTACCGTGTGACCGCAGCTGTTACCTATCCAATTTCCAGATTTTCTTAGTCTGAGGGCTGCTGAGTTAGCAGTTAGATAACTTTCTGGCAAAGATATCTAGAGGAGGAAGGTGAAGTATGAAATTAAGAGCATTAGTTGGGGTTGGGGAAAATACACCAGTAATACAGAGACATGCACTTCTTAGAACCTTTGCAAATTTCTGAAGTGCAGTTGCCTTATCAAGGGCCCTCCACCATACCAGTGAACTGTATACAAGTATGGGGCGGACAATTTCCGTATAAATTCAGCGTACTATTTTGGGGGAAAAACCCCATTTTGTACCTATAGATTTTTTACAGGCAAATAGAGCTATATTTGCCTTTTTAACGCGATCCTTTATGCTATCATTCCAGATAAGTTTTTTATCCACTAGGTACTTCGAACTCCTAGGTACTTCGTGCTATCACTAAAGAGCAACCTCGTGTCATTCAGACGCGGTGGTACTAGGTTGGGGATTTTGTATTTGCTAGTGAAAAGGATGAGATCTGTTTTCTCTGAATTTACGCTTAATCCACAAGAGATCGCCCATCTCGAAAGGATTAAGAGTACTCTTTCTATGAGTTGACAGAGGGTTTGAGGAAATTTTCCGTTAAAGGCGAGAGCGATATCATTGGCATATGCAATAATTTTGTAGTCTTCCCTTTCTATGATGCGCAACAGGCGGTCAACCATCACGGACCACAGAATTGGAGACAAAACTCCCCCTTGCGGAGTTCCCTTGCTTCCAAACCTACGGGTAGAGGATCCTCCCATTTCTGAGTTCACCACTCTGCCCAATAGCATTTGATTGATGAGACTTACGAGAAAATCCTCCGCCCCCAGTTCTAAGAGGGCTGAGATGACCGCACAGGGAAGAACGTTATTGAATGCTCCGTTAACAGTAAAGTTCTGATCATTATTTTTGAAAAAATATGCACCAAGGATTCCACTGGCTCATAAAGCGCACCAAGCACTAAGTTTTTCTCAATGTAATGATGTTTAATGAAATTCTTTCGAATCAATCATTTCACCTGAATGATGAATAAGGGCCCATTCGTATTTAAAAAGTGCCACTGAATGACTTTGGATTGGATCGAGAAATACTTTTTATAAATTTCCTTTAAAACATTGATCGGTGATAGATTTTCTAGGGTTGTAGCCACACTCCAATTCAATCATTAGTGGAAGCTTTAGTTGAAACATACAGCACATAGTCTGTAAATAAGAATGAAAGATAATTATTCATGCCCTTAATTCTCCATGTCCAAACGACAAAATAGATAAAAACCCCATTTTAGCTATTTAGTGATTTGAGGTTGAAAAAAAAGTAACATTCCTCCTAAAAGTACAAACTTTTATCCACGTTAATCCATGGTATGAAATGAATCCTTATACTTTGTCTACCCGAAAAATAATATTAAAAAAAGAAATCTTATTTTCTGACCACTTTTCTGCTATAAATCCACGAGAGATAGAAAAAGGGCTTTATAAACATTATCACTCCCAAATTTGTCCTCATCTGTATCCATATTCCTTTATTTGTTCTAATAATCGTCCTACTTCTTGTCCAAACTCATGATTTATGTCAAAATTCCTGAGGTTATCCTTGTTCGATTCCCTTTCCTAATACTTATCATACCTATTTTCCCAATCTTTATCTTAGATCTGGTCATAAGTATGTCCAAATCCTTGTTCTATTCCATGTCCCATTTCTTGTCTTTATTCTTGTTCCAATCTTTGTCATAGTATTTTTTCCAATTCTTGGCTAAATTATTATCCCAAGCCTTTTCAAATTACTTCCTCTAATCTTTATCCAAATTCTTTATCCTGCTACATATCTCATTCCTGGTCACAATCTTTGTCTAAACCCTTGCCCTCATTCTTTTTCTAATCCTTGTAATAATTATTATTGCTTTTGCTTTTACTTTTAGTTTTACTTTTACTTTTACTTTTACTTTTGCTTTTACTTTTACTTTTACTTTTACTGTTACTTTTACTTTTACTTTTACTTTTACTTTTACTTTTACTTTTACTTTTACTTTTACTTTTACTTTTACTTTTACTTTTACTTTTACTTTTACTTTTACTTTTACTTTTACTTTTACTTTTACTTTTACTTTTACTTTTACTTTTACTTTTACTTTTACTTTTACTTTTACTTTTACTTTTACTTTTACTTTTACTTTTACTTTTACTTTTACTTTTACTTTTACTTTTACTTTTACTTTTACTTTTACTTTTACTTTTACTTTTACTTTTACTTTTACTTTTACTTTTACTTTTACTTTTACTTTTACTTTTACTTTTACTTTTACTTTTACTTTTACTTTTACTTTTACTTTTACTTTTACTTTTACTTTTACTTTTACTTTTACTTTTACTTTTACTTTTACTTTTACTTTTACTTTTACTTTTACTTTTAATTTTACTTTTACTTTTACTTTTACTTTTACTTTTACTTTTACTTTTACTTTTACTTTTACTTTTACTTTTACTTTTACTTTTACTTTTACTTTTACTTTTACTTTTACTTTTACTTTTACTTTTACTTTTACTTTTACTTTTACTTTTACTTTTACTTTTACTTTTACTTTTACTTTTACTTTTACTTTTACTTTTACTTTTACTTTTACTTTTACTTTTACTTTTACTTTTACTTTTACTTTTACTTTTACTTTTACTTTTACTTTTGCTTTTGCTTTTGCTTTTGATTTTGCTTTTGCTTTTGCTTTTGCTTTTGTTTTGCTTCTACTTTTGGTGTATTTACAGTACTGTATGGGGTTCCCTGAAAGATTTCATGACGCCATTAATTATATTTTTTTATTTTTATCATTTATATAAGTGAAAACCTCAGCTTTTCTATCGTCCCATAAATTTTACCGTTGCTTCGATAGTCACTGATTTATAATTCCATGCAACGTTTTTTATTGTTGTTGCATTTTTACAGTGTTAAATGGTTGCCTCCATGTTGTCGTGATATTAAAACTTTTTTTCATTTTCGTTATAAGGTCAAAGAATCAATTATTTGCTGTCGTTAAAAACAATATTTCGTCACACTTCACTCAGCGAGTAATAATGCCATGCAACAATTTTATATTGTTGTTGCATAAGCTGCTATCTACGCGACCTGGCAACATCAGAATTTAATTTTTTATTTTTATCCTAAGGCTAAGTAATCCGGCACACTTACAGTGCCTTATATGCTCACCGAGTAATAATTCCATGCAACGCCATTGCATAATCGATTTATTTTCGATCTTGTGTTAGCTCTCTCAGCGGCCACATGACGTTATGAATTTTGTTTGTCTATTTTTCTTATGAAGATTTAGAATCAGTCCTTCAAGTGAAACATGTGCAGGATGTTCTTAGCGTAGCGGAAAGTTTGCAACTCTTTGAACCTTAATGGGTTAAGAAAGTATTTTCTTGTTAATGCATTTGAAATAAATGGTGCTTATCACACATACCTTGAATTATATTTAAACTAGTTATGGTTACTTGGACTAATAATCAAAATGTGAGTTCCTTCAAAGACGATTTCTCAGCCAAAAAATTATTTCTAAAAAATTTTCGTAAATTTCGAATGGGTTTTAAAGAGTTTTCTGAAACTTTTTCCACAATTTTACCAAAAGCCTATCTGTTGTAAGAAATCAAAACCGTCAGTTCATTGCCATTGCGTGTGATTAATTAAAATCGGATTAATGGCCACCATGACACACCTTCCGTCCAAACAATGATGCCACATAATTTGTCAATAAAACAAAACCACAAACCAACTGACGACTGACAACAAATGCAGGCGCGCACCTACTCGTTGTCGTTGTAGTTTGCAATATGTAGGCAGGACGCAGGCACTGTTCTAGGATGCGGAAGTGCGCATAAATTTACGCTGACACAAGCACCACGGCCACAATCACAGACACGCGCACAGACACATCCACTAGCAGTGCACTAGAACACCACAGTCGATGGTACATGGACTCGAATCGAAGTAGTCGGCACTCAGTGCCAGACGGCAACAAAAAAGTTGGTCATGTCGATGGCATGCACCAATGCAAGAAGCACTTACAATGCGACACGCACACAAACAAGCAAGCAGGCAGAATTACATTCAATCTCACTTAAAAGCGGCCGCCTGCCGCTGCTTTCTGAAAGCTTGAAGTGAGAAGAACGCAGCAGAGCAAGCCGCGAACTGGGTTAATTTTGCCGCGATGCTTTATTGCATTAAGAGTGGGCAACAAATATTGCGTTAGTGTAGGAGTGGCAGGGCAAAATTGATGGCACATTTTAAAGGCCTTATCAAGGCGAGTGGGGAACACCTTCACCAGGAAGATGTAGGTGCTATGTTTTAGTTGTTGTTGATGTTGTTATTGTTTTTGTTGTTGTTGTTGTCAATACTTAATGGCATTAGGCTGGTGGCTGGCGGCTGGCTCATTTATGACACACTCAAGCATGATGAATAGCAGAGCAGAACTTTTCTACTTCCTCAGAGGCAATCGAGCGCTTCAATAACAGCTTTCATGCATATCAAGCTTTGATGGCTAAAAGCTTTCGTATTGAGAAAAAAATTGAAAATAAAAAAAGCATTCGTCACAAACTGTTGATGCTGCGTGAAACTAATGCAGGCCACGCTGCGTTGGGAGGTACTTTCGAAAAAATGCAATTTATGAACGACGTCCAAACATGACATTGCCATTAAAGCATTTTTTGTAGGCGCTGTCAAGCTCATCATTAAAGCCCTTAATGCTCTATCATGCTTTATTGGTGTACAATTCGTCTTTGCTGGACACATGAAAAGATAAGAGAGGAGTGATTGGGTACAAAATGCATTCCTATGCATTGTCTTTAATCCCAACAGAACAAACAAAAGCCGTTCCATCAGAAATGCTTGCTGCTGCCAATTTATGACGACACTAAATCTAAACGTTTTCGTCCTTTTTCAACCACACCTTCAAAACCAACAAGCCAAGCCAACTTCTCTGCTCGAACAATTCGTTAACCCAAAAGCTCTTCAAGCCTCTTGTATTTACATTGCGAATAGACTAAAATCAGGTCTGTCAACGTTCGATTTGCATTCTCTGTGTGTGGGGGTGTGTGTGTCAGTGCGTCGGTTTTGAATACATTTAAGTGTCCCTTGGGTAACGTACGCTGCATTGCATTGCGTAATGTTCCATTAGGTTCCACAACTGCCTCGCAGCTCACCTGCGGTGTTTTCGCATTATTCCTAATTGCTAACGAAGTCAAAGCATCGAAGGCAAGGCAAGGCGAGTCTAGGCAAGTCTAGGCTTGCCCCATTTACTGCTTGAGAAATTAAATTTACGACAACAACTTGAACTCCGTGCAACGTTGAAACGTTAGCGTTTTGCACTTATTTAGCTTGTACTAACTGGGCTGCTGCTGCTGCTTTGGACATTTATGCGGCATTGCTTATGGTATTTAGCTTTTATTTTTGTTGTTGTTGTTGCGTCGTCTTCTGCGGTATCGGCTGTTGTGGTACATTGACAGCATTTCTTATGACATAATTGAGTAGAAGAGTCAAAACATTGACACAACGACAATGAGGTGCATTTAATGGATGTTCTAGTTGTTTGGTTGGTTGGTTGTAAGCAAGTTGGACTAATAGCAGACTTGAATATAAAAAAAAAAAAAACTGATGGACTTAGAGCCCGAACAGATTCAAAGCTATTGGCGATTGGCATTCCTCTCTTCTCGCCACTCGCTCACAACACGCTCAGAATGAAAGCGATTAGTGATTGGCGAAATATTCTGACTGAACTGTCAAAATGTTTTGTTTCAGTTTCTTTTATAGAAAATAATATTGAAGTGAAGGTAATATGTTACATAACATGCAGAAAACACAAATACAGACAACAAATGTCAGAAGATAATAAAACTTAAGAACATAGAACTGAACATACCCCATCATAAGGAAAAATACGACAACACTTATGATGTTTGGAAGCACTCAAAGAGAGGATCACCAGGTCACAAAAAAAAATAGAATAGAAAAAATATAATTGATTCTATTCTGGCGTTTTTCGTTGCGGTTTTCTTCGGCCATTTAATTTTTGGCGGCTATATAGATTGTCATGTATTTTATTGCACAGCGCACCTGACAACCGACAGTCGCTTTGGTTCTGTTCGGGCACTGATTCTATTCAGGCTCTTATTATGAGTACAAATGTGTGTGTTGCCTTAATTAAACGAATTCGTGCCTCAGAAATTTTTATATGCGACATCTTTAAAATCCTCTACTCGATTCCCGAGTAGTTTCTGTTTCAATATTATTCCAGTCATCAAAATTCAGAAAGGGCAAAGCGCATAAAAGGCTCATACGAGGGTTGACTTTTAAATCTTGAGATAGACTAATAGAAACAGAAATTTACAATCGAAAATGGCTTTATTGTTTTTCAAAATATTCTGCATGACGATCGATACACTTTTGCATGCGCCTGAACCAATTCTCGAAGCACTTTTTCCACTCTGATCGAATTAGCTACAAAACATGCTATTTAGACGCATCAACCTCTTCTTCAGGCGTCAAAAAAGCTGACCTTGCAATTTATTTTTGATCTGTGGGAATAAGAAGAAATGATTGGGTGCCAAGTCAGGACTGCACGGCGGATGACCCATCAATTCGATGTTTTAGCAAAAACGTTTTTGTTTGAGCTGATGTGATAGAGCTTGCATTGTCGTGGTGGAGAATGATTCGTCTTCTGCGACTGGTTCCCCTGATTTTACCGAACAATTCTGGCAAGCAAATGGTGGTGTACCATTCACAATTGACCGTTCTACATTGCTCTAATGTGAAATGGTAGCGAAACGGTGGCGACATATCCAGTTATTCTGAAAAAACGGGCGACCATTTGCTTACTTGTGTTGTATTTGGCTTCTCTTGAAAGACCCGTACAGTCGATCGTTGTTTAGTTTCGGGTTCATATGCATTTATCCATGATTCGTTAACTGGAACGATGTCATAGACATAGACATAGACCAATCGATGCGATCCTTTTTTTAGCGATTGTCAAATTATTCGGAATCTAACGTGAACAAATCTTTTGGATAGACAAGGATTTTTGCTATTTTGACTGTATTCTGATCACACTAGTTTGTGCTTCATCACCAAAAGTCGAAGCGGGTTTATAGGCACACTGCTGATGGGTTAATCCACATTGAAAGTCGTAGAAAATCATCGCACGAAAATGTTCACGATTTAATTCCATTTTTTTACCAAGATGAATGTACCAAGTATCTATAAATAATACAAATTGCACTCGTATGACAAAACATTCAGAGTATATTCACCATTAAAAATGTTAAACTTTACGATGACAATGTCAAATTTGACATATTCACATTAGTGTCGCCATATCTCAAGTCTTCAAAGTCAACGATCAAGGAATAACGAGGCAAGAAAAATACATTGAAGTTAGGTATTTCAAAAACTAACAGGATTCAGCTGATACTTATTTATACTAATAAAGGGTCATTTTTTTTTAGTCTTAGTTTATACAAACAAATATAAATTCATACTGAAAGTTATCTTTTTTGGAAACTATCAGAGTACCCTACCTTGTTAATTTGAGCAATAGAGTAACCCGACTAATAGCGTTAATTTGAGTTGAATTGAACTAATAGCTAAGAAGGAAAACTTAATTTTTAAACAGAAGTTGCTTCTGAGTTAAATGGACACTTTTTTTATAATTGAATAAATTTTTACAAAGCCCCAACCATGATATGCGTAAGCAAACAAAAGTATCAGAGAGAAGTAAACGAAAAGTTTTCTTAAGTTCAAACAAAACCCGAAAACCACTTCGGGTTTCAAAAAAAAATCAGTGTGAATCAATTCCAGTAAATTGACATATAAAAAATATTTTGTTTTTTGCTGATAAGGGTTGCCAACAGTTTTGATAAAATGTTATGTTGTGAATGAATATATGTTTGGTAAGCTTTTAAAAGCTTGATTAAAGTTTGCTAAGTTTGCCTAAACTATAAATTAAAAAAAAAAAATAAATAAATGATTTTTATTCATATTTCGGTGATAGATAAATACAAAGAAAATTAAAATTATTTAAAATACAGGTTGCAACCCTATTCTGTGTAGCAAACTACGGAGTGGAGCGCTCTCTCTCAAGTTCAGCATGCAAACGAAAATTGAGAAACTGATCGAAAACAAAGCTTACGCAAAACTTGGGCGACTCCATATAATGCCACACCATAGCTGTTAAATTGCGATTACGATTAGTAATCAATTAGATTACTTTTTAAAAAGAATTGTAATGATTATATAATCCTTAAGGGAGAAGTTTATGATTGGTAATTGATTACGATTACAAATAATCAAAAAATAATAACGATTACTTGAGATTACGCAAAATAATCAAAAATAATCAAAAGTAATCAAAAAAATAATTCGATTGCTTTTAAAGATTATCTTTGATTCTTTTTTGATTATTTTAAGAATTTCAGTCTAAAGTGCGGAATATTTTGTGAAAGTGATGATGAAATTGACACAACTGGTTCTTCACAGGACACCGTTAAACCCGATTAGTGATCCCAACAGACCAACTCTTCTGCTACTTGCATGACAATTCAAGTGCTGAAATGATTTGGCAAAAGTATGGCTTATTGATGGAACCATATCTTTCATTCAATATTCCTTTAATGCCCTCAGCGCCAGTTGAGAGACTATTTTTTTTTTTTGACGGCATAGTAAACACTCCAAGACGGAATATTGTCTGATTTTTCTTTTGGAAATTAGTTCTTATGAATGCAAATAGTAATTTAGAGTAAAAAGGTTTTACTTTTGATTCGTTTATATTGTACTATAATGCATTATTGTTCTCGTTCTTGTTTTTTGTTAATCTTTGTTTTATAATGAAATACATAACTTCGTTTTTTTTAATTAAATTTAACAAAATTTTTTGTACCTAAGACTGCAATTCTTAAAATAATCAAAAAGAATCAAAAATAACCTCGAAAAGTAATCGGATTATTTTTTTGATTACTTTTGATTCTTTTTTATTATTTTGCGTAATCTCAAGTAATCGTTATTATTTTTTGATTATTTGTAATAGTAATCATGTGATTACGATTACAAACAGAAAAGAAACGTACTTAATCAATTATTTTACCTTTTTGAAAAAAAGAATCGAATAAGTAATGATTACGAAGAGTAATCATTACTTAACAGCTATGTGCGACACAAGTTCGTACTTTTGCTCTCTTGCTTTTGTTTGCTTACGCATAACTTGGTTGAGCCTTAAGTTTTCCTTAAAAAAATAATTTATTAAAGCATATGTACCCGGTTTTGGACAGTCTGCTAAACTTACATATTTTACCAAAATTTTTTTTTCTGAGTAAGAAGTCAATTTAATTTATTTTTTATGTTTCATCACCGTTGCCAGATTGGGCGATTTATCGCCAATTGGGCGCTTTTTTTCTTGTTTTTGCGCTTAAATTTTTAGGAAATCGCCTGGCGATTTTTTGGGCGATTTTTGTAAAAACAACCTTTTTTCATAAACTCATCTAATGTGTTTAAAATTTCAATAAAAGAAAATAACAATTGTTTTAAGTGTTTGGAACACTCTGTTAACAATGCGACTGAACACAGCCCTTATCGATAATTTATTTATATCGAAATACTTATTTTTTTGAGACCGTTTCTTTAAAACATCAACTCACTTAGTTCATATTTTCAACGAGAAAAAGTTGACTTTTTTCAAGCTATGTTGAAATCACAACATTTATTCAAAGACTTGTTTCAAAAATTATAAAAGAGGACATTGTCAAAAATTTCAATTTTGATAATTTAGCTACATTCAGCTTAAATACAATTTTAGCGTATAAAAGCAATTATAAAAAAATTAATGACCTTACATTTCATTATCAGTTCCATCAGGAAATTCACAAATTAAGTGATGATATTGTTATGATAGACATACTATCAAAATGCCAGAATTTCATTATAGTTTTAATCAAGGAAATGTTAAAACGATTACCTAGTCTGTTAGAAATTTTTGAAAATGCTTTTATTTTATGTCCTGAAAGATGTTTAAACTATATAAGACCTTCTTTCCGTGAACTCCCTATTCATTATCTATCTCTTGAAGAGCAACGTGCAGAAGAAATCGAATACGAATCTTTGTTGACATTGCCATGGAGCAATGTTTTCAAAAACAAAGTGCCATCTGAAAGTGAAGAATTTTGGTAATCGGCATACAAAATTAAGACAGCCGTAGGCGGAAAAATGTTTGACAATATTTGTAAGTTGGCATTCATCTTGTATAAACTAAATCAATGTATGAACTAAACAATACTTCAAGAATTGACGAAACGGAGGAAGAGTCTAATATGGCTGAAGCAACTACGTTTTTTGCAAAAAGTTTTGTTTTTAAAGTTGCATATTGAAAAATTCTAAAAAGTTATAGTCTCTAAAAAAATGTTCTTTAACGATCAAAATTCTCGTATAAAATGAAGTAGCTTTTTTATTATTTTTTATTTTTTTATAGACTATTAACAGATCTCAATATTATTTGAAAAAAAATGTATATAATTTGTTTTGTTTTTTCTAATATAATAAATTTCTTAGAAAAAAATGGCGATTTTTGGCGATTTTTTTTTTCATTGGGCGATTTTGGGCGATATTTTTTTTAAATCTCGCGCTTTTCTCAAAAAAAATCTGGCAACACTGTGTTTCATCAAGTGTTTTATTAAAAATGAAAAGATATTATTCTAACTTTACAAAAAGACTTACATATATCAAGAAGAATAAAAAGTTTGTAAAAATAATTTTATTCTAGGAATAGCTAAATATTCGATGCATCTATTTATTGTTCAATAGATGGCGGTGTGGCTATAATAAGTTTAAAAATTTCGAATATTTTATTTGTCTAGGATGATGTAAAATTTAATAATTTGGTAGAAAGAAAAAAATTTTAAAAATTTTTACAACTTGGACTTATAGCACCCACGTACCAAGTTTCACTATCAAAACCTGAACAACTCGGGAATTATGATGATTACTGAAAAGAAGGCGCACCTATAATGTGACCACGCCCATTCACGAATTAAACTACCAAATTTTTGTCTAATACGACAAAAACCGTCTGAAATATAGCATATTTATTGATTTGTGGGCGGTAAAAGGAGGCATGACAAAATTTATAAAGCCTATATTCAGCGCAGTAGTCTAAGGAATCGTTTGATATAGATTTTATAAAAATCCATATTTAGTTTAAGAGTCTATCACATACATACCTGCAAACCGGCAACCACAAATATTATATTAGTATAGCGCCCATTACAGATTGAGGTGACCTATCAGTCGCACTAACCATCTCCGATTTGGCTCAAAATTTCTTTTTAGGTTGGTTTTTTTGTTAAGAAAACCAATTCCGGAATTTAAAGTTTCAAAAAATTTTTATTTGCGGAGCCACAGCCATTCGAATGCCAAAATAGGGCCTATTTTTAGACAACGTATCTCAGTCAATTTAACATTTTATTAACTAAGGTATCATTGAAATTGTTATCTCTTCTATTTTAAGGATAAAATACAAAACTTTTAAAAAAATTGCTGTAAATTGACCCATTGTTCATTTCAAAGTTTAATGCCATGCCAACAACAGACGCTATAATTTTTTTTCAGTTTCTTTATTTTAGTTTTTTGTACGTTTCACCTTTTCACCTTTCCAACGATATAAAATTAAAGTGTGCTCTTGAAGAGTTCAGAAGTTATGGCGTAAAATGTGCAGTGTTTAAGAATTTTCAATACAAATTTTTAGAAAACCTTAGAACTTAACCTTAAACCAATCTAGCAACAAAATTTGAGCCAAATCGGAGATGGTGAGTGCGATTGATAGGAATGGACATCAATCTGAAATGGGCGATAGATATAATTTTATGCCATAAGTGAGTAAATATGATTTCGGTCATGTGAGTGATGCGGCTGGCTGGATGTGGCGCATTCTGGAAGTCAAATTTTCAACCAATTTTTCAAGCATTTGGGGCCATATATCATAGTTACTGATTTGTTAGCATGGTTTGTTAACATAACCCCAGCGAAAAAAATTTAATGACATTAAATCACATGATTGTGGTGGTCAATTGGCTGATCCATATCGAGAAATAGTACATTCGCCAAATTTTTTCTTCAGTGAGTCGGCTGAATGATGCGCTGTATGGCATGTGGCGCGCCGGTCTGTTGGAAAAACATGTCTGAAATGAGTATTCCATGCAATTGGGAATGAATGGAATATCATCTCCGAAAATACTTTTAAAAAGTCTGGAAAATACTCTTCTGGAAGTCTTTGCGCAATTTGAAGGAAATGAGTAAAAATTGTTAACCCACAATAAATAAATCAGCAACTGAAGGTATAAATAAATAAATAAATATAAATAAAAATAAATAAATCAGCAAGTAGCTGAAGTAATTTTTTTAAATTTCTATCATGACACCTCCCTACATTTTGCCTCAAGCAAGCTAGGAACTTCACTATTCGAAATTGATCCAAAAACTGCAATTTCAAAGCAAGTGAAAAAATAAAATATCAGCACACTTGACCACAACACAAATGCCAACAAAAATAGCAGCAATAACAACAGCAACGACGACAATAACAAGAACACAGCACAAGTGTAGACAATACTTGGAAGCAATCTAAAGTGAGCGATTAGTGCTCGTTCACTTGTCACTGTCGGCCATTGTTGGCCACCGCCGAAGCCACCAGCAGGCATACCAGCAGCTCAATACAACGAACGCCCACTCAATTCTTGCATTCTAAACAAAATCACACTCACACACACACTCACCAAATATCTACTGCATTGAGTGTACGTTTATCAAAATGTCCTGCTCTTCCGCTGGCTGACATTCGTTTCGCCACTGCCGTTTCCGCTTCCGTTTGACGACGGCTACACTTGCTTGACTTTTTCCTAAAGTTGCACGATGCATTCATATATTCATTCATTCATTCATTCATTCATACATTCAATGTTTTCTGTGTGTGTTTGTCGCTTTGATGTGCTGTCCATTCGTCTCTATGCCGTTCGTCAGTCTAATGATGTTGTGTGGCTTGTTTGTGTTTATGTGTTGTTTGGCGCGAGCGCATTTTTTTGAACAACGTCCAAATCGAAAGTCAAACATTTAATTACGTCCGAAATGGCAAAAAAATTTCAATTTAATTCGTTTCACACAAAATGTCGAGTCAACATCGACGCTGTCGTCGATATTGAAGAAAAATAATACTTTCTATTATATTTGCCGTCATTGTTGTCTTTGTTGTTGCTGTTGCAAATAGTTGCTCTAGCGTCATATCATCCATTGATTTGACTGGCAAACTGTCGTAGAATCGGTTATAGTCCAGCGGCAACATATGTATGTTAAAAACTATTGCATCATTCAGAGGGTTCCTTCTGCATCCTAGAATGTCCAAGCATGGCAGCTAAGCATACCTCGTTACAGCTTAGCGCACCTACAGCACCGACTACTGCTGCTACTGTTCTTCACTTCACTGTTGTCTGAGTTTATCAAATTTGTGTTTGTCAAGTTGTTTCAGTTTGGTTTCGAGCAGTGCAAAAAAAAAAAGAAAACAACCAAGTGTACATATAAAAAACCATAGAACTCAAACTGCATTTTTAGCCAAATTGAAGTGGTTAAGTGCTTCAGCAAATTGTGTGCCGAAAGTGATTAGTGTTTGTTCGTTTCGAACGTGGACAAATATAGCGTCAAGTTTTTCAAATTTTTTTTTTTTTTATTTTTTCTTATTTGCTTGGCTTTGATTCGGAACAGCTTGTATAAATTTTGTTGAATTGTGGTTTTATTGAATTTGATTGAATTTGCTTTGCTTCTTGATTTGATTTTTGCTTGATTTTATTTATTCTATAATCTTTGCAATTGAATGGAAGAAGCAATTTAGGACAGGATTCAAGTTGTGCTACTTTTGAAATAGAAATAGCTGCTGTAGTTCTCTTCAGTTACTGAAAATCCGAATGTGTTTAACCTAGACAACTGCCTTGTCGGCTTAATTTTACGATGCTCCAAGCACGGGACCGGAACATTAAATCTGCCTGCGCCTCTTTGATTATTCAAAGGCACCAAATTAGCTCTATGTTATGATGACCTATAAATGGAGACCTATCTAACACCTCTTTCATACTTTGGTGTACGGCAACCAGTTGAAAAATGCAACTCCACAACGAGCTAGATAGCTCTGCCCGCGATATGGGTATTTAATCACAACCACTACGATTCTCCCCCAAAGGGCCATCCCAATGAGTCAACCTGACCTCAGTCAGGGGCCGCCGACTGCATGTGCTACCAATTTTTAAGTCTTTGGTCGGAATTCGTAAGAAGCTACTACATACCACTATCTGTTAAAAAAAAACATCCTTTTTTAATGTAATGCAGACACCTGCTGTATAGGCTTAATTCCACGTTGCCCCTTGGCAAAGGAGTCGAGGTTCATGGAATTAACACCCAACAGATAGATCTTCAGGACCCCAATACCATGCTAATACAATACACGCTCATCCAATCATCTTATCGAAAACACTTTTCTTATTTTTTCACTCATGTGCAAACGTAATCGAACTCATGCCGCACCATACGCACCACCAGCAGGAAATCAAGAAATAGTAACTCCATTCTGAGTTTCCATGTTCTGTGACTTCTACTTTCAAAGCTATTCGATATCGAAAATTTGGCTTATATGTGCGGAGCCACACCCCTTTGTCCAATGCCTGTCCCAGTACCCTACTTCCAAAATTCTACTTTCTAGTAGAAGGATATCACCAAGTGGGAACTCCATGTTGAGTTTCATTGTTATACGGCATTTACTTTCAAAGCTATTCGATATAAAAGCTTTGAAGTAAATGATTGGTGCCACGCCCCTTTGTCTAATTTTTGTTCAATTTTTCCAGTTGAAGAACACGACTAAATAGGAAGTTCCTACCGAGTTTCATTGATTTGTGACTTATAGTTCGAAAGTTATACCGAAAATTTGGGCTGAGGAAAAGTACAACGCCCCTCTTTCCACGCCCATAGAATATAATCAGTGGAATGGCACGTGTGATTTGAGGTTGTGTGACGATTTCCGAGGCTGTGTGACCTATTACTCTAAAGCTATTCGATATTGCAAATTTGGATTGTATGGGATGTGCCACGCCCACCATAGATATTCGATACACTCCTTATCCCTACTTTTATTGGTTTGAAAAAAACATTTATCAAAATCGGTTGAGTTACACGTGAGAAAATGGTTCTAAACTGTTCTGCCAGCGCCCATTTATATTTATGTATATAGATAGATAGCAACCAATGTTGAAACGCAACAGCACCAATTGATGGATGATTAGTAGGATCACCATCCACATTTATTTCTGGTAAGCGAGACCCATGTAGCAGCTCTGACAATTTATGGGCTTTGCTACCCGGTTGTATTAGCACAACTCCACGCCGATCACACAGACCTGTTCTAGACGTTGAACTGTCGCTGCCTGCAGGATACTCCCCCAAAGGGCAGCTCTGCGATAGTCTCTCAAAAGGGATTTGGCTCGACACGCACCAACATACACCGACACATCTTCCCATCGTTCATGACTGTGATGGCAAAAGCCTCCACTATTGGACGTGCTACATCGTAGACCACTTCACTTCTAACTGTGTATGACACATGGTCACCACTATTTTGCACCTTTGCCAACTGGCACTCCGAGGCTACTAAGATATACTTTTCACCTTGGAGTACCCAATTCTGACACCTTTTGTACACCAATTTATTCACCATATTAACCAACGTTTTAACCAGTCTTATTAAGACATCCATAAGACATCCATAAGACTAATGCCAATGTGCCAGTGAAAATTGTGACAGTACGTCTTTCGAGCGTAACAATTATCCCCGTTCTAACAAATTTTAAGAATTGCTATTCCCTCGTTGGCATACGCTACCGTTGATCAAGTCAACGTTCTAACCCCAGGTTGGGCGACCTACTCCAGGATCTGGGTAGTCCCTTCTACATATACAAAGGATAGGGCGAACCCGTTGCCTGCGTACATCTTCCTTTATCCTGGCTTCGGACAGGCTGCTCGTGAGAACAGGCGAAGTTAGTTACAGTGGGATACTTAACGTCCCACCTCAAAAATTTCTCTTATTACTCAACATTATGGTTTGAGTTTTCTAAGTGATGATTTTTGGGTCGCTGATCTCGAAAATAAATTCTAAACTTTCAGATTCTAAAATCAATTTATAAGTTAAATTAATCGATTCTTAATTTGAAAAAAATTTATAAGTAAATAACTTTTGTAATCCTTTTCCCAAAAAAAAACAAAAAAAAAAAAAAAAAAAACAAAGCATTTTCCCATTTTTCTCAACCGATTTGGATAAATTTTTTTATGAATTTGAGTAGGTAGAAGGAGTACGCCGAATATTTTTTATAAATATTTACCTGCTTTAAATAGGTGAAATGATGTATTCACCCATTGCGGGTTTCACACCGCACAAAAAGAAAAGAAAAAATTTTGGCATATTTTAAAATTTTTTTTATCTATAAACTGAGTATGAGTTCGGTTACGTTCGCACGAAAGAGAGAATAAACAGAGACCAATGATTTTATGTGTATATTTGACGGACACGGAACGTATCCACCATGGTTGAATTAATAAGGTTGTCTCGGGAAATCGATCGTACACTCTTCTCAGGTTGATCGTGCATTCTTCTCAGTACCCACAATTGTCAAAATCAATGAAAAACAACAACTTCATCGGATTTACATGTTGTCACTTTTCGCTTTCAGATTTTGTATGAGCTGTCAACTTCGATATGACATTTATGGGCAATCGCTCTCACCCTTGCGACAACCCTATTTATACAACCATGGTACACACAAATAAAGTTCCATATAAACGATCCGCACAAAGTGAAGAGAATGAAAACTCGCCACTTGACGCTAAATATACTCTTTTTCTATTTTCTGTTTGCTGGTAACATTCAATTTAATTTAATTTGTGCTCGCTTCTGAGTAATAGAACTGGTGGCGAATTAATTGGGAACGTAAAAGTGAGGTAAAATTTTTAAGGAAAAACCTGTGTTTTTCACATTAGCATTGTGTAGAATTTTATTTCAATGAAATTACAGTTTTAAATTTAATTTGAATAAAATGCGTTGTGATTTGGAATTCTTCTGAAAAATTTATTGTTACCAATTTAGAAGAATGGAAATCTTAACATAAACAACAGTTCACCATGCATGCCAATTATTTTTTTCAATATAATCTTTGCGAAATAAATTAAACTAATTCTTGAATCACTTAAAACGCAAAAATTAAAAAAAAAAAGAAAAAATCGATTTTTATAAGATCGAATTTCGGCCAAAGGCGATACCATAGTTGAATAAATAAGGTTGTCTCGTGGCTGATCGTACTCTCTTTTCAGTACCCATAATTGTCAAAATCAATGAAAAGCAACAACAACAACTTCAACGGCTTTTCATGTTATTAATTTTCGTTTTCAGATTTTGTATGAGATGTCAACTTCGATTTGACATTTATGGGAACTCGCTCTTACCCATGCGACAACCTTATTTATTCAACCATGGGCGATACTGATTTTGATATTGATTTCGATTTTGATTTTGATTTTGATTTTGATTTTGATTTTGATTTTAATTTTGATTTTGATTTTGATTTTGATTTTGATTTTGATTTTGATTTTGATTTTGATTTTGATTTTGATTTTGATTTTGATTTTGATTTTGATTTTGATTTTGATTTTGATTTTGATTTTGATTTGTTTCTGATTTTGATTTTGATTTTGATTTTGATTTTGATTTTGATTTTGATTTTGATTTTGATTTTGATTTGTTTTTGATTTTGATTTTGATTTTGATTTTGATTTTGATTTTGATTTTGATTTTGATTATGATTTTGACTTTGATTTTTATTTTGATTTTGATTTTGATTTTGATTTTGATTTTAATTTTAATTTTAATTTTGATTTTAATTTTAATATAAATTTTAATTTTGATTTTGGTTTTTATTTTGATTTTAATTTTTGATTTTGATTTTGATTTGGATTTTAATTTTGATTTTTATTTTGTTTTTGATTTTGATTTTGATTTTGATTTTGATTTTGATTTTGATTTTGATTTTGATTTTGATTTTGATTTTGATTTTGATTTTGATTTTGATTTTGATTTTGATTTTGATTTTGATTTTGATTTTGATTTTGATTTTGATTTTGATTTTGATTTTGATTTTGATTTTGATTTTGATTTTGATTTTGATTTTGATTTTGATTTTGATTTTGATTTTGATTTTGATTTTGATTTTGATTTTGATTTTGATTTTGATTGTGATTTTGATTTTGATTTTGATTTTGATTTTGATTTTGATTTTGATTTGGATTTGGATTTCGATTTGGATTTGGATTTGGATTTGGATTTGGATTTGGATTTTGATTTTGATTTTGATTTTGATTTTGATTTTGATTTTGATTTTGATTTTGATTTTGATTTTGATTTTGATTTTGATTTTGATTTTGATTTTGATTTTGATTTTGATTTTGATTTTGATTTTGATTTTGATTTTGATTTTGATTTTAATTTTGGTTTTGATTCTGATATATGATCCGTATCTATTACACACAATTCTAATTTTAACTTCATGGATACATTTTTAAATATGTTTTTGTCTTTATTTAAGTATGCAAAGCATGAAAAATATTCATATATGGTTGTCTACGCCTTAAAAGTCGCCTTCTGATGTCTTCTCCTCTTTCAGCCACATCGCCAAAGTCTGCTAGAAAATCCGTCATTATGCATCGATTTATTAAACGTGGTAAATTAAAATGATATCAAATGTGACATAAAACGTAACTGCTTAGCATATCGCATATACAAAAATACATAAATATATATATTTTTATTTTAATAAGATGTTGATTAAGATTGAAAGAACCACTAAATATTTACCGACTCAGCATCAGTTGAGAAACATTGAGGATGATGCGCTAAAAAGCTGATGAATTTATAACAATTCAATTTGTCAATCAAGCTATCAATCATCAAACAGCAACAACAACAACAACGACACACAGCCACTGGCAAGAGTAGCTTGCAAGGATATATTGCCATTGCCTGCCATTGCCTGTCTGGTACCAACACCTAACTTGGGCTGCACAAGCAATGAAAGTTAAAACGAAACGAACGTCGTAAGACTCATAAATAATTTATGCTTGTGCGATTAAGTGAAGAATTTTATTTTATGCTTTTTCCATAATAATAACAATAAACGACTGAATCTTGAAGCAGGAGCTGGAGCAGGAGCGGGCGGAGCAAGAACAGCAGGAACTGTAGCTAAAGCTAAAGTACAAGAAATAGCTTTGTCACAATTGAAGCACATCATCATCAGTAGGAGCAGCAACAATAACAACAGCAACGTCAGTGACTGTGGCAGCAACATAGTCTGGAACAAGATGACGACCAACACTGTTTGCACCAGCAGCAGCACCTGCGAAATAATGTTACACCTACTCCTAACATTTCAACTTATGGACGATGCCATGTTTTTTGGTCAATATTAAAAAAGTGAAGTGCACAGTGGTTGAGCTGACAAACGCTGAAGTGGATTATTGGATAATGAAAGTCTCATTGGGGCTAAATGGACCATTAAGTCATGTCTTCAGAATCGAGTGCTTTATGGCTTTCTTAATGTCTGCACAGGGGCCAACATTTACGAGAAGCTTTCAATTAAGTTTAAGAATTGAGTTTACTTTTTAACGCTCGAGGGCACACATTGTAGAGGCACTTTAGAAATGGTCACCGAATACAACGTATGCCATTTTAAGTAGCTACTAAATGAAATCTGGGAACGTTTAAAAATAATTTTTTTTTTTTTTGTTCTATTCCAAACGAACAACTGTCAAATAATCAAGGCAGCTGCTGTGTAATTTTATTGATTATTATTAAGGAATACAAGGAAGCCTTAACAACATTTCGGCTATAATGTTGCTGGTGGCTCTACTACTGCTGCTTTCTTTTTCTACCTTCCTGCGTCTTGCCGGAAGACGTCAAGCATCATTTGTGTGAGAATTTTGCGCAGCAGGAGTTTTGCTGATAAATTGATTTAAACACAGCAAACCGTTGCCATATTTATTGCCAGTGCCATTGAGACACGCCGCTGGAGCTATTTGTGGAGTTGGCAAAGAACGGGCAGCGGGGCGAAACGAAGTGTAGACTGTCTATGTGTGTCTATGTTTGTTGTAGGCGCTGCAGCACGCCGCTGAGGTTGATGGATGGGCATGCAGCCAGGTGTTTGCGGAAGCAACTGCTTGTCTCAGGTAACTTCAGTTCCGCATCGAGCAAAGCTTGTCTTGTTACACGAACGCTGTTGTTGTTGCTGATATAGTTATAAGTAATTGTTCGTGTGTGTGTGTCTGTTTGCTTTATAGTTCTTGTGCTATTCTGCTCACTGTCTAGCACATCGCCCAGTCCACACCCACACCAATATCACCATCCCCATCACCATCACGCCCTCCATCTAGGTGTTTTATGGATAATTGAAAGCTATTTAAACAGTCGTTTTGCCCATTATTGCTACTCCGAATTGTCGACATTGAATTTATGGGGTTTGTGCTGGGTGGAAGATAAATTATATTTGCATAAATACTGAGACGGAGACCGAGATCCAGACCAAATGTTCCTGCCGACTTTAAGTTGGTATTTTATTAAGGTTGTTTTTTTTCTATAATTTTTGTTTTATTGCAAACATTTTGATTAAAAACTTAACCTGATGATGATGCTGATGATGATGACGATGATGATAAATATGTTGATTAAGTTCGGTTTGTTTGAGCACTTTGAAAATTAAATTTAAAATCTAGTTAAATAAAAAAAAAATCGAACTTTGTTGCATGCTTATGGATCGTTACATTTGAAGCAAAACATTGTTTATCTTCTAATTAAAATTTGAACATTTTGGTGCAAAAAATGACGAAATTCTTTTATTTTTTTATTTATTTTGTGAAATTTTCAGTTAAACATAACAAATAAAGAAATAAATGGTGTATCAACAAGAGGTGTAGGGTTAAAAAGGCGTATTATTTAACAGCTGCTTGCTTGTCAGTTGTCCATTATAACACATGTATGTCATTAGTATATACGGGAAATTTACTGGTGAATGCTACACAGGCAAAAAAAGAATTCGTTGAATTCTACTACGAAAAATGCGCTTTCAATAGCAGTTAATCAAAAATTCCAAGAGATTCGTTCAGTGCAGGATGTGAAAACACCAAAACGACTTCGATCCGGATGTTCGACCGAAAATATCGACGCAGTGGAGGAAAGTGTTGAAAATGACGCAAGCCTACAAGCGCTTTCAACCGGACCAACAGCAGCACCGTACATTCTCTGATAAGCTCTTGAAAAACATAAATTTTGGCGGTGCTTTTTGCCAAAAAATCGTGTTTTCTGACGAAGCTTATTTTGACTACAAGTATTTTTATTTCAACTAGTACCGCCTATGGTCGAAACTCGACCATATAAAAACCGATTTTTGTTTCGTTTTGTTTTTTATTTTTATTGAAAAACGTTTGGGAAAGTTCGAAAACACTGAATTGGGAAATATTTTAGAGTAATACAATGAATGAAATTAAAATTAATTGTATTTGAAGTGAATGAAGGTCTAATTTATTTGGTAGAGATTATATTGAAGAAATTATTTGGTATGCTTGGATTGATAACAATATTGTCCAGAATAATTCGACTTCCCAACGCATTTGATTCAAATCAAATTTAAAATTTTAATTACATTGAACTAAAATTTAATCAAAACAAATGTAAAAAACACATGTTTTTCCTAAAAATTTGACATCACTTTTACTTTCCTAATGAATCCGCCACCAGTTCTCTCACTCAGAAAAGGCGGTAAACTGCAAATATAAAATAGTCAATTTTGGCGTCAAGTTTTCTTTCTCTTCAATTTGTGCGGTTCGTTTATATGGAACTTTTTTGTATGTACATTCTGTGGCGAAATATACATAGAACATCGTTCGTCTCTGTTTACATTTTTCTTTTTTTTTTTTTCTATATCTTCGCTCATGTGCGAACGCTACCGAACTCATACTACAGTGTAAATAAATAAAAAATCTAACGAAACAATGCCGAAAGTTTTTTTTCTCTCCTTTTTGTGCGGATATTCTATGCGTATGTATATGTATGTACGTATGTACCCACAATAGGTAAAATACATCATACGGTTCAAAACAGGTAAATTTATAGAAAAAATGTTCGGTGCAATCCTTCTCCCTACTCTAATTCATTAAAAAAAAAAATTATCTACATCGCAACATGGGAAAAAATGGTTCCTAACTGCTAGTAGAAAATAAAATCGTGGCCTTAAGCTGGTATTTTAAATTAAAACTTTTAGACAGGGTGTTGTTCAGAATTATTTGAAAAATCCAAATTGAGAAAAGTTTAATCGGTACCATTTTTGGTACCCGAGATATAAAGTCTTATGTATATTCATTTTTTTGAAAAAGTTAAAAAATTGTATTCAAGTAAACAATTCTCAAAAATAGGAAAATGCATATGCAAAAATTATGATAATTATCAATTCGCCAAATTTAAGGAATACGTAAACACTATAATTAATATCAGCAAAATTTAGACTATTGGGTAACAATCAAAAGTACTGTGCTAACTCGATTACAACTTAAGCTTCGAATATCCTTCACACAGGACACTGTGGATAAAAATCGTGAGTGTCATCGTGTTAAGCAATATATTGTTAGTGTAAGCCTATACTTTTTTTTACTTTAAGACATCCGTTGTTTTTTTTTTATAAAAGTCAAAGCATTTTAAGATCGTTATTTTTTACTATTTTCCGCAAAAAACAACTTCGTCCTTGCGGGACAGGAAGACATCCTTTTTTTCCCCTAAAATTTTTGTTGGGTGATCTTGACAACCCAATGCAACTTTTGAGACCTCTTAGAACACGATCTAAATTTTTCGATACGCCCTAATGCACATATGTACAATTTTTTCAATCTGATTGCAAAGATAAAAGTTCAATAAATAGAATGGTATTTTTTTTTAATTTTTGATATTTAATATGTTTTTTTTGCAAATGAAAAGTGCCTCGGGTCAATATGACCCGATAAACGGGTTTAAGGTTAACCAAACGTCTATTTTTAGCTCTCCTGAAAAATTTGGTCTGGTAGGATATGGTCCCTTTTTCTGTGAACATCACATACATCGATCGAAATGAAGGCTATGGTTTTTATTTTTTTTTTATTGTAACTTTGAAGAAAGAATTTCAGGTGTAGTACCTATTCAGTCAAGACTGCCTTGGTTCGAAAATGGGGTGATAGATTAGTGGTAAGTCAGAGTGAAACATATGGAGGATATTCTTAGTGCGGAGAAAAGCTGACGGAACATCTGATTTTCAATCTGATACAAGTGTTATATCTTCTGTTCAATTAATTGCCGTCAATTCGAGTTATAAGGCTAACTCATCCACAAACTTCTCTAGCATCAACAACAACTTCAAGTCGTAAATATTGATGAGTTTTCAATTTCAGTTGATATAAAATGAGGAAAGACAGTCTGAAAGACCGAACCAAGGTCTAGCCGCAATTTGAACCCGGGATCTCTGGGTAGCATGGCAGTCAAGCACGAGCACGAATAACTCCACTATCGAAGCCCTCACAGACTTATCACATTTCCCTCGTTGAGAATGGATTCGTTGGAGAGTGTGTGTGTACCTTGAGCAGATCGATTCGGTGTTACCTAAACCGATATTGGACCCGTTGCACAGAGTCAATAAAATAATAAAATTTTTATATTATTTAGAATTTAATGCAAGCTTAACTTTTACTTAGCCTTTTATTTAATTTGTCAGTAAAGTAGACAGCATTTAGTCTACGAGCAAAAAGCTCATTCAAGTATTGGCTGGTATTGCAAACAAGTTAAAGAAAAGTGATCCCACATAAAATCCAGGCACTTTGAAGCACATTCAATTTAATTAGCTATTTTTGTGCTGGCTAACGTGCTACATGTCAGATGAAGCTATTTACTGACATTATACTACTACTATGTTGAGACCAGACACAGCCACAAAGTTCTTTCAAATGCCACAAATGACCCTGGTCTTAACTCAAGCAGAGATTTGAAAAATAACACTAGGCAATGCAATGCAAAGCAATGCAATGCCGTGCGATGAACTAAAACATTTAAGAAAGGTGTGTGAGAGAGAGAGAGATGAAAACTCAAATGACTCTATGCAGCAACACTTTTGTTAAGCTTGCAATTACGAGCACCTGGAATGGCCAGCAACATCATGCCAGTGAGGTGCTACTGTTGCCGAGTTGAGGTGTTATGGTGATTTCTTTAGTGCTTATAGGCTATTTTGAAAATTGTTGTTGCTAATGTTAGTGTTGTCGTGTTTTTTATTTTTATTTTTTATTTTTTGTTGTCATTTAAGTTGCTCGTAAAATACAGCATTAAATGTTGATACCCACCCTGTCTTTATAGGCATGCTGTGGGTAGTGAATGATGAGGACTATGGGAATTTCTTGTGGCTTAATACTTTTAAGAGGTTACTTTTATGGTACATCTTATACCCATTATAGCTCAGAGCAAATGAAAGCTTATATTTAATATTTTGAAAAGCTCCCGGCACGTTTTCTCATAACAATTAATTCATACAGCAGTCAACTTCAGTAAACTTTACGTTAAGGGACTCAACCCGTAAACAATTTATTAGAAATTCGTGATTTAAATCAAATTTGTTTGCGTTCGAAACACCTACTTGCCACGCCCTATAAGTGCAAAAAAACACAATAAGACGATATTTACATAAGCTATTAAGACAAAAAACAACTTGACATCGAGCAATTCGTCATTAAAAGAAAAACAAATGCCGCATGATTTTGTTTTGCCACGCCCACCGATTTTAATGCAATTTTTTTGAGAAAGTTATGCAAAAACGATAACAAAACGGATTATGTGTGAGCTGATTTGATTGAAATAGCTACCAAATAATTTTGTATAACATCAAAATTAATGTTATACACAGAATTTTATCTCAAAGCCGATATGCCACGCCTACAAACAAGCCCAATAAATGTGGAAAAAATTAAAATAAAAGAACTACACATTCGACTGGCTAGAAAAACGAACAAAATTATTTATTTTAAACTAAGCCAGACATTTGAGACTATAAACAATGTGTCACACCCACTTTTCACGCCCCATTAACAAAAAAGCCTAAGATTTTAGAAGAATCTATATAATTTTTCGTAATAATAAATAAAAAAATAAATAACTGGCCATTTCAGCCCTTGAAAGGACTTTGACCTAGCTTCTTATGATCAATTGTGTTGTGCGTGTTATTAAGTTTGTACACAATTGACCGAGAAATGGACCTACATGCTTAACGCCGACTCCGAACGGCGATGAACGGAATGTTCTTATTCTCAAGAAGCTTTACATGGCATTTTGATTACTCTCTGAGGTTTGCCATTGTATGCAGAGAGGTGGCGGCCGTACAGAAAAATTATTTTAATTCAAATAATTTTCTGTCGCTGGCTGGGGTTCGAACCTGGGTCTCCAAGGTTAATTGACATAGCGGCCACGCACTTTAACCAACTACGCCACGGACGCCACAATTTTTCGTAATATAAGTTATAAATAAAAAGTATTATTTGTAATATTGATAAACAGAGACTTCCCACGCCCATATGTCACGCCCATTTATCTTTAAAGTTTTTTAGGGCGTAAAATTATGAAGTGAATTCAACGAAATAGGTACAATGTTATTTTTGTCCACAAAAACATTGGCATTGGCCATGTTTTATTTGACACGCCCACTTTTTCGGCTCAGAAAATGTGAAAAATACATAGAAAGGTAAAACTTTTTTAAAAATTTTAATGAAAACGATACTAAACTATATCAAATGAGAAGAGGTTTTATGAAGATTGGCGCGCCCATTTTAATACATGTGGCAAGATACGAGGTTTGTCTTTTAAGTCTTGCGCCTTACAATGAATAAACAGTTTATCAGTGAAAATATTTTTATTATTTTTCAAAATATTCTCCAAGATGATCTGTACATTTTTTGCATTCGTTTGAACCAATTTTCGTTTGAAAGTGTTTTGTCACTTTGAAGTTGGACCCTCCGAAACCAGACTTTTGAAACCCTCAACGTTCTGTTTGGGTGTAGAAAAACACTCACCACGCATTTTTTTTTAATGTGGACGAACAAAAAGTCATTGGATGCCAAGTCGGGACTGTAAGGCGGACGACCTATTTCCTTGTTTTGACCCAATTTCTCTTTTTGAGTGCCTTAAAACTTTTATTTGAGCTGAGATGTACAAACTCGCCTTGTCGTGATGGAGAATGATCTGCCTTCGATGGTTGGTTTTCCTCTATTCTCCGAAGACTTCCGACAAGCATTAACAGTTTTCCTTTGCTCAAGTAGTACAATTGCGTCCAGAACGGTTTTTCTGAAAAACTGGCAACCATTTGCTTGGATCTGCGCCGTCCGCGGATAACTATTGTCGGATTTTGTTCACTTTGAAAGACCCAAACAGCGGATTGCTTGTTTATTTCGGGCTCATAAGCGTAGATCCATGATTCGTCATATGTCTTAATATTGTAGATGTATTTCGAATCGACTCCGCTTTATTTTTATTTTTTTTTGCACTTCCTTGCACCAATCGAAACTTTTGTTTTTGATTATCCGTCGAGTTACGGGGTATCCAACGGGAATATATCTTCCTGACGCCTAAATTCTCATGGAAAATCGAATTTATGCTAGTTCAATTAATGCTCAAGTATGACTCCATCTCACTATTGTCACTTGCCGGTCTGCTTCCACCAGTTCACGCACAGCATGGTTATTTTCTGACACAACAGCCGTTCTTGGACCACCTTCAAGAAATTTGTCTTGGAGAGAACGTCAACCACGCTCGAACTCATTGAACAACCGTTTTACAGTCACTGGGTGTGGTGCTTCATCACCAAAAGTCGAACTAATTTGATCGATGCATTTTTTTCATGTCAATCCACGTCGAAGATATTAAAAAATCATCACCCAAAAATGTTCACGCGTTAATTTCTTTCTTTTGCTGAAATATAATTTTCAAACCACTGTAAACAACACAATATAAGCACATACATCAAAACGTGATGAGAACGTTTATGCTAGAAAATGTCAAATTTTCGAATGGAACTGTCAAAATTCATCTGGCATTGCTTAGTGGAGGCGGAAGCGCAAGACTTAAAAAACAACCCTCGTACAAGCGAGAATGACTGCATAGCTTTGGAAGTATGATGTATCAGAACTATTCTTTATTGAATTCCAACATAAGCCACATCTACTATTGTAGAGCAAAAGTTGAAGGTAGATTTATTCTGTAAATCAAAATATAAATCAAGCGGTTTTATGTTGCACACATATTAAAATAGGTCACGATAGATACGCCCCGTTGCTGTACGCTGTTAAGAACTCTATTGTAAAAAAACTGTTGATGCGTTAAGACATTTTTATTTTACGGATATCGTCGGCTTACAAGGAAAACTGACCAACTGAAAAAACATGTCTGACAAGTCTTTATTGTTTATGAAGAACCTTGTGTTTCTTTTAAAATTTAGTCTTTGAAAGAACCAAAGGGATATTTTTAGCCGAAATATTAAGTATTCAGTGTTACCAGAGAATTTTGAATGAGTTTCTACATGATACTGCATCAAAAAGTAAGAAACCTAATTTTCGGAGTTGGTCAGTTTTCCTCGTAAGCCGATGATATATGAAAAAAAAAAATGTAGAAAACGTTATTTTTTACAATCATCCGCATTGCTTTCTATTTCTTAATGAAAGTTTTCTCTTATTTAAGAAACTTTTACACCTAAGTGACGGTTGTAACTTAACGAGCTAGAGTGTGTGGACCGTTCAATACATGAGCATTCATAGAGCCCGAGTTCAATTCCCAGTAAAGACAAAATTTTGCCCATGTAAATATATTGACGTCAATTCTGTGTCAATTCTAATTTCAATTCAGATTTAAATTTTTTAAATCTAATTTGAAAAAAAAAAAATTTCTTTCGGTTAAGTTGAAGAACGAAGCACTTTTGAGAAATAAGCTCTTCGGAAATGATAACTCTTAGATGTCCAAAAGCATAACATTGTAGACCTGTGTAGTTAGCTTTAATAAATTATTGGACAAGTTGATACCTTATATAGCCTTATTTGTGTGGGAATAAAAACAAAAAAAAAATTAACTAAAAGGAAAGTTTTTTCTTCGGCATTTTAAATATTAAACATAATTATCTTGTTTTGCTGGTTATGAATTTTGTGGGTTTATTAACAACAATAAAACACATTTTCTCTGCATTCAGGAATTTTCTTAACTTTACCTTCGAAGCATTAACTAGTGAGTTTATACATAGAATGCCACAAATTGTTTTAAAAGTTAGGCAGAAAAAGGCGAACTGTTTTTAAAAGCTATTTTTTAAGGGAGAGGAGGAAAAACAAACTCATAATTTGTTACTGTTAAACAGTGAAAGTATTTTTGTAACATTGAATTTACACTGAGAAAAAATTTGAAATTGGCTTTGCAAATTTAGATATTTCTAAATTTTACAGTATTTTACTAAGTCAATTGACAACCCCCGAAACTCCACTTGATGGTGCTGTAAACATATGTTTGTGGCATCATTGCCTGAAACACATTCAGCAAATTCAAGAATATGGCGATAACGTTCTCCAGGCTACGTGCAACAGATACATACAACCTTCGTTCGTTATATTCAAATAAACAGTAAGCAGTCAATTCAGCAATGTAAGAAACAACAACAACGTTCAACGGCTGCCAGCAACAGATACACATTATTTCTTAGTCAGTCTTTCGTTTTAACTTTAATATTTAATTAATAAATATATTTATACAGATAACTGTGTCGACTATTTATTCATACGGAGTCCTTGTCAGCACCTTTTAAGCTTTTTTAGAGAAAGCTTTTTTTAGAAGGCATAAAGCTTAAAAATGCTACCGGTCAAATTTCATGATATTTCATTAATTACTTTGCAAATTACAGCTGATTGAGAGACTTTTGATCTGTAACTTTTGATTTTTTACAAAAAATGGAAAAAAATAATTCTGCATGCTCACAAAACATAGGTTTTTGATGGGATAAAATGCCACCCGAGAATGACTTGAAAAGTGTTACAAGGAATCTACCCCGTCGAAAGCCAACATTTTTTGGTGGTTTTCTGAATTGAAATGAAGCCGTACAAGCACCGATGATGCAGAATACTCAACAGTCTGACGGTAAGGTTATGGCCAGGGTTTTTTTAATGCACTCGAAAAAACCTTCATAGACAACATTGGAAGTGGAAAAACAAATACCGACGATTAGAATGTGTTATTATTGGACCCTTTGAATGATGAAATCATGGAAAGATTGTCTCATTTAGTGCAAAACAAAACCTTGTTTTTTATCACGATAACGTACCTTGGCAAAGTCGCATGAATTGGGCTACAAATTGCTGCCCCATCCACCATACTCTCCACATCTGGCCCCTATTGAGCCAATAGGCTGTTTCCAATCTTAAAGAGATGGTTACAGAGTTAGCAGATTGGCTCGTATTTTGAGGAGTTAGGTAAGAGGCACTATTCGAAAAGCATTAAAATGTTGGAAGACCGCTGGAAAGATGGGACTATCATGAAGAATAAAAGACAATTTTAACAAAAAAGCAAACGATATTTTCATTGAAAGTCCCGGGAGTTATCAATGGACCTAGTAAATTTGAAATTTTCTACTAAGTAAAGGGTTTTTCATCAAGGACTTGACAACTTTTTTTTTTAAATCAAAAGCAAACCATTTGAAATATTTCAAAAAATTTATTATCGGCTTGAAGTACAATCACAACATTTATGAATGGAACTTGACTTCGTTCATATGGCCACCGCGGGCACATATGCAGCGGTCGATTCGTTGGATGCAATTTTCGATGACTCGGCCGAAACGGCCCCTATTTCGCGTTCAATGTTGGTTCTCATCTTTTCCAACGTCGTCGGCTTGTTGGCATAGACCAATGACTTGACGTAGCCTCAAAGCAACTATTTCTTGAGATAACACGCTCATCAAACTTACTCTTCAATAAATCGATTGTAACGAGTGTGGTGTGGCTTGTGATACCGTCCTGTTGGAAGCACATGTCGTCCAAGTCCATATCTTCCAATTCGGTCCAAAAATAATCGGTAATCATGACGCGATAACGATGGCCATTCACAGTAAAGTTACGATCGTTATCGTCGACGAAAAAATATGGTCCAATGACGCCGCAGGCATGCAAACCACACCAAACAGTTCTTTTTTGTGGATTAAGTGGTGATTCTTGAAGTACATGTGGATTTTCGCCCAACCAATAACGCATATTTTGCTTATTGACGAACCCATTGAGCCAAAAATCAGCTTCGTCACTGAAGATGATTTTGCGATAAAATTCATCATCTTGGTGCATCTTTTCCAGAGCCCAATGGGAGAAAGTACGTCGCTTCCAATGGTCCATCGACTTCAATTCTTGAGTCAGCTTGATCTTGTATGAGTGTAAACCCAGATCCTTACGCATAATTCGCCATAAATTTGGTCTGGGCGATGCCCAATTCATGAGAACGCCGTGGAATTGACTGTTTTGTATCGTTTGCTACGGACGCCTGAACGGCAGCGATATTTTCGACACTTCGACCAACCTGTTATCTCACTGGCACGGCAACATCACACAACGAATATGTAGACTCAAATTTTTGCACTAAACTTGTTATTGTTTGTCTACTAGGGCAAGAATTACGACCGAAAATTGCAGTAAACGCTCTTAAAGTTGCGATCACCGACTCCGAATTTCGGTGGTAAATTTTTATAATTTGCAGACGTTGTTCGTTCGTATACTTTACCATGATGAAAATATTCAGTTTACTGAATTGACAGTCACAGTGCGATGATTAGTGAAAGGTTGCGTTCAGAAATTGAATTCAAAGTTGTCAAATCCCTACTGGAAAACCCTTTAAATAACCACAAAGGTCAACTATTATCGTTTTCATTTTAATTTCGAGAAAGCAAACCTTTGATCGTTTGAGTTCTGGTCGAGAACTTTTAAAAAATTTTTTTTTCTCATTTTTTTTAATGAAATAAAAATAATATGTGTCTTGCAACTAAAGTCAATTTAGCCTCGGTTAGTTGAGTTTGCTGGTGTTTGTGGCTTGGATGATTTTTTTTTTTGTTTTTTTGTTTATTTTACCCAACGCCTGCTACAAAAGAAACAAGAGTAAAACATTCCATTACCAGCTTGACCGACCATACATTAAGTTAATGCAAAAGCAAATTGCAGTTGTGAAAAACTTTTCCAAGTCGAGAGAGAATGGCTAGGATGCAGTGCTTCAAATTTAAATCAAGTCCAGGGAGTTCTTGAGCGCATACAAAGTTCACCTGCATGAGAGCAATGTGAACAACCTGATGGCGAAAGTTTTCTAAATACAGAAAGATCAACAGACAGGACCGGAGAAAAATTGTCTGAACTTGCAAGCAAACATACACAGCTACAGACACAAACACACGCACACAAATACACACACACAGGCAAGCACAGTGGAACCAAAGCATAGACAGCTGTAAAGAAAAAAACCTGCTGCAAGTTTTTCGAGGTGACAATAAAGCACTTGGGAAGTCAAGCTTAGTGGACTGGCAGCTGAGAGCTCCCAATAGAGCAACGTATTTTTAAGTGTATTTTGCAAATTCGTAAATTTCAATCTAATGATGGCACCTAATATCAACTATACAAGTGTTCGAATCCGGGTAGAATTTAGTACAGCGCATTAACAGTTATCTTGGCCAAGCTGTTCTTGCTTGCAATATAATAAAATTTAAGGAATTTTATTAAACAAGCAAACAAGAAACAATCATAAAGTCCAACTCAGCTTCAACTGATGGTGTAGCCCGCTGCTGCCAGCTGCCAACAAAAATTCTTTGCAAATTTTTAACTTAACTTTATTTTACTAGATGACTGGATGGCTGCCTGGCTGGCGAACTGGCTGCATGACTGGCTGGTAGTGAGCGAATGTGTATTAGTAGTTGTGAGTTGTAGTAGAAACATATGTAAATGAAGAAAATACCGCATTTGCACCTTGCTTTTTGCAGCTGGCAAGAACTTATTTGCATAGCATACTTTTAGGAACAGCTTCCTTGCTGCTAGCCAAGTAGTAAACGCACTTTGTATGTTTTTGTGCAGCTCTTTTCGTTTGTTTTCTGTGTTTCTATTTCATTTTGTGTTTCAAAATAATTTGTTGGGTATATGTGAGTGTGTATGTGTGTAAGTTTGTTAAGTTCTTTAGTGTTTAGCACACAAACTTTTGTCTATTTTCATTTAAGGTATTTTATATTTTATGTCATTAATTCATAAACATAAACATGCAAGCACACACACTCACACAAACATACAGAGAGAGACAAATAGAATCAAAAATCTCGAAGCTGTATCATGTAATGAAACATGATAAAGTTATTGTTTGTGTTGCCAAAAACTTGTGTTTTTGTTGTTTTGTTTTTTTTTTTTTTTGACTTCTTAACACATGTTGGTCTATACATTAAAATATGCATCAATTCATATACACTCAAGGAAAGAAAAAATATATGCAGCTTTCAATGAAATACTTTATATTGAAATTTTTGTAAAAAATTTTTAAAAGGAATTGTTGTGTAATTAATAGGAGTACATAACTTAAAAAGTATTGTAACTGTACGAATATTACTTGATATTTATTCAATATATAAATTTATATATTTTTTTTTTTTTTTTTTTTTTGTTTCATTGAAGTATTTTTTTACGTCGTGGGCTTCAAATCAAACGCACAACCGTTTAAGGGCAGTTAGCTAGCCGTTTAGATTAGTCTTCAAACTGACGGATGCCAGTTTGCCGTTACTAGAGGACACTAATAAGGGGTTTGAGTTGACTTAAGAAGATTTCGACAAGGATAATAATGTTGACCTCAGCAGGTTAAGGCAGTCGCGAGTTGCTTTGTGAGGATCGTCTTCCGAGTGACAACACACGCCTTAGTGTACTTCAGTGTGCCATTTGCGCCATGTACCATGGAATAAGCCTTTTTAATATCGCAAATAAGGTCCTGTCGAGCATATTATCTGAAAAACTAAACCGCATCGTAAATCAGGTGATTGGATCTTATCAGCTTGGTTTGAGACCTTGATATGTATCCTTGTCCATACAAAAAAAAAGTTTGAAAAGACCATCGCCTATTTCAAAGCTGACCTCGAATGCATTTCAAAATAAAAAAAACAATTTTTTTTGACCATCGGAAAAACAGCCGAAATGGTGAATATGAAATGAAACTTGAATATATTGTCACGATCCGTGGGCAATTTTGTTTGAATGACGTTATTAACTCGTTTTTATACCTTCATATCTTAAAAAAATATTTTATTTTAATTTCATTACTTAATTTTTAAAAATAATTCAATAAGTTTTCAATTTTCTTTGAATTAAAAAAAGTAATTCGTACATAATGAAAAAAGTATTGTACCAAATATTTGAACCATTATAACTTCTTTGTTTTTAAAGTTATTGAATAATTTTGTTGAACAAAATGTGAACAAATTCTTAGGACTTTAATTTTATGAGAAAAACAAAAACAATTTTAGGGGGGGTAAATCGGGCTAACGAGGCTTACTAGTCAAATATAACCTTGGAAGTAAAAATATTCTGAAGTAAAAATAAAAGAAATATTATTTTTTAAGATCGGATATGTTATGCTCAAGTTATAGAAAAAAAACCATTTCGGCTGTTTTTCCGATGGTCCAAAAAAAATTTTTTTTATTTTGGAATCCATTCGAGGTCAGCTTTAAAATAGGGAGAGGTTTTTTCAAACTTTTTTTTCGACCCACTCTAATGTACAGGATAGGCCATCTAGTGGTTTTTTTTTAAATCATAAGTTATTTTGACACTGACAGCTTTTTTCCGTTCGAAATCTTGACATGAAGTCAGTATCATACCTCCGCGGAAAAAAATGAGTCGTTTTACGCTTGAACAACGTTGGGAAATATTGAAAACTTATTTCCAAAGTCAGTGCTGTGTAGCCTAATCAGTGCGTTATTTAAAAATAAGTTTTGGCCGTAATTAAGCACCCACCGCGCCTGCTGTACGCTAGTTTGTGCAAAAAGTTCGTGAGACTGGTATGCTAGTGGACAACACTCATGGTTCTCGTCGTCGTACGGTGCGCATCTACAGAAAGTAACAGTTTGGTGCGGATTATGGAGTGGTGACATCACTGAACCATTTTTCTTCGAAAATGAGACTGGGAACAACGTTTCGGTCAACGGTGCGCGTTACAGAGCCATGTGAACCGACTTTTTTGACTGAAATTGGAGAAATGAATTTGGACGACCTCTGGTTCGTGCAGGATGTCGCACCATGTCACACAGCCCATGCTACAATCGATATTTTGCGGCCCGTAACCATCAACAAGGACTTGAAAAATTTGTCACTCCAATTTTGGAGTGCGCTACTGGAAAGCCAACTAAGGCAGATACTTCAACGACGTTGTGTTCCATAATTAATGGGAATGTTTGCTCTTACTAATAAAGCCATAATACATGGAAAAATTTAATTTTGTTCATTTTATTGCGCTAAAAAAAAAACTTGTATTTGGCCTAAAATAAAAAAAAATAAATAACTGGTCATTTCAGCCCTTGAAAGTACTTTGACCTAGCTTCTTATGATCAATTGTGTTGTGAGTTATTAAGTTTGTACACAATTAACCGAGAACCGGACCTACATGCTTAACGCCGACTCCGAACGTCGATGAACAGAATATGTTCTTGTTCTCAAGAAGCTTTACATGGCATTTTGATTACTCTCTGAGGTTTGCCATTGTCTGCAGAGAGGTGGCGGCCGTACAGAAAAATCATTTTAATTCAAATAATTTTCAGTCGCTGCTGGGATTCGAACCCGGGTCTCCAGGTTCATTGACATAGCGGCCACGCACTTTAACCAACTACACCACGGACGCCGTGTATTTGGCCTACCCTGTATATAAAGTACGTTTGCCCATAGAGTACGTTTGCCCAAGAATTTTTTGACTTAAATTAGAATAAAAACTTGAAGGATATAAAGTATTTTCCAGAAAGAGGACTTTTTCATGTCCTTTTTTTATAAATAATATAATTTTATTTTTTATTAACTTTTTTCTCTTTAAATTGATACAAAAAAAAGAATTAAGAATTTAATTAATTTAATTTAATTTAATTTAATTTAAAAAGAAATTAATAATTAATTTATTATATTAAACAATTTTTCAAAGGCACGTACTAATTAAAATTTCAAAGTAATGTGGAGATCAAATTAGAGCTGTCCCAAAAAAAACTAATTACCTATTCGTGATCTGCGTACTGGTTTTTATCTTGTTATACCGTATAATTAAAGAATATATTTTGCAAAAAACTAAATATACTATCTTTCTTCCACTTATCATAGCAATTGATTACTGAAAAAACCAACAAAATCGGTTCAGCGGTGACCGAGCTTCGTGACGACAAAAGATATCGTGAGTATTCTCTTATTAAGCAGTATAGCAATAAAGTACGCGCAATTTTCTTAAAAATTGTCAAATCTACGACTGCTTTTTCTCGAGTGTGTCTGCATGTTTTATTATTAAATTTATGTGTCTGTTCGTATTTTTGCTGCATATGTAAATATACAAAAATAAATTATTTCAGATCAGTTTGCAAATGCTATTCGTTATTGTTGTTGTTGTTGTTTCTTCTATGAAGCTTTTGAATAATTTATATGTTTGATTTGCAGACTAAAACTTAAATTTGATATTTGTAACTTCTATGCCATATGGCTATTTATTAAAATTTCAGACAAATATAAAAAGACATAATTTGCTATCTTTTATATAACACATACAAAGAAAATTGTATTTAAGTTTTTTGTAAAGATAATTGTTGTGAATGTGACCTAAAGGAGCTGCGCTAAGGACTTCTTGATGCTACAGTTAGAACTAGACATGGGTATCGCAACAAGCGAAAGCTACACTGACACACTAACTAAAGTGCATTTCACTTTATTAGCGCAAGGCGATGACTCAATTGTGTCATGACTCAATTATGTGCCTATATCAACAAGACAACAACGCTTGGTAATTAATTTTGCCAGCCTGTCCAAGTGCATTTCATTTTATTAACGCAATGCGCTGACTAAATTGCGTCATTACTCAATTGTGTGACTGTATCAACAAGACAACTACGTCTCGTAATCAATTTTGCCAGCCTGTCCAAGTACATTTCACTTTATTAACGCAATGCGCTGACTTAATTGCGTCATGACTCAATTGTGTGACTGTATCAAGAAGACAACTACGCCTGGTAAATAATTTTTCCAGCCAGTCCAAATGCATTTCACTTTATTAGTGCAATGCGCTGACTCAATTGCGTCATTACTCAATTGTGTGACTGTATCAACAAGACAACTACGCCTGGTAATTAATTTTACCAGCCTGTCCAAGTGCATTTCACTTTATTAGTGCAATGCGCTGACTCAATTGCGTCATGACTAGAATGTGTGACTGCATCAACAAAACAATTACGCCTCGTAATTAATTTTGCCAGCCTGTCCAAGGCCAGTATAAGAAGAATGGTCTCACGCAAAGGGTTCGCCCTATCGCCAGTACCTAAAATGTTTTTTAGCACGGGAATAGCCTTTACCTCGCCTAACGCAAGCACATTACCACTGGCAAATAACCATGTCGATTATACGGGGAGTGTTCTAAAAGTAACGGGGGAACGCTGAAAATTCGTTGGATTCGTTGGTCCGATTGACACGTTTTTTTTTTTTTACAAGCATTGGAACATTTTGACGGAAAATTGAAAAAATAGATTTTATTTTTTTTTTTTCATTTCGATCATAATATTACTGTTCAAATGGTTGTCAAAGTTCGAAATTGTAAAAGTTTTCTGGAATATCAGAAAATTCAAAAACATTGAGATTTCAGTGAATACCCAACGGGCCGAAATCGGAGTGCTTCCAACAAGAGCGCTCAAAGAGCGCACTCTTTTCTGAGCTTTTTTTGTGTGAAGCCAGGAAAAGAAGAAGAAGAAGTTCAAGTGATCCTGCTACATTACGCTTTGGAGAGCCTTAGGAGCACTACAGAAGAACAACTAAAAAGAACGCAAGATATTACGAACGAACGACTGATGTACAACTGCTCCTGCTACTCTATGCTTAGGAGAAGTTTCGAAGCACTTAAGAAGAAAATCAAAATAAAAAGAAATAGAATGAACGATGTAACAAACGAACGACATTATGAAAAGCTCTACCTAAGCTGCAGTTCGGAGCATAAATGGAGCACAGTATTGAGTGCTATACTTTCACTGTAGTTTGAAGCACTAATGGAGCAGTAGTGAGTGCTCCCTTCCAATGGCATGGTTAAAATTGTAATTGTAATTGCATTGTAATGGCAATGGTTAAAATTACAATGTAGATGGGAATATAGACGGAGCACTTCGTATTGCAAAAGAAGCGCTCGTAAAGCCCTTAAAGAGTGCTCCAAAGACCGCTGAGATTATGTATGGTGAGTCTTTTAATTTTTTATCATAAGTACAATACAGTGAAAATAATTGCCAGAGCTTCAAATTTGGAAATTTTCAATCTGAAAAACCTTTTTACCACACATTCACACACAACAACATAGTCCACACATTCGTATGCAATGATTTTTGTTTGCAAGATCAATAACAAATGGCGTTGCATCGAGGTCCTAGATATCAAAATCCACAAGACAGCGTTGTTGGTCCACTTGACATTGCGCAATTTGACAGACGTCCCTTTTTGCTTTGTTTTTGCTAACAATTGTATCAGCGCAATAACACGGCGCAAATGCTTCAACTCAATAACGCAACTCAGCGCTGCATTGCTCATGTCTAAATTAATAGATGATAAAGACAAAAACAAAAGATGCACAGTTAAAACAAAAAACTGGCAGAACTTTCTCTACTCGTATCAGATAATTTAAAAACTCTCAATAGTTTAACTCTGGCAACATAGATCCCCAAAGCTATGTTTTTATAACATACAAAAGATTTAAAAAAAAAAAGTGAAAATAGAAAAAACATCCTCTCAAGCTATGCGTGTTCCTTGCAACAACTTAAGCTCGAATTTTAGTGCGCACACCTCGAGTGCACACAGGTGTGGGCAAACAAGTTTCTCAGCTGCCCACTATATGCTAACTCAAAATTTGATTTAATTTAAGATAAATGTATTCCTTCCATCCTCAGACATCCACTCATACCGACTGTGATTGCAAGCATTGTTGGATTTGCTGTTGGAGTGCGCCGAAGCGCAACGCAATAAAGTGCTAAGAATGCAATTTAATTTAGATTATTTTAGAATGTTTTTCTGTGGTTGACTGACACATTTGTCTGTAGCACAATTTCAAGAATAAAACTTTGCAACATGAAAGTCCAAACTTCAAGTATAAATTTGATTATATTTAAATATGTAGAGTATAAAACGACTATCAAGCGTTCATGCAGGACCATACGAGCAGCAGTGGCAACAGCAGAATCGTGCAGCATGCTGTTGGCTGAGACAAGCTCATATGCAACAATGTTTAAGTGTTGGAGTGGGTTAAAGGCTAGATGGAGGTATGTAGATAGGTAGTTACATATTGCATACAAATAAACCGTATTTTAATTTGATGGAATAAATTTGCTCTGATATCCAGCATAAAAAACAAAAAATATTGTTGTAATTGATGTTAAAAATTGTAATTGGTAAAAGTTAGTTGCAGCAATTGGCGTTGCCATACAATTTCGACAAGTTGATTGACACTTGACCGTTACGTTACGTTACGTGCATAAATCTGACGGTAAATGGATTGTGTATAAAACTTTCAGTTCAAATTAAATTGGGAATGGAAATAATTTTGCGTTAAGTGAAGAGAGAATGATTAAATTATTGAAGTTAGTTATGCGACTGTATATGAATATTCAATGGCATGAGGTCATTCCTGATGAGTCACGAGTGTTAAATCTAGTTCTATGCCGGCAAAATCTAATATTTAGTTATGTTAACAGAATTTGCTAGAAAAGCTATGAGCTATGTTCAGGCAATAACATCGGCAATTAGAGTTTTTCAATGACAAACTTAAGAGAATAAGAGATACACAAAATTAGATCTTGAACATTATCTGTAATGAATAGTTTGGACAACAACCCAATTACCCCAAAAGCCGGGGCACATTGGTCAAGATATCAATTTTTGTAGAGTAAACTTCCAAAATGCTATTAAAGTTTTTTTACAAGATTTTTAAGCAAGCTTAACCCTTAACATACCTTAAAAGTTTTAAAATTTAAGCGCTCCTACAGTTTTTTTTTGACTCTAGTTTCAAGACTAAAGAAAAAGCGAATTTAGAATGGAAATGGCGGATTCAATATAGAATGTTTTATTACATTACGAAACGTTTTTTATACCTGATATATTAAAAAAAAATAAAGAAATTTTTATTTTGACGTGACGAAGTTACGTATTAATGCGCAGGTTTCCAAAAAAGTTGAAAAATGCATTTTTTCAAAATTCATCGGCGTTGCATTGAATTGTTACCCGCTGAATATAGGTGCTATGGATAAAATAATAAAACGACCGTAAAGGTTAATTCTTTGACTGCATTAAAAAAATAAAACAAAAATTCAAAACGTCATAGGGACTCGGTGGGAGGTGTTTAAGCAACGCAACTGAAAATTTATTACATAGAATTATTTCTCGCTAAGTATTAGTTCTAGGATTAAAAATACGATACACTTATAAAGGCCTGTTCTAAGTCCTCACAACAAAATTAGACACAAAATTTCTGACGTCATGGGGACACAGATCTCTCAAAGATCGACAATGCAACATTCATTCAACAGCGTTGCATTGAATTTAACTCGGTGAGTACATAAGCTACGATAAGTGTTTAAAAAGGAAAATGAAGGATTTATACTTGGCCTTACGGTAAAAATAAAAAAGAAAAATTCTGACCTCACCAGGTCGTGAATATAGCTGCTTATGTAACAGAAATGTAATATCGTTGCATGGATTTATTACTCACTCAGGAGACGTCCTACGGTAAATGTTGTACGACAGTATAGATGTGTTATTACGCCTTACAAGTAAAATGCAAAAAAAAAATTCTTATCATCATGATTTCAGGGTGGCAACCACATAATGAAAAAACGTTGCATGGAATTTTAACTCTGTGACTTCTGGCGTAACGGTTAATTTTAAGGAACGAAAATAAAGGTGAGGTCTTCGGACACATAATAAAAAAGAACAAATTTTACGGGTCATGAGGCTCCTCAGCAAACCGCATAATATGATGCTTATGCATCACTTTTGCTGTATTAATTGCATGCAGCTAAGGCAAAGTTAATGCACCAAGGAA